>JFBX01000431.1:275074-357464 GCA_001563135.1 Colletotrichum simmondsii | reverse complement strand
TTCCCTTCCGCTTCCTTTCCCACCCGGGTGCTTCTCTTCCCCCTCCACCGGACAGATATACTCATACAGACAGACACATACATACACACACACTCACACGCCCCTCCCCCTCCCCTCCAATCCATGATCTTCCCCCCTTTCCACCAGGTACATCACATCCACCATCATCTCCCCCCCAGCTGCTGCAAGGTCGCAACAGAAACTGGAATGGAACCGAACTGAATTCAACACACCCCAAAGGCCCAAACCCAAGAAAGCAAGCAAGCTAGTGTACTGCTGCTGCAGCAAGACAAACGAGCAAGCAAGCACAAGCAAGCAAGCAAGGCTCAAGCACAAGCACAATCAGCCGCCAATCCTCTCCCCCTACGGAGTACTCTGACTGACTCTCCCACTCGGTCTCTGTGCCTCCTTTCCACCGCTCCCACTCCCAGAAAGTCTCGTCTCTCTCTGTCTCCCACAATCCACACGCAGTTTGCGGATCCCCGAACAACCCCCCCTCCACTCCTCTGCCCCCTCCCCCCCCGTCCATTCGAGCTGGAGCTCCCACCTGCGAGTTGGGTCTCATTGTCGTCTTCCCGGCCCCAGAGAGGGCAGGGCAGACATGAGGATCCAAGACACGAAGAGAAGACCCGACTGACCCAACTGACCAGAGCCACAAGCACACGCACAACCGGGTCCCAAGCCCAAGGGCCCCAGAAATCCGCCGCTCCTCCTGACGAAGCACTCGTGGATGCGGAAGATTCTGCAAACATGTCCCAATACATGTACACCAGCTTCGCCCCCGTCCCTCCTATTCTTTCTCGCATCGAGTCGACCAGGCCAAAGACTGCGACTGCAACCTTGACCCCAAACAAGAGCAAACAACAACAACAACCACACACGGCGGTTGGTGCTAGTGCTGCAACTACAGATACTACTACCACTACCACTACTACCACTACTACTCCTGCATCTGCCACTACAACTCTGTCAACAACATCAACAAAACCCCCCGCTGCCGCCCACGCCGCCGCCGCACCACCTACCCCGTCTTCCTCTTCTTCGTCCTTCTTCTCAAAGGCCAACCCGGCGGATTCTTCGCGCATACCGTCGCGCCAACCATCATCAAACAGTTCTCACTTTGGTCAGCAGCAGCAGCACCACCACCACCCCGCAACCCGTCTCAAGCACATCCGCACATCGTCATCGTCCTCGGCGTCACGCTCCTCGCACGAGACCTCGCTCACACCCACGTCAACGACCCTCTCGACTGCGTCGCCCATCGACCCGCGCGATCTTACCTCGCCAGCGTCTCCAAAGAAGCACAAGCATCACAACTCCCTACAAGAGCCACGCGCTGGTGCCGACCGCACTCGCATCCGGGCGCCGGCGCGCCTCCGCAAGGAAAGCGGCACCTTAAGCTCCTACGCGAGACACGCGCTTGTACCGCCTACACCATCTCACATCGGTCTCACTCCGAATGAGCTAAAACATGTCGCCATGCTCGTCGACACGGACACATCGGGCCGTCATCTCACTGCCGGCAAGGCCGGTGCAATTCCCTTCTCCCGTACCGACAGTCTTTCGTCGGCGGCTCCTTCAACCGCCTCCATGTCGACCCGCACAATGACGTCCTCCGACCCCACGACAAATTCGTTCGATGCCTCTCGCCCTTACTGCTTGCGCAATGGCCGCACATATCTGTCGGACCCGTCATTGGCGTACCCGTTGCCTGTTGACCTGAGCGAGATCCATCGCCAGTCATTGCGCACACTGCTGCTCATTCAGTTGTTTGGTTCGCCAATCTGCTCCACAGCATTTGCCAGCAAGCCGCCTGGTCGTGTCCTCGAAGTCGCCTGCGGTTCCGGATTCTGGAGTCAATCGTGTCACCGGTATTTCGCGCAACGAGGCTACCCAGATATCCACTTCACTGGCATGGACATTGGCCCAATGGGGCAGAATGCGGGGGACGTATCTCGCGACATGAAATGGCGATTCATGCAGCACGACATTCGCAACTTTCCGTGGCCGTTTGCCGATGGCGAATTCGACTTGGTCATGGTCAAGGATCTAAGTCTGGTTGTGACGTCGCCGCACGCGCTGCAGAACGCCATTGAAGAATATCATCGCATTCTTCGCCCTGGTGGCACTGTGGAATTCTGGGATAGCGACCACCAGATCCGCATGTTGCGGCCCCACGCCGCGCCACAGTCTGGCAACACCGAAGACACCGCCACCGTCGCCTCGCTCGGCGCGTATCCCATTTCGGCAAAAACCCCTTTGAGCGCGCCGCTGAACAACTTTCTCGTCGAGTACAACAGTTGGGTTCACCGTGCACTCGAGTCCCGCAATCTGAGTCCTGTGCCTTGCACTCTCATCGGTCCTATGCTCATCCAGGAATCCGAGGAGCTGACTGACATACAAAGCAAGCGCCTGGCGATCCCACTTTCTGAAGTTCGCTGGGAGCGCGAGGGCGTCGGCGGTGTCGTGACCAAGGACGGCAAGTCGTTCATCAACTCTGGCAAGGGCAAGGGCAAAGACAAACCGGACGAGCAGAAGAAGACGTTGACCGAGGCCCAGGCGGCGCTCCGCCGCACGGCCTTGATGACCGTCGTACAGCAGATCCAGAGCCTGGAGCCGATCTTGCGCGAGGTCAGCGGCAAGAGCCAGGACGAATGGGACGGTTGGCTAGGCAAGATGATGAACGACCTCATGAGGGAGAACGGTACGAGTTGGGGAGAGTGTTTGGAAGTCGGTGCCTGGTGGGCACGCAAGAGAGAGCGATGAAGGGCCGCATGACGAAGTTATGGTGGACGGGAAAAAAAGAAGGAGTTTTTTTGCATTCGTGTTTTTGCGGCGAACCGTTTATTGGACTCTATGGGAATGATTGGCCCTCAACATTGGCCTATGCCCTTCACCCATCCCAAGACGCTCGTCGCATCACGCATCTGGGACGTAACGCTTCCTCAACGCCCGATACCGCTTGAGATAATACCTGTTGCGCGATTAGCATCATGGCGAGTCGGAGGGCGACGAAGCGCCAGTGTCAACAACAGAGCAGAATACAGTTTACCAGAAACAAGAGAAACAAAAAGGGATAGCGAAAAAGGGACAAGGCAGGAAAGGAAGCAAAGGGGGAAGGGAGGAAGGAAGGAATAGGGGGAAAGGTCAGAGATCCAGTTCATCGAGATACCCCATCATCATCATCATCTACTACCACATCATCTACATATATACATACATATCCTATCACATCATTTATCACTATACAATACCTATATATCCCCCTACTATGCTTTCTCATGCTGTGCTGTGTGCTTTAAAGTGACGATGCCGAGAGTGGAGAGTAATGAGGGGGATTATGGTGCGCTGGAGAAGTATGTGCCGTAACCTTGAATACATGGAGTGATGGGTTTTATATGAAAGCCATGCGGGCACTCGACAGGCAACTTGCCTCGCCGCGAGAGGGAGTCGCCAATTGGTACCCGTCTCGAATTAACTTGTTGGACCACGGGTAAGGGTAGTGGGAGATGAGTTGGATGCGAGGATGGAGGGGAGACAAGGACCGACTTGGTAAGAGGGGTTTGGATGGTATATCATGGTAGAATGTAATCGAATCAGGGGCCTAGACAAAGTCTCGAGTAAAGTTGAGGATGCGAGGAGGTAGGGCAAGGGGGGTTGGGGGCGTTCTGGTGTTGCTGACTGTGGCATCGTCACCCGTTGTATGCTGCGGTAGCGGATCATGCTCTCTGTTTGTTTTCTTTCTTTCTTGGGGAGAGGGGGCGAAGATGGAGGATGCGGGATGTATGGAGCTGTGACTTTGTTATAGTCGTCTAACTTTGACCATAGTAAATCGGCGCCTGGCAGAATACACTTGCTCTGTAAGGAACACACCCAGAGGAAGGAACCTGTTTGGGTGTTGGAAGGGGGAAGGGTGAGTGAGGTACGGCGAGATGGCTTGAAAGGGAACGCGTTGAACAGCGTTACGTTTCCGCGGAAGGGCCTTGTCTAGATTTGTATTCCGAGACCCGGGGTTGGAGTACACTGACCGCCTCGGGCGTGTGTCTGATGGGGTGGAGGGCGACTTGCATGTCCTTGTGGAAACGAGGTTGCGAGAGTTGGACGGGACGCAGACGGGGAGGTTGAGAGCGCGGGTGAGAGGCGGTAGGTTGACTTACAATGCTTCGATTTCTATGAGTTATACAAGTTAGCTTTGTTTGGTTCTATTCGTTGGTATATAGTTTCATGTATTGCTTCCCATATGGTCTTTGTGAAAGGAAGAAAGGGGATGGAAGGGAGGATGAGATACAGAGGGTGAGTCCATGATAGCGAGGCCAGTGGGACATGACTTGGATGAAGCTGACCAAAGAGTTATGTTGCCACTTGGAGGTCCGACACCGAACAGATACACTCGTGTAAATAGAAAAGTGCTCGTAAACTAGGTGGAGCCCAGCCAGGTGGTAGGCAGCCACTCGTGGGCGCTTCGCCCAGCCGACTTGACAAGCCTGCGGGAGGTCCTTGAATCCTTCCTCCATGCCTCAGAAAAAGCCATTGAGCCTCGGGTAGATACATAAAAGAGAGAGCTTGTGAGGTACGATGGGGATGTGAAGATGGTAGGCTTCTTGACAATGAAGCGAGAAGCAACGAACCCCGTCACGTCTATACGCGAAACGAGATCATGGCGTAAGCGATGCGAACCACGACGACGAGGTCCCACGCCCGGGACAGAGCGGCATCCGGTCTAGATAGCTGACATTGGAGACTTTGAGGCGCATATAGTATCGAGACTCATGCCGGTGCATCGCTAGACACACTCGCCTCTAACATGGAGATAGAACTTGGGAAACGACCAACACCGAGATACAGCGGGGTCAGTTGAGGAGGGGGGAGGAGTACCCCCGAAGCAAAGACGGAATGTCCACGAAACCAACTCCAACTTTGGAACTGGTCGCCAGCGGTCATAGAGCCTGATGTCAACCGAGCATCCAGAGATTTAACCTTACCCTGTCCACGGACGAAGGACACGGCATCTCTACTCTGGCTATGCCAACTCCGGCGTGGAGTCGACGATATCGCGCGAGGAGACAGAGTCAAGAACCGAGAACATACGTCCTGCAACTCGCATCTCTCCCCCTCTCACCCAGTGATCAGAATGTAGGCATGCTTCCGTCGAGGTTCGCTGCAGCACTTGCCGAGCCCAAAACCCAGTACTTGCGTCTTTCATTCGCGACCTCTCATCAACACCAACAATATCCCAAAGACACATCCAGAAGACACATCCCACAATGGGAGTGCGAAACAAACACACAGAGCCAAACGAGATGGCAAAGGGGCATGTAAGAGATGGTAAACAGCAAACATCTGCAAGACAACAACTGGTGAAAAGAACCCCCAAGCCCAGAGAATAAAATGAAAAAAGACAGGAAGACAACGTACCCTTCTTCACAAACTCAGCCCTCTCGATCCCCCTTCGAATAGCCTCCTCATCCCGCAGCGCAGCATTCGCAGAAAACGCCTTGTGTAGGCGGGGGCGGAAGTAATCGTAGCCGAGGGGGTATTCTCGGCCCAAATAGAGGAGTTCTGTTTTTGATGGTCAGTCATTGTCAGTTCGAATCTTGAGAGTGTCGCCGCAGTATGAGTCTAGTCTTGGCTGTTGACGGGTGAGAGATGAAGGGGTACTCTAGAGGGAGGCAGAGAATAGAGAGAGGGCGAGGAGCAAATATTATGTGTTGGAAGAGAGAGCTCTGGGTTTGGTCTACTGTGGTCAGTCCCCGTGACGGGATTCAACCGGATCATCAGTCTCAGAACGACAAGTATCTGTCGTAGAGTAAGGATGCGCAGGCAACTGACGCCTAGAAAAGCCCAGGTTTTTTCTTCACAACAAATTATGTTGACAAGAATAGTCAAACATCATAGCAACTTGTCTCATCAGGCAATCTCGAGGCAAGTTGATATAGCTTGGTTAAACAAGTGCGATACTCCCATTCGGAGTAAAACGAACATAAATAATGAAGAGAATCTCAACTCACCCTTGTAAATGGCAATGACCCGCCTCCGCAGCTCGGTATTCACGACACTCATTCTCTTTTTGAATTACTGTCGGAGCAGCTTCCGAGATCTCAGAGAGAGGCAGTCTTTAAATGTCGTCGTTGTGAATGATGGTATACATAGATGGCGCGGTTCATCAATTATCGCATCATCCGCTCATGGCTCGCAAGGTCGTCGTCAATGAGGTCGACAGCTCGCTCCAATGGCCTCAGACCTCGGCGAGATGATGTAAGACATCCCCCAAGGTGCCATCTCCACAACCAAGCTCCAACAGCTCTCGTGATTGGTTGGAACTTTGAACCTCATCCCACCCGTTCGTCTCCCCCAGCTCAACCCAGCCGTGTTGCTTTCCGAAAGCCGGACTGCGCCGCATCTTCAACCTCGCGATTCGAAACCCGCAGGACATTGGGAGCTTCCTCGATAACCTCACCCTCACACGTCGCACCTCGACCCCCGATCCGACCCCGACCTCGATCCCAACGCACCTCACGCTCTCCGCTCGTGAGAGCAAGCGTCTCCCAAAGATGCGGTCCACAGCAACGCGGCTCCAACAGTCGATGCTGTCCCGCGTAGTCTCAGAATACTCCCGCGAAGCAAAGCCCGCCGTTGCCGCCGCCGTCTCCAAAGCCGCCAAAGCTCCCCCAAAGGCCGGCCGCAAATTGCCCCTATCCTCTAACGACAAGCAACTCCCAAATACAATCTCGCTCAGTCCGCGGGAACTCTACAAGCGCATCGGGAAATGCCTCACCTTTGGTTGCGACCCCGACCAGACCCAACGCGCGGCTAGTCTCCTGAGAACCATCAATGACGAATGGCGTAATCTCCACGCAGTCTCGCAGGGCTTCCACGACCCCAAGAACTCGGCGTACACTGTCCGACTGCGAGATGGGGAGCCGAGCCATCGCCCATGGCTGGTGAGTCTTTGATCCGCCGTTTGCGCTCAGCAGTGCCAGCGCCAGTGCCAGTCCTGTTCCCGATCTCGGTCTTGTGGGACCAACTTGTATCAACAGCGCCGCTGACTGTTGTTGCCGTTTGCTCTCGTAGGGTACATCTCAAGTGTCTACCTTGACCCAAGTTGCTGAGCAGTCAATCACCCGTTTTCTGGACCGCGTTCTCGAGACGGCAGATCCCCAAGATAGATTAGAGTGGGAGCGTCTTCGCGACAACCAAACCTGCAACGAGACACTGACAACCATGTACTGCCAAAACGGATCGTCACCGCAAAACCACGCCTACCCGGTATGCCCACAACATCACACTCTCTTTTGCGCCCCCCCGGCCCCTCATCCCTCAAGCATGCATGTGCTGATGAGCCTTCCCTATTAGACACTCTCGCTCGAGCCCCAAGTTATCAGCACCTATACAAGGTTGCTGTCAAACGATTACGAAGAAAGGTCCACCTTCCGTTTCAAGGTTGTGATCTATTCTCACAAGCACTTCACCAAACTAGCCGACCTGAAGATTAAGCTGAAGACCTGGACCCATGACAGAAAACCGCTGCCCTGGCTCAGCCGTGAACTGAAGCGGGTGGCTGACATGACCAGCACCGACGCGGAACGAAATGCCGCAGATGGACATGCAAGATATATCGCCACAATGGTCAACAACCTGGAACTGGGCACATGGAGAAGACCAGACGCCAAGGAGGACTTTGGCAGCGCCGCGCCCTAACGAGATACGAGTATGAGTTGTGCACAAATACTTCTTACGGCACTGGGTACGATCGCCATCGGACCAAAGACTCGAGCAAAATCTGTGGTCGAGAGCCGGCAACCCGATACGGAAAGAGCGAAAGTCGCTCGTGTAAGTCGAGCGAGGTGCGAAGACGCATGGTTTTTGGTTCAATTTGATGAGTTGTAGGCGAGTCGAGGCGAAAGCGGTCTCCTTGTAGAGGAAATTAACCCCGCCATTTGAGCGTGCCCCTCCGCTAGACAAGATGACGGGCGACAGCTTGATGGCTGAAGGGAGCTTGAGGCCATTCGACCCTACGGCCGACGCAGGAGAGACTCAAGCGTCTGCCGAATAGACGATAGAAAGCACGCCGCCGGAAGATATCCCTAGCATTGGCCCCTGGTAAATACCAGTCATTGAGCTAGAGACTCAGAAAGGTACAGAGCGCAACTACTCGACGCAGTGATCGTAAAAACCCCTGATCATGTGCCAGATCTCATCTTGGTGTATGCATTGCAGAAATGCTGGCACGGGTTGACCGCGTAGAATGAAACGATGCGATCGCGTTGACATGTGACCTGGAGACCAGTGATTGGAACGGCTGAAAGGGACTCTTCACTGTCAAGGACAATGGTGCCACCAGGCTCCATGTCATGGCATCAATAACCGCTGTCCGTCCTGCTCCATACGCGTGTAGCGTCACGGAGTCTTCTCGGCGGCACAGGCTCTGGAAAAGAGCATCAGAGGCTCCGTAGGAATTCGCTCCGTGAAAAAATTTCTCAAAATTATCTTTCCAAACGTATACGGCGCACCGGCTGGCCTCGCGTCCAGTGTCCGCCGCTGGAAAATTCAAATTCGCTCCGAGAGGGGCGGCGCAGAGAGCCCACCGGGAGATCCGCATCGCACGGAGCCGCCCTTGCGCTATTACGTTGTGTCGCCTCACGCATCCGTACATGGGTATTCTAGTTGTGTATATCCGTACCCATACGACCAGATGGCAGACCGGTGCCACAGCTTGCAGACCGCCTTCGGAGTCAGCACCACAGTGCGAAAGGGCATCGGTGAGGGGGAAGTCGACCCCGCTAAGCAGCCGCAGAAATATAACGGTCTGCAGGGCACCAATCAGCTCGCGACCGGATCATGGGCCGCCAAGTCATTTTCCCTCGTCGAGATGGAGGGGGAGGAGCCGCGCTTTTGCAAGTGTAAGCTCTGGAGGCTGCGGTGGTGAGTGAGGTGAGCTGCTGCAGTGCTGCAGTGCTGCGTGTTGAGGTGATTTGGGGCCTGGGGCTGCATGAGAGGCGTGCTGTAGCTTGTGCTGCAGGAAGACTGGCGTCTTGAATCTTATTCCTGGGGCTTTTAGTCTCGATGCTAGATCAGTTGACGGGGTGCTAGTCGTATCTCCTCGCTATCCATGATTGGAGAGGTCATTGTCCCATCAAGTCTCTTGCTGTAGTCGAGATCCAATGGTGAAGTATGGCTGCTGCAGCGGCAGAGAATGAGTGAGACTGTGGGAAAAGTGCCGTAACATCGCTTCTTCTTCTCCCTCCAACTCTCCCTCCAACTTCAAGTCCTACCATTGTTAGACACTAATAGTGATACGAAGTCCTGGTGAGGACACCCGCAACCCACGCTTGGTTACTGACTCTTTGGAGAATTTCTCTACGGCACCACGAATCAGGTGATTCGACTGCAAATTGCTCTCCACGGCATCCCGAGTCAGCAGTCCACCGGCTGTGACATGGGAGGTAATCTGGCAGCAAGGCGCGCCGCTGGTAGCAGCCAAATGCCGACAGGCAGATCGACTTGCTTTACCTCTCTGCGCCTAGCTCCCTCTTGTTCCTCGCCGTTTATGCTCAAGACCTGGGGGGCCAAGTGGGGGTTCACCACCATCATAGGTAGTATTTTCCAATCACCTCTGTTGTGACTTGCCGAGCAGGTTGGAGACGCCTGACGATGGTCCAGGATGTGGTTGCATTGCCGCACTGTCTTGCTCCTTTCGATTTTGTCCCTCCTCCTTTTCCGGGTGGGATACCTGTCATCTCGATCGGAGGATAATTAGCTAAACGGGTGGAGATGGCGGCAAGAAAAGCTTGACCCTGCAAGCTGATTATCGATAAAGGTGGAAGCGCCGTAAGAATTGCCAAATTCTCTCTCCTGTCCGTGATAGTACGGATATGCCCCGTCGACACTTGTGCAACCCCGTCTCGTCCGCCCCGCGGGTTCAATTGAGGCCGGATGTAGATTTGATGTTGGCTCAATGGAGGGGCTCAACTAAGTCATCGGCAGCGGTCAGCGGTAGGCGGCCGTTCACTACCTCGCCGGCTCTTTCGGAGAGACCATAAGGTGATTGACAGCGGAGAGGAGGGATGGCCGACGCGCACTGTCTAGGTTATTTCCAGAAATGGCTATGTTATGTTTCGAATCAAAAGAAGATCGTCGACAGCCGGGCAAAGGCGACAAAGACATGGGCGTCTGCGAGGGCAGGACCACTTTGTCTAGGGCCTGCGACGGGGTCGAAAACAGCGATGCGGATCTCCGGACCACAGCCGTGTCCAGCCATCAGCAGTATTCGTAGTCATTGCCAGTCGCTATTGAGACTCGTCAGTCGCGTGCAAAGCGTTGTGCCTGTGCCGGTACGTGCCCGTACAGTGCTCTGTAGGCCGTCAACGTGTCAAGCTAGCCCCGTCATGTCACATCATGCTGGATCTGACGAGGAATTGGCTCGAGCGAATGCCGCCTTAACGATGCTGTGGTTGGTGCAGTGCCCAGAAAGCTACGCATGCGACATTCCTCGACTGGTTGATGATCGACATGGGGAATCTGCCCTCCCAAAAGTCTGTTGCCATTCGTGCCAGGATGAGGGCAATGAGATGCTGCACGTCTCGCAGAAATCATTGCACTACTGATTGTGAGCCAAAATGTGAGTGCAGTACGAGTGCAATGCGATGGTGCGTTGTCAACCACGAGACATAACGAGACGAATATGCATGGCTGCATACGAGTCTCAGTCTTTTGCCGTCGAGTCGCGGCCGAGCACAAGCTCCACCCACGATGCTCCTGTCCCGTCGACTTGTCCTCTGGCTTGGTGGTATCGTTGCCCTGATCCATGGCTGCCCTGAAATTGGACACTGGTCCGTGAGGGGGTGGTGGTGGTGGTGGTGGTGGTGTTTGCTGATTTTGGTTGCGCTCTCTCTGGAGGGCTAGCGCTGGATTTGTCGCTCGCCCTTGATGCTTTTCACTGTGCGAGGGGTCCAAGGGGTCAAGGCACTCTCGTCTTGCCAGGTTCCTTGGTTTCGTCCCCACGTTTCCGTGCCTCGTGCTTGGTGCCTCACCGAAGAGCGTTTCGACTTGTGAAGTTGTGCCCCGATTGTCGGCGTCAAGATGGTAATCGTGGAACGTCAGGCCACCGAGCGTCGGAGGAGACTCATACAGGTACATTTACACACAGTGGGCACCAGAGAACGGAAAGCACGTTGTGCGGCTGGTGATTGGTGATTGACGGAACCGTGGATGCGTGGCATCGTGCCCCTCAAAGGGGGAAGCCGAAATGGTAGCCCTTGAGGCGAATATATTTCCGTCGGAATAGCGGTGCGTGATGTGGAGCATACTTTGACGATCGTCGGTGTACGCCTGGGGAACGGGCTATGGCGAGCGAGGATTGGTGAATGATGTCGAGCTTCGGCCGGGGCGGACAGGCGATGGTTGTCTTTGAGATGTCCTCGTGGCTCGCTGGGAAAGCGATAAGAAATTTTGAGTGCGCGGGGGTGGTCTGCAAGAGCGGGGAGAGCCTAGTCTCAAGGTGACAAGGAAGGCGGGAGGTAGTACACATACTGGTGGTCCATCCTATCGTGTCGTGTTCCAAGGTGCTAGGTACTGCGTGATGGCCAAGTTGCGTCGACATGTGGGATGACGAGCACGAAGAGATCGTCCACCGCCCAGACAGCCTGCAGACAATAAGGCCCGGCCTGACAATGACTGTGTGTCGGTGCTAGTGGATAGTGCTGTGTACGGAGTACCAACATAGCTTGCTTTGGAGGGAAAGAAACCAGGCACATGTTGGTACAGAGTGCGGGATGGGCGTTCAGCTCAGCTCAACCGGGCCGTTGGCAGTAGCCCCGATGTTGGCTCTGAACATCGCTTTGGCGGCATGACTATCCGACGCAAGTGCCATTACTTATTGCTTGATTTATGCATCGATGCGCGAGTGCCTTCAAGGGCATGTATCGTGATACGACAAGGTCGGTGAACGGGAGCGATAAACGGGTTTGACGATTGAGAACGGTCTGGAAAGGACAGAGGTAGGTATAATGATCAGGCAGAGGCGGTGCGGATATCATCCAGTGTCTTCTTCCATTACGTCTCCAGGTACTTCGTATGTTCCCAAAGATTCCAGCTGAGCCGGGTCGTCATGCGAACAGCGATGATGGGTGTTGCGGAGGATTGACAGCATGGACAACGGTCGGTGACAGAAGCCGTGGACAAGACGAAGAAAAGACGACGGGGGACCGAACTAGGGACGAAAGAAGAAGGACGTTCCAGTGAGTCCAGCGACGGCGCGGTCGTACCTAGGCTCGTAGTGGCGGTGGTGGTCAGGGGCGCTGAATATGACGGGGATGTCGAAAGAAGAGAGAAATGTATTGTTCACTGGAATCC
Source organism: Colletotrichum simmondsii (assembly GCA_001563135.1). Lineage (NCBI taxonomy): Eukaryota > Fungi > Ascomycota > Sordariomycetes > Glomerellales > Glomerellaceae > Colletotrichum > Colletotrichum simmondsii. The sequence goes on along the minus strand of JFBX01000431.1, from coordinate 345,113 downwards.
GTACGAATACTGTGTAAGGGATGGCTGATGTTTGGAATGATTGGGGAGAAGACCTGGCGACTTGGGAAGAGTAAAATGAAGAAGAGAATTTAGAGTTGGGATATGACGATTGATCTACCTATGGGAAGGAGGCGCGCAGCACGGAGGGGAGCACCACCTTCCCAACCTCACACCGCACATGAGGCATGGAAGGAGGCAATTGACATCGGTGGTTTCCTGAGGTAGGCACTTGCACGAAGTTGAGAAGGCACACGATCACGATGCCTTCCTTTTCTCAGCCTACCTACCTGGGTACCTTCTCAAAGTCCACAACTTAGATTCGCAACTTCTCTATGTATGGTAGTGGAAGGGATCTTCCTGCTTTCCTGCCTGTGTCTAGGGTACCTATTTCAGGTACCTCAACTCATACAATACTTGGTCTGAACAGTGAACAGTGAAGCACGGAAGGGGCGGAAGGCATGAAGGAACAAAAGTACGGATAGAAATACCTTACATTGATATCCCAGCACGATGCCGCAATGTCAGGTAATGCAGGACACGATCTCTTGCCTTGCTTGCGTGTTTTCCGTTCCGTCTGGGGATCCATCCTATGCCAGGCCCTGGGAGCTGGAGGCCGGAGCAGCAGCTATGCAATGCGCTGCATCTCCCGTGCTTGGCCAGCCCTGTTTACGACTACCTACCTACATTATACATACCATACTTATGGTAGGTAAAGTAACCTCAGTATGGGAATGCATTTGCAAACGAATACCCCGTTCCATAGTCAATCCACATCACGAACAATAGAGATTCGGGACCCTGTCCGAACAACGACTTTATCCAGCCAGGCCGACGGTGCATCACTGCATGCTGCGCGTCGTGAACTCGTCATCCAGCACTCAGTCAGCGCTCATTTAGCTGCTTCAGCACGAGTGGCCCCCTGTAATCTTACTTTTTTGGCGGCGGCCCCAGAGTCCAGAGGGCTGCAGAACTGCGTGACCGCCAACGGCATCTCATCCCATCAGCAACCTTGAATCGGCCTCCATGATCCATCCCGGCGCTGGCAACTGCGGCTTGCCTCGGTCGGGGGTACCCCAATGTACATGAGCATGAAAGGAAATTGCCCGTTGAGCTAGACATTATTTGACCGAGTCACAAGTACTGCCCAGGTCCAGATCCGAGATCCTGATTCTGGTTCTGATCGGGGGGGTGGAGGGGAGGGTGGAGACGAGTTGTGAGTGGGTCAGAGAAGAAGGGACCCTATCTCCATACTGGAAGTCATGAGCCAATGAAACAGCTCCTGAGGACGGATTGATCTAGTTAGGTCCCCACTTGGAGGGGACTTGAGCCAAAGTACCTTCCCACACCTCATCAGACCGGGAGGAACAGCGAGAAAAGTGAAAGGAACACAAGAAAAAAAACACCAAGTGAAAAATGTATGTAGTGTAAAGCAGTCCTCGGATACGTATCGACAAGGAGATACGTACCCGTCTACCCACCCAAGTCGAAACAGTGCGACTGGATCCCTTCCCGCACCATCCGTTATCCCTGCTCTCGTGCTGTTCCCGCGCAGTCTTTTTTAAAATAAACTCGAAGCGAGGCGCTCTGCCCCTAACACCTCTGATCGATGTCCCGGGACTGGCTGCTGCAGAGGGGAAGGGGGAGTTCTCAAAACCTAGGAATAAAAAACAAAAGAAACCAACACACCACAAATTCCTCTTCACGGACAGCAAATTGTATGCGTTGCTGCTGTATTTTGTACGGGCATACTACCTTCTTCCGGAATACAGTCACCTTGCAAGTACGGAGTACACGGAGACGAATGGGAGGAAAGAGAGGGCTTTCTTCCACTGACTTTTAATTCTTTGACGCCTCAGTTCATCCCCATTTCTCGGCTCTTACCCGAACTCGTGCCGCCCTTGCCAACTCAGGTCAGGTCAGGTCCTTCTTTGTCTGTCTGTTCACCCCCCGGTACCTTAACTAAGTGGCCAAGGTACCAAAGTATCTTGTGGGCTTACCCAAGGCTATGAATAAACTTGGAAGGTACCCGAGCACCACAGCGCCTTCCACACTATTTTGCGGCTTTGCCTGGTTTTTTTCCTCTTACCAAGTAGCCCCCTGTTTCCTTCCATTCTATGTACCTTTCCTTCCCTACGTGCCTACCTACACAGTACCTACCCTAAGGTACAGTACCTACCTTACTTTGCATCGCTGCTCTTTCAACCCACCTACCGAACCTTTCCCGACGCGAGTAATCTGGGCAACACTTTACTTTACCACCACCACCACACAAACCTCCCCCCCGTTCCAAGGTTCGGAAAAAACAACAACTCAACCATCATTATCACCGTCCCGCCTCTCTGGAACCTCAACCACCCACCTACCCACCCTCCTTCGGTTCCCCTCCTCTTCCGACCTGCTGCCGTGAGCCACGACGCATGAGGCCCCACGGTAATCCTCCGAATATCTACGTCTTTGCGCTCTCCTTTACGTCGAGTGCATAGTCGCCTCTCTCTCTGTCTCTTTCTCTCTCCGTCATCTTCGACCTCGCCCACGCCACATTCGTCCCGATCGCTCTCGAGAACGGGATTTCGCTCCCTCGCCTCTCTCCCTCCTCCAGCATCCAGACCAGTTCAAGTCGTGCTGCTGGCGCCCCCCGACCTGCCTCTGAAAGGGCTCCCGGGTCGGCGGACAGCAGATATCCTCCCAGCGCATGCCTCGTGCTTCCAGCTCTGCGAAGCGACAGCAAGGCGCCGCCAACCAACGCGATACCAGGCACGAAAATGGTCTTGTAGGCCCCGCCAAGCGAGTTGCCAACAAGAAGAGCCAGTCGAACCTCGACGCTTCAGCTAGGACGTCCTCTGACCAGAATGCTGCTGCCCCGGCTCTCCCCTCGCCTTTGCCCAACGGCACTTCCAACGGACACCTCAAGACCCCGAACCTCGCTGCGCCCGCTTCCGACCACAACGGCAACACCATGGCTCCTGAACACCGGAATGGCCATGCCGCTACCAGGCGGCCCTCGTTAGGCGGTTGCTCCGAGACTTCCTCGTCCGACTCGCTCTCTTCTGCCATGGGCAATGGTGCTGCTGACGCGAGCCACCGCCAGATTGATGTCAACGCCACCAAGAACGCCGACGTCCATCGCGACCCCGGTGGCCCCATCGAGTTCGCCGCTACCGTCCTGAGGGCTCTGCCTCTCTACGACACCCTTGCCATCCTCATCCTGCTCATGCAGGTCCCTCCTGTCGCCCTCTCCGGTATCTACATGGTCTTCACCTTCCTCACCTTTGTGCCCCCTGTTACGACGAGCTCTGGAATGAACATCAATCTCGCCGAGATCTTTGACTACAACTCCACCATGCCCTCCCTCGTTACGGTGCTCTGCATGGATGTCTTTATACTGCTCGTGTGGCTCTTTCTGTGGCCGCCCATGCAGCTCGCCATCCTCGACTTTGCCAAGCCCGTCATCGCCGCCACTTTGGGTGGTGGATCCAACACGAGGGAGGGAGCGTCAAGGAGCGTCACTACCTGCTTCTTCCTGGTCATAGGCTCGCATCTTCTACGCGGTTCAAGATTCCACTGGACTCGGGCAACAAAGTTCCTCCCAGCCAATTGGCGGTTCTCTCCCGACTCTGACGATCCGTTAGAAACATTCACTCGCGGTTTCGATAAGAGAGGACCGCACGGGTGGATCAAGAGCGTGCTTGCCATCCATATTCTAACGCAGGGTATAGTGAGGTACATAAGAGAGTGGTATTTGAGAAGAGAAAAGGGAAGCCCGTCGACACACAGCATAACGGACCCGGAGGCCGGTAAGTCGTACTCGAATGAGACGACCACCGACACAGGGTTTGCTACGCCAGACAGCGACACGACTTTTCAACAAAATGCGACAGTATCATCTACGAAAAAGAAGAGAAAACAAAGCACACAGGTGCGTCTTCAGCAGCCGCTGTGGGCGGCCCTAGCGAGCACCAAAATTGTCATGGTTAAGGAGTACGAATTATCGCACGCTACTTCCGAGTCAGCCGGTTCCAATGCTACCGACATTCACAACTTGGGGAATGCCCCCTTTGACAGTCAGGCCGAACAGATTTGGATATCGTATATTGGCCACGATGAGGTTTGCTTTAACACCAGCTACTTTCATGACAGCCCGAGCGCTGCTCCGAATGAGCACGTTTCGCGGCCGGCAGGAGTCGACACTTCAAAACCTTTCTACGTCCGAGTAAACAACGCCTTCTGGCAGCCGACACGTATCTTCCGCATCCAGGACGACGACCAAGACGAGCAATCCAGCCAACACCGGTGGTGTGGTGACATTTACGGACTGCGGCCGCTGTCCAAGTACGTCTGCGAGTTTGTCGATACACGCACGAACCGAGTCGTCTTTTCCACCAGCATCCGAACCTCTTTTGCGCCCAACAAGGACCAAGAGGGCTCCGTCAACCCGCCCGTCAGCACGCCACAGTCTCTCCGCCCCGACTCGCCCGCGACGACGCTGAAGAGCACAATCAACGCGAATAACGAGCGGCTGGCGGAAGAGAAGTCTAGGCTGAAGACGCTGCGCAAGGAGTGGAAGAACAAGATTGCCGCGCTACGGAAAGAAAACGAGAGACTTGACAATGTGATTCAAACCGCCGGTGGCAACGACGACAAGCACAGGCAGAAGATTATCCAGCAAGAGACCAACAAAGCCCAATCCGAAAAGGAGATTGCCCAGCTCGAAGCAGAGCTCAAGGAGTTTGAGAAAGCACCTGAGGGGTTCTACGAGCGCAAGAAACAGACGGAAAAGGAGTGGGCTGCCGAAAAGGCCATCTTCGATACCGCCTCCAAAGAATACAAAGACTACAAAGCCGCCATCGCCAAGGCTGTGAAGGCCAAGGAGGACGAGCAGGCTGCCGCGCAGACCAAGAGGAACAAGATTGCAGCACGCATCGCCAAGGTGGACACCGAGCTGGGCAGAATCACGGATGCCAACAACCGCGGGCTGGACGAGGCCGAACGTAGGCGCCAGGCCCGCATCGCCTGGCAGGCGGAGACATCGACGATTGAGAATAACTTCCGGGGCAGCATTGCGGATATCAAGGCGGCCAACGCGAACAAGCAGGAGCAAGTAAACGCTTTGCTACAGCAGCTCCAGGCATATCATGAGCACATGAACTACGCCACAACTGCCGCGATGCCCTATGATCTTCCCGAACGTCATTCCGCCCAGCCTCAGACCACGTCATCCGCCTACAATCCCGCCGCGCCAGCCTGGACACCGCCGTCCGCCGCCGCATCGCAGTATGTGATGCCCGCCGGGCCTATGTGGCCCACGTCCACCATGACCGCGTCCGGCTCTGTGTTGCCGCTGCCAGCGTCCTCAATGCAGCCTGTGTGGGGTTATCCGCCTACGCACCAGAGCACTGTCTCTCTCAAGGCTAGGGGCCGCTCCTCCTCGATGCTTAGCGATGTATCTGGGTTCACGCAGTCTAGCAACGGCGACGACGAGTTCTTGTCGCTCCACAACACGCCTGCGCAGCAACCCATGGCCCAGCGCACGCCCGTCACGTTTGCTTTTACGCGACGTCAACGGAGCGACGGCGCTGGGTCAGGCTCTGGCGGTAGCAGCGTTCATAGTGGCAGCGCTAGCGGCAGCGGAAGCATGCGGGATCCTCAAAGTCCGGTCTGATGTGTCTGTGTTCATTGGGAATTGTGTCTTGTTTTTTGGTGGTCAACTTTCGAAGGGTCTCTCGAGTCGAGACAAGTTGTTTGCCGGGCTGTCTAGTCAACCATTTGTTGATGGACCTTGTCCTCATGCCATTAATCTTCCCTCCTCTGAGTTGGAGGGCTGTGTTTATGTCGAGGTTTAGTCTGTGGATAGGTGGACTACATGTCCGTAGCAATTTCGTCTAGCGAAATGAAGACAAAAAAAAAGTTGTGCCTTTGTTTAGATTATCTGTCTTTTGACGTGGTCCTTGTGATGTCTATGGTGAGGATGATATGACTACCTGATTTTATGATAAGATGTCTATGAAAGTTGAGTACCTTGCCTGCCTTGCACTACCCGTAGTCGACGATAAGATATGATAACCACATGTATTGGGAAAAACAAGGTTTACGGATTGCTGCAGGCACGTCGGGTCGCCGCGTGCCCAGAAACTATCGCCGGGAAGGGCGTCGGCGGCGCGGCGCCGGTGCCGGTGTCGGTGCTGGGATACTTTGGGGTTTTTCTGGATTGCTCGTCTGCCCGCGCCGTTCGTTCCAATCTCTTGGCTTGGAGGGTTATCGATTCCTTACCTCCCCTCTCAGCAGTTAGGAAGCCGTTGAGGCAGGGTGTTTGGTCTTAGGCTTTGGTGGACGGAGGTTGTGAGGCTTGTGCATGATTATCTTGGTTGGTAGAGTAGAGAAATGAACATGGGTTTTACGAATTTGGATGCTCGTTATGTGATTTCGCCAAAGTTCAATAGTAGTTCGTGTGTAAGATAAGTAGGAACATGATTAATGGATCATAGGAGCGTTGTTGGTGGTTCGATAGATTTACATGGTCACTTGCTCTCACATAGGCTATATGCTTAGTAGAAGAACGCATGCATTCTGGCGATTCATCTTTGCGGTGTTGTATGTTAGTTGTTTTGCGAGTTTATAATTATGGACACTCTCAGGTGCCCGACAAAATAGTTCCCCGATGAGCACATCCGGTCGGCTATTTTACTTCCATCCGTACTGCGAATGCTGATCAAGCAATATTTTAGAACATGCCGCCTCAATACCTAAAGTTTGTTGTTTACATGGGCAGATTGATTGTTCGGGGGGCGTGATGGTTGTGACGATAGGTATGAATAGATTGCTTCTCTGGATGAACTGTCGACCCGCCTAGACTATTGCCGTCAATTGCGCGGTTCACGGCAACATGATCAATAGGCATAGTGGGAGAGAAAGTTGTCACGGTGGCTCACCGTCAAACTTACAGTCAATGAGTCACGACGATCCATGGCTTCAAAGTTCAATTCCTTTCCCCCTGTTGATACACTATCACATGCTCTTCAGACTTTTCCGGGGCATTCATCTCGCGATCCACGATGGACGAGAAAAAAAACATCCCATGTGCGCGTTTGGCGGTACTCTGCGAACCCGTACGACCAACAGAAACAGAGAATGCATACAAGGGTGTTTGTGAGCAATGAGGGGTTGAGAGGCGGTAGCGTCGTTTCTGGGCGGCTACGCGCATGTACGGGAACTCAGTAAAAAAAATAAAATCAAAAAATACCTCGGAACTGATTTGCGACTTGTCGAGTATTGGTCGGTTCATGGACCTGTCTGTAAAGCTGGGTGGTTGGGAGTGAATTCTAGATAGCACCCATGTATGTGCCAGTCATGAATGCAGGCTCTCGCTCAGTGGCTCTCTATGCTTTTTTCCCTTTCGACGTATGAAATGCTGAAGCATGATTGTTCAAAACGCCAGAGGCCCATGATTTGTCCGGTGTTGCATGTGCATCTCCAATACCACCGCTCCCTACAGAGACATCCGAGAGGGCTGTGTTTGAAATGCATAGGGGAGCTTTGGCCCTCTCCCAATCAAGGTGTAACGGGCGAGTTCCACAAGCGTGTAATCGCAGAGGAGGCGCCTGTAATCGGCTATGCGAGGACGGAGTCAGGGCTGTTAGTCTACTCGCCATAGTGCCCATGGTTCCATAGTGTAGTATTGGACCCAGGGCTGGGCTCGAACTTGCATCGCGCCCATTGGAGATGGGGTGGGAGGGCATGGAGGGGTTGCTGCGCTTGGTGTGCAGGTCCCCTTGTACGGGAGAGCGCGGACTGGTTGGGCGGTGACGAATCAGATGGGATAGACGGGGGTTGAACTCGAGCCTACTCAAGCTATTCAAGGGAGGGAGACACCGTTTGGGACAGTTTGGGGAGGGGGGGATATGGGTAGTGCCCGCGTTGATGATGGTGGTTCACTGTTTAGTCTGTAGTCTTTGGGTGTGGTTTGTATGGTTTGGGTACTTGGAGTAGATGATGATTAGAGACGATAGAATGGTTAAGGATGCCATTTAGAGCCCCCCCTCTTCGACATGGGATTCTCGGACCTGGCGCGATCTAGGGGCGGGAAAGGTGAGCGGTGGTCGGTAAAGAGGGTAAAGAGGAGAGGGCTCTAAGAGGAGACACATGACTTTTTTAACGATGTGATTTGCTCAACTGGCGCTCATTGATGGTGTGGCACATGAATAGAAGAATCGGAGGATATCCGCGTTTCTCTCTTTCACTTGGTCTTCCATTTCTTTGCATTTATCTGTATGCTTGTCGTGTGCGGCTGACGATTCTTCGTCCGGAGTTTGCTATATACTCCAGGACGATTTATGACATCTTCTTTTCAGCTGCGTGTTCTTGTGAGGGGATATCCCTTCCACCTCTCATCCCGTTTCTGCCGTTCACCCTCCCCGCGGCCGTCTAAGCCACCGTCTCGGCCGCGGCCAGATCGCCACCGAAATCGCACCGACGGATTGCATTCCAGTGCCCGCCCCCGAACACAGCGATAGCCATACGCAATAGCAAACGCCGGGACAATCAGTGTCACTCTGCTTTACCAAAGAGCAGGCGCAGGCGTTTCTAATTCAGTAGCGACCAAAGGGAGACTGGAGATATCGCGTCACACTTTTCTAGCCCTGTTCGTCTAGGTACCCAGGTTGGAAGAAAAGGTTTTTCTCACTTTGTCCGCAACTTACCGGCTCTGGGAGACGGAATTCAGCTGCGCAAGGTCACTCGCCTCGGACTTTGACTTGTGATTATCCCCATTTGCTCAAACACACCGAGGCAAAGCGAACATCGAAAAGGCGGAGAGGGAAAAAGTAGGTTCCCGCTCGACACCGAACGCTTGGGTACACAGGACGACCGGGACGCCTTACTTCTTGTTCCTGTGTTTCCCCGCCTGTCATACACGAACTTGTTCTCCTGCCAGACCGCTTCATCGTTTCTTGGCGACGAGTTTGCTCTTGCCTGGGAGAACTCAATCTTATTAAGCCAGCCAAGAGATACAGAAGAGCAGTTCCCTTGCTGTTTCCTGGTTCCTGCCAATCCACTCTTGTGCAGAGCGCTAAACTTGGCTCCCGAACTATTCGAAGATTGGCTACCGGTGGAAAGTTTAACAACGCCTACGCCAAGGATCGCGAATCTGGGCAGACGGGCAAGACCCCATTCGCGAGTCTCAGTCCAACAGCACCCAAAAGGCAGAACAACAAACGAGGGAATCAGAGACTGTAGCAAAGCGTCTTGGATGCTTCATTCACAATGGGCTGGTTTGACCGCAAAAAGGCCGTCAAGCATGGCCCCGAGCCAGTCAAACAGATGCCGGTGAATAGCCACCACCAAAACATGAACCCTTCCCAATATCACGCACCACCACATCCACCCACGCAACAATCTTCAAGATATGCTACCTCAACGACCCAGACGCCGCCGTACTGGCAGCCTCAGCCGGGCAGCCAGGGACAATACCAACATCCTCCGCCTCCGTATCGCCATCCACAACCACAGCATCCTCATCAACAGCAGCAGCCTCATCGCCCTCAAGGCTGGTCACAGCAATACCCTCAGCAACAACAACCCATCGTGGTGAACCAGCACTACTACCTACACCCACCACCGTCACACCTCGCCCTCCCTGCGCCGCCAGGTACAACCGGACCATCGACGACGTCAACTACGACCGGACACCCCATCGGCCCGGACAAGTTCACCGGCTCCGTGGTGACCATCGCCAAGGACTTCACGTCCCCCAACTTCCTCGAGGAGCCAAACTTCCATCCGCACGCCACGCAGCTCATCAACTCCACCGCTGCGTGCGTCGACCAGATTGCGGGGTGCTTTAATGATGTTATGACGCTGATTGATCGGGACCGGATGGTGGGTAACGAGAAGGCGTTGTTCACGTACCAGAATGGTGGCGGAAGCGGCGCGGTGCAGACTACGTCGTCTTCCTCTGGCGATGGGAAGAGGAGCGGTGGAAGCGGAGGGAGAGGCGAGAAGAGCGGACAGAGGAAGAAGAGTAAAGAAACTTCTTCGTCCGGGTCCAAGGGCCAGTCTGCGGCTGTGGCGACGTGTGTGGTGTCGGGAGGTTATTTTGCCAAAGTCGAGTTATACGCCAACTCGAAGCTGCCAATGAACCTCCCGCCCCTGAGACTGTGAGTTTACTTTCCGATGGACTACGGTTGAAGATTAGCGAAAAGCGAAGAGACGAACTGACATATCCGCAGATACATGCCCACCTGGCCCCTCATCTGCATGGCCGCCCAGTACGCAGAACGCGTCTACGACCACCCCAAAGGCGCCGAGCGCGACGCCCACGTCTCAGCAGACTGGAAAACCGGCACAAAAGCAATGGTCATCAAGTCCGTCCCCATGGACCACATGAACACCATCGTCTTCGCCATCCGCGGCTCCGCCACCTTCATGGACTGGGCCGTCAACCTCAACACCGCGCCCGCATCCCCCGACGGCTTCCTCGACGACGCGGGGAACTCGTGCCACGCCGGGTTCCTGGCGGTCGCGCGCAAGATGGTGAAGCCCGTCGCCGCGCGGCTGCGGCAGTTACTCGAGGAGGACCCCGGTCGGGCGGCGTATAGTCTGCTGATCACGGGGCATTCTGCGGGCGGGGCGGTGGCGAGCTTGTTGTATGCGCATATGCTGTCTACGTCGCCCAGGGCCGGGAGCGAATTGAATGCGTTGACGGGGTGCTTTAAGAGGGTGCACTGCGTCACGTTTGGGACGCCGCCTGTGAGTTTGTTGCCGTTGAAGAGGCCGGAGAGGGCGGAGCTGAGGAAGAGTCTGTTCTTGACGTTTGTGAATGAGGGGGATCCGATTGCGAGGGCGGATAAGGCGTATGTGAAGAGTTTGTTGGAGTTGTATGCCAGCCCGGCGCCGTCGGTGACGAATTCTTCTGGGGGCTGTGAGTCTGGAGGGGAGAAGAAGGGGAGGTTGGCTGCCAAGGCGAGTAAGATGTCGTTGAGAAATAAGGAGAGTAAGATGTCGTTGGTTCCGCATGCGGCTGGTAGGGAGTCGGAGAGGGACCGGGAGAGGAGGAAGAGGGTGGGGAGCGGCAAGCCAGTGTGGCATCTCCCGCCTGGAACGCTGAGTTCGCCGGGAAGGATCATTGTGTTGCGGGGCGGGGACCCGAAGGCGAGGCCGAGGGACCGCAAGACGGTGGCGGAGAGGCTTGATGAGGGCGTAGTTGCGCAGACTGTGTCTGACGAGGAGCTGAGGGGTGTAATTTGGGGGGATCCGGTCTGCCATGTCATGAAGTTGTATTCCGGGCGGATCGAGACGTTGGCTGTTGGGGCTGTTACCGGGAGGCAGAAGTAGATGAGAGGGCTGGTCCAGTGAGAGATGGATGATGAGAGTAGACCGATGGGTTTGATGAGGCGTTTTGGTTTGGTGATACCATTGCCTACTTATAGTTTGGATACCTTTTATGAGTTACGAGATATGAATACATTCCACTACAACATTGGTGCCTTGATTATACGAGTTGGGTCGAATCTCATTCTGGCGGTGCTATAAGACCCGTCATTAAAGAGGAGTTTAAATTCTTGTTACCAAAAAACGTTTCTAAACCACGATTAGCGGCGTGCCCAGTTGGTCGAATTCGAACCCGAGCACTACTCTCGTCGTGACTATGATGGTTGTGTGTTGCTTCATCATGCCTGCCTTGTCTCTTGTGACGCCCTTCTCGAGTGACATGGAAAAGAGAAATTGTATACGCTGAGAGGAAAACGGAGAATCATAAGACATGAAGAGTAGGAGAATTCTATATTTTACGGTTTTCTGCGAGTTCAACTACATATAATAGTGACTGACAACGGCATGTAAATCACGCGTGGGTGAGGAAGAACACATTGGCGTGTTTGTTACCTCGGTTCGCTAGATGTTAAAGCCTATTCGCCCCAGAATATTAATGCTGCTAGTCCCTCACGAGGATATAGAAGGCCGCGGGAAGCTTTTGACAACGGGCTTAGTCGCGGCTGGGGAGTGAAACGCGCTCACGAATGAAAAGAACAACAGTGTGCAAATCATGGGAAAACATCTTGGTGTTTATTCAAGTTGAAACGTTCAACCCGCTGTCATAGATTCCAGTGCTGCCCTCGCCATCCGGCCATATACCCGAATAGACGGTGAGGAAGCATGTATGAAACCTCTCTAAGCGCCATCTCCATCTTTCGAGACTGAGAGAGAAAAAGTCGTAATGTTGTACACCGTAACCGTGAAGTTTTCACGGAGGTTCAACCCTAGTATTCATCCTCGTCCCCTTCCTCATCCCCAGATTCGCCCTCATCTGCCAAGTTCATAAACATGCCATTCTCGTCGTCTTCATCATCCTCATCCTCCTCATCTTCGAGATCATCATCTTCGCTGCCGACGATACTGCCCTCGGGTTCGTCCTCTGACTCGGAGGCAACCGGATTCCGTCTACGGTGCGTCATGAGCTTCTGCGCGAGAGACATAGTCTTGGGCTGTGCTTCCTCTTCCTCCTCGGAGCTCTCCTCTCCAGACTCTTCCTCGTCTTCGGAGACCGGGTTGTCGCGGCGGTTGCGGGCGAGCTTTTCAGCTAGAGATAAAGGTTTCTTCGCGCCCTCTTCTTCGTCCTCCGAGCCTGATGCTTCCCGTGCCTCCTTGTTGGCAATATCAGCCCCACCTTCATCGTCGTCTTCGTCCTCGTCGTCTGAGGGAAGGACTCGTGCACGACGACCGGCAGGCTTCGTGGGTTTCTCCGTCGCCTCCTCTTCATCATCATCATCGTCGTCGTCTGATAGAACAACGCGACCCCGGCGACTTGTGGGTTGAGAAGGCTGCTCCTCATCCCCTTCATCTTCATCGTCGGAAATAACCACTGGACCACGTCGACTTGTGCTGCGGCCTGAGCCCCCTGCTTCTTCTTCCTCCTCCCCTGATTCTTCGTCCTCGTCAGACGATGGGATTTGTCGTCTCCTCCTTCCCCCGCGGGGCTGGTCGTCTTCTCCTGAATCCGGCTCGGGGCTGGACCAGTGAGCAGCGGGGTTTCTAGGGCCGTTTCCATCGAAGAGCGTGCTGTCCTCATCTGCAAGAGGAGAGAAACCACCGTAGTCTGACACACCCCCGCCTCCATCCTCATCGTCGCTTGCTTGCTGCGTGTCGATGAGCAAATCGTCCTCATCGTCATCTACAGACTCCTCGTGAATGCTTCCGTCGTCGATTCCCTCGCTTTCGTACTCGTTCTGGTCCGAGGAGTCGTCCGAATCTTGTTCTGAGTCGTCCCCTGATTCGTCTTCCTTGTCGTCTTCCGAACCGTCGGCAGCTGGTTTGTCTCCATCAGCAACCCCATGCTTCGCCCGAAAAGCGTCGAATCGGTCTGCTGCATCCCAGCCAAAGCACTGCATGGGCCAATAACTGATTTCTTCCAGCCGCTCAGCTTCACCTGTTTTTAGGTGAAGGGAGCCTTCCTCCACCATGTCGAACACTTCTGTAAAGAGATCAATCCATATCTCATCCTTGGACAGATTCTTCTTCAAGGCGAATTCGCGATTCTGCGGCTGTGTGAGATCTGGCCAGCAGTACACAAAATGAAGATCCTCGCCAATGTCCACATTTCTTCGTAATTGCTGGATTTCGTAGTTATGAATCAGATCCGACGCACACCACCTCAACCTGTGCGGTATGCGCCTGTCGTTATGCCACTGGAAATCGAATAGGTTCTTGAGGTTGGGAAAGGCCAGAAGGAGCCGTAGTTCATTGGCGTCCAGGTTAGATCCATCCATGGCCATGTTAATGATGTTCTCAGAGAAGCCGGGGACCTTGAGGTTGTGGTCCCAAACGCGCTTGATGCCATTGAGATGAACAACGTCTCGCTCTTTGTTAAACCGAACGATGCGCCGACCCTCCCTAATTGCCAGGGTGTCTGGAAATGCCTTGAGTGCAATGTCTCGAGACTCGTGATGAACGCGCAACATGGCATCTACCGCTGCAATCTGGTTCTCCAAGGTCGTGCTTTCCCAAATAGTGTCTTGCCGTGGATTCGGCAGCACCTGGAAGGAAAAGACGCGTGGTGATGGATCGAGATCTGGACAAAAGTACTGCCAAATGCGATGACGAAGCTCGATGGGAAGTCTGCGAAATTCGGGAAAAAACACCCGTGGAGCCTTACGGCGGTATTCACCGAGAATAGATGCATCTTCTGAGTCCGACTCTGATGAGTTGTCAGAGTCGCTATTCCCCTCTTCTGAAGCTTCGACGTCGAGAAAGCCCTGGCCGGAGTCGTCACCGGCTTCTGTCCCTGATTCGTTGTCTGAGGACTCCCGGTCGGATGCATCATTTTGCATGAGGCCAACGCCATCAGGGCCTGACTCGTCGGATGAGTCTGGCATGTTGATCGATGGAGAGCCTTCGTTGGGGGGCGAGAAAAGTTGTTGCTGCCTTTGTTGAAAGACAAACGGCTGAGAACGTGACGGCAGTGGTGAAATGAGGGTGAGACGCGACTGCCCAAGTGCAGGGGTCGAAAATTGATGCGCGCTAGGGAGCTATGGCACGTGAATTGGTACGTACTGAAGCTTATTTCCGCCCCACCTTCTTCACCGTGAGCCCCGCCAGGTGAGGGGGATCGGGATGCCTCCCGAAATTGCACACCGAAAGCCACAATCCCTCACCGAAAGCTACTCCTGGCTCAACTTTCCCCGACAAAATGGTGATTACAACTTTCAGGAGGCACAATTCGACATATTGACATCCGGCAAGAAGTATGCGACAACTATATCACTTCTCGATGGATTGATATCCATTGGCCTCAAATGACCGAGGCCATAATTTTAATCCCTACCGCCACCCAACGCGCCGATTCCTGTCCAAAATCTCGACTTACTTTCCCCCTCTCCACCATCCTCTGGCATCAAAGCCTTGACGATAATACTCTCTCAGCTTCAGCAATACCTAGTAGTTCGTCTGCCTCCTCGGCTCTCTCCAGTCTGTCTTAGTACTAACTCGTTCCACTCTATCGCAACTCGCTCTGACGCCTTCTCCACACCAAATCGGTCCACACTACGACGCAAGCTCCATATTCCCAAAAATCGCGCAGCCCGTCAACTGACAGAGGCACAGCTCCTCAACATCCCCGATGGCACAATTGGCTAGCGCGTCAGACTGTTAATCTGGAGGTTGGTGGTTCGAGCCCACCTCGGGGAGATTCAGTGGTTAGATTCCACCGTACGGTTGAAGGTTCTCTTTTTTGCATTTTTGGTCGGTTAGGTATAGGACTTGATTGACTCCGGACCTAGCAGCCAGAGCTGTTGCGGGACCTATGCGAATATTCTCCATCAGAAATCTGAGAGCTCGACGAGACTATAGTACTAGGCAACATTCGTTTGGACAGGATGAAACGGGTCAGGATCTCCTGCCAGTACGTCTATGTTGAATGAATCGTGCTGCCCCCTCGACCGGCAATGGCAGCCGGGCCGCTTCTTTGTTGCAGTTCGATATGGTGGCATGGCCTATTTATGACAGGTACAGGATGGCATCTCGTCAGGGAGGGAGGTAGACTGGTAGTCTACCGCCACTGAGGGAGCCATTGCCTTCCATTGTGCCCTCGCAGTTTGTTCGCATACACTGGCCAGCAAAACCGAGGGGATATTAAGTGTCGCGGCCTCGCGGTCGTCGAGAGCATTGTTGACGAAATAGGCGCCGTAGCAATACCCACGGATTCCCTAGTGTCAATTGCTCTATCGCGAACTTTCGGGCTTTACTTCCTTGTAATCTTCCCTAGTTCTCGCGCTGATCTCCATACGAGACGTGCCATTTCTTTTCATCGGGGGTGTATTTCTAATACCAGTGCGTACTGCAATGGCAGACGATACGGTCGGATGCGTAGCCGATGTCGATTGAGCAGGATATGGGATAGAACGTGGGAGGTATCGGAGCGCTAGAGACGACAAACGATAGTATACTAGTATACCCGAGGTAGCGCTCGTGGAATCGATTATATTGCTATTGATTAGTAGACTAGAATAGTACCAATAGGTGATTGAATTGAATACCTCCATTTTCGTTTTAGGGCTTAGGTGCTGGAGGCAAGGTGCGGTTCGAGTCTATTATCCAAAACCTCGATGACGCGAAGCTGACGGTTTGGCTCGACTGTTTTTGGTGACACTTGACATCCCGACTGAAGCTGGCATCAAAACCAAAGATCGTTCGCTGGAAAGCCATTACAGATGGCTTCGATTTCCGGAGACAGGAGACGTGCTTAATCGGGAGTTGACCACGTGAGGCTTATGGGACTGATTACTCTAGGGAGCAAGTATTCAAAGAGAATGCCCTTATTCCCACAGACAGTAGAGCCGAGTTCCGTCTTGTCAGGGTCGATTGGTCTGAATGTGTGGATACCAGGACAAGATAGGAAGTTGTTGCCCACCAATCAATTATCGCATTGCAAGCAAAAAGAGCAACTCCATGTTGAGGCTGAGGCTACTTATGTGGACAGCTTCACAGAATGGAAACACGCAACAGCTGACACCGATCTATGAGTTCTTGTATTTATTGTTTGCAAATTGGGCATATGGGTTTCGTCTGTATTTCGCATCGCTTTCGCTGAAACTCGAAGGTCAACGGGGGGTTCTTCAGTCTCAGACCTCCATCGGCGTGTGGGAAATTCGAGAAAGTTGCAAATATCAGACTTTCGTGACCGTGAATTTCAATCAATTTGTTCCTGAAGTTTGAGTGTTTCGTCGTGTGCCAGGTCACTTATTTGCTCAAGTATTCTTTTCCAAGAGAACAGGATCGGGAAGGCCATAAATGAGTCGTGCATTTTCGTATCCATTCGTACTCGGTAATCGTATCTGTTCGTATTCGGAAGGCTTCGTCCGTCGTAGTTCAAAAGTGTACAATATCGTCTCAACTCTACCCAAGATCGTACTGAATCCTCAGTCTGCCATCGGTTCAACAGCACTCTCAAGATCTGAGAACAGCGATCAAGCCAGCGCCGGCAGCAAGATAGGCGAGAAGTTGTCGGTGAATGTCGAGTCTCTTCCAGTCAGCAGCCCATCCTCGAACAACCTCGACACTGGCACCCTGTGCTCGCTCGTCCGTCTTCTCTGCCTTGATAACAATTCGATGCTCCTCCAAGAGCTTGTCGTTGACGGGGAAGATCCTGAACTGCGTATACAGGCCAACGGCCCCCATCAGGAGTCCGGCGGCGAGGTTGAATGGGAACGCGGGACTTGCGATGCCGTCTGGTTATTTTTCGTTAGCCGATATGTTTTTTTTCCAATGATGGGAGAGGTCTGTTCGTCTGTTTAAAGTTGCGGGAGCTGTAGTAGAAAGGGCTGGGTAGAGTCCAAATTAGGAGGTGGACGGGGGGCGAAGTAAGGGAAGTGGGCGCGCACCGTTCCATGCCAGGAAGCCAAAAACGGCGGCCGTGCCGACAACCATTGCGGGGCCGTACACTCGGCCAAAGTCCCAGCCCCGGAACCAGAGCTTTACTATGGTGTCCTTGTCATTGAGTTTTAGGATGCTGTACATGGCAATTTTGTCCGTTCCAAATTGGTAGCCTATAAATGACTTTAGCCTCCCACGCTTCCGGAATTAGACGGGGTTCTGATCAGCTGATTTTCACGGTACCGGCAAGATGAGTGACGCCCAGAAGGTTGACGAGCTGGAGCACTCGAGTCCATTGAATAGAGTCCGCCATGATCTACTAGGTACAGTATGTGGGTATTGCCCGCGGTACAGATCGTTATCGGTTCTGTGAATCAGATGCTCGGATAGCTGATTATGGTCGTCTCGAGCAATGTAAAGTTTCGAGAGTTTTATTTTCGTTATCGCAAACTACTCGGCGACTGTGTCGGAGCTTCTTGCTTGCAACTGAATACTTCGTTGAGGCGCGGTGACCGCTCTGTCAGTGCCATTTTCTTTTTGCGGTAAGTGATGGCGGCAGACGTCTCATTTGACTATGAATTCTCTATCCCACCTGAGCCGGGGGCAAGTCCACCCCAGGCCGCCCACATTGGGCTTCTGTTGTGCATAAAGCCTTGGAATCGTCGGTCACCGCGCCACCCCACTCGACTAGGTCCAGAGGAGGAAAATTATCCCGCCTCATCCCACCGGCACGCTAGGCCGAAACCCCCCTTGATGATCACTGTTGGCCGAGTGGGATGCCGAGTGGGCGCCGCCGCAGCAAAATTGTGCCGACGGAAAGGGAGAGAGAAAGTGAGAAAAATAGAGCAGCCTTGTGGTCGGAGGCCGTGGCGAGTGTGGCCTTGTGCTGTGGTATGGTCGGTATGTTCGTGATGTTTGTCGAGGCGCTGCATAGTATAGTCTGTATGGAATTGCGTGCTCAGTCGTATAGTCGAGCTGTAAAGAGCCTTTACGTCATAGCAAATCGAACGCTACTAGTGTACCAAAATTTCCAGTATTTTTTTCGTCTTGTTTATTTCGCATTGAATGCCATCCCGACCTAGCTAGAACCTGGGAAAACATTCGTATCCTTCAACGGATCGAGGACAAACGGCTTCACGTTCTCTATAAACTCCTTGTCGCTCTCAGACCCCCGTAAACACCAACACCAAATCGCCATACCCAAACACCGATCCCAGGAGAGCAACGGGACAAGTGCCTTGTTGTCCATCGTGAGGCTCGCCTTTTCGCACATTTTGCTAATCATCAGAACTTCTTCGTCGCCGGCATTCGCGTCGAGCAGCGCGGGATCCGTCGGCACCATTCCGTACCAGTGCGCCGCGGGCCCATCCCACATCATCAGCGGCAGCGGTATTTTTATCCTCAGCATGCCAGGCTCTGCGTTGCGGGACAGACGCAAGGCGGGATGTATTGTGATGAATATTGTTTGGAGAATTAGATGTAGTTTGAACTGGAAGACAGCGAGACTGTAGGTAAATAGAGTTAGCCATGACTCGTGTATTACTGAGGTAGGGGAAAGGTATGCCATAGGGAAGAGACTGGTTTTCTCTAGTTTCTTGGGAAAACCAGGTGAAGATGATACGATCATTTCGATGCTATCTTCTCGTCTTCCTTGGCATGTTGATATATCGGGAGAAGGAGCCTTGTCTTACCGTTGATACAACTCTTTAAAGATCCAGGGGTATCCACTATGCCCACAGAGCTGCGACCCTAGGTTGATCTTTGACTGTTCGTATACTCCCGTAGCTTTAAACGTCTCGAGCAACATGGAGTGCGTCATCATTACGTTGTCCATGGACTGGTCCGCTCGATACGGCACGAGTATTGTCGAGATCAGCATGGACTGGAAAACTGGGAGCAAATCCATCCGTGGCGAGAGCATGCCTTGTCTTGACTGCTCTAATAGATCAAGCTGTAACGTTGATTAGTATAATATTCTTCTTTACGAGTAGGTTATTAGACACCACGGCAAATGTCCGTGTATCTGGCAAGGACCCCCGTCCAAGCGCAAGAATACAAGCAAAAGACCGGAGGAAAACCACGTAGTCTGGCGAACAGCACACCACAACAGCAACTTACAAGCTTGTTTCCTGTTTCTACCAGGAGGCTATCGTGGAACTTGATGGCCAGACCCCTGGCTTCAGGCCACGAAGCAAACCATAGTCCAACCGTCATAACCGCCTGCATCAACAACTTGGGTTGCGCCGTAGTCTCGAACGTCTCCCGGTGCAGCAGCGGCCATTGGGGATGGAACTTGGCGAAGTAGATGCCTTGCAGCTGGAGCCTCATGGCCTCATCCAGGATGGATCCCGGGGTGGTGAAGTCGAGGGTGTCGGACATCGTCGTCATCGGCATGGGACCAGACGACATCATCGCATGCGAAGTAGTAGTCATGCCGGTGGGCGGATGCTGCGGATGCTGATGCTGATGCTGCATGCTCGGCGCTGTCATCGGATGGCCGGCGGGGCCGGGCAAGGCCATGGAGTTCGGGGGCGGCGTGCAGCCCGAGGTCGGTAGGCCGGAGGAGCTGGACGGCGAGGAGGAAGACCGGTCCGTCAGCGACTTGCTGCCGCCGCGCGGCTGGGGCCATTCGCACGATTTCCCCTTGTCATTGCATGTTGAGCAGGTGGGTTGCTGACCATCGCATCTGGTCTTTGTCCGGTGGCATGGAACGCAGGCTTGTGCTACGCGGGTTGGCGGGGCTGAAGGGCCATGTAGTACCATGTGTCTACGGAGGGTATCTCTACAATTTTGATAGAAAATTTCCCGCGGTTAGTTATTTATTTTTGCGCGGAATCCAGAATCCGATCGACATCGACAAACGATAGTCAACCCACGAGAAGCGTCTCGGGAATGCAACCCGATGGACGCGACAGGTGACAAGACAAATAGTGTCAGAGACACCACGTACTAGGGAAGGGATGGGTAGTTTGTCAACCACCCACAGTCATACATACCCTCTTGTAAACTTGGTACCGCATGATGGACAGGAAAATGAAGGCGTTGCAGAGTGCTCTTTTTTGTGGCGTGTGAGGTGTTCCTTACGAAGATAGGAGCGGCCGCAGCCTTCATGGTCGCAGGTGAAGGGCATTCTGGGGACCTCCAACGCAAGGAAGGGATAGATCCATTGCCATGGAAGTAGTTGCCGGCGGGTTGACTAGATCTAAAAGAGCTTGCTTGAGAAGGGGGTCGGATAGCCAGCCGGAGCAGGCAGAGCAGAGATAGGATAGGATAGGTTAAAGAGGGCTAAAGGCTTAGGTGGTCTGGTCTGGGTCCAGGTCCAGGTCTTGCGTGCGTGTGTGTGTGTGCCGCGTGCGTGGAGAGCGTGTGGGCGTTATGTTGGGTGTTCGGACGTGGACTTCGCTTGAATCCGCCGTACGCTTAGCTCTTGGACGAGACGACTATGCTTGCCAGGAGGCCAGGGACTAGGACTAGGACTACCTAGGAGGGAGATGACTGAGGTGGACGGCGGTGGAGGGCGGGAGTCAAGGCTAAACCTTCCTCGGCAGTTGGACGCGCCCATGCTCGCCAACGATTGGCTAGGCGTCCGTCTGGCCCATCTATAGGCCCAATTACTCAGCCGGTGGGATACCGAGATAAGTGGGGTCTCTGCCGCCGGGGCGGGGCCTCCGGGCGCCGAGCTTATGTATGCGTCCGCCGGTACACCGGTAGGATAACGGTAAGCAACAGCGGAGGGCCCGGACTTGATGAATAATGATGGTTATAGGCAGAGTCTCATAGTCTTTCTGTATAATATGAATGGGGGATCGCCCTATACTGAAGAGTTGTCGATGCCCTCACATCACTAGAGAGACATAGTCATCGGCATTCTGACACTCAAAGTCTTTAGCCTACGGATACATCAGACACGCTTTATTAATCTGGCACCCTTGTTCTGTAGAAAAGTTTACAACCTGAGACAACCTATCAAGTCGACAAAAATAAACCATGACTGCGGCTACCCTGAAGAACATTGCCGTTATTGGAGTAAGCCACACTCAACCTACTCTTTACAGATTGCATGAGCCACGCATCGTGGATCCCTCGTTTCCCCTTTGCCCCTACACTACGGATACACTACCCTTACACTACTAAACGTTTACGGTTACTCCGTACCCGTACCCCTAATAAAGCCTAACATAGGCAGCCCGATCAAACTGCACTGCACTGACCACCGTACTACCCCCATCCCATACTTACTACCCGACGTTAGGGCACCGGCGACCTCGGGCATGTCATTGTCGACCAACTCGCTGCCGCCGGCATCTTTAACCTTGTCGTCATCACTCGGGGTTCCAACGCCAAGACCTTCCCCCCGGGAGTAAAGACTGTCGCAGCCGACTATGAATCATTGGACGACTTGACCGTTGCTTTCCGCGGGTTTGACGCCGTCGTCTGCGTCGTCCCAGGCCACCTCGAAGCCCCCCTCTTGCGCATCCTTGAGGCTGCCATCGCCGCCGAGGTAAAGCGCTTCATTCCCTCGGAGTTCGGCTCCGACCATCGGAATCCGAGTGCGCGATCTGTACCCCTCTCAGCTTCCAAGATTCGAGTCGATGAGGCGCTCCAAAAGGCAGCCGAGGCAGGGCGAATTGAGTATACCAGCATCCTCGGCGGGCCCTGGATCGAATGGATCATGACTTGCGACACCGGCATGTGCCTCCCCAAACGCAAATTCTACGTCCACGAGGATGGCAACGTCCGGTTTGGGCTGAGCACGCGCAAGGCGTTTGGCGACGCGGTTGTGGGTGTACTCAAACGACCCGACGCGACCAGGAACCAGATCTTGACGATCGAGGTGATCAACCTGACGCAGAACCGGATCATGGAGCTAGTCAAGGAAGCTCTGCCCGATATAGACATTGAAGTCATCAAAGTCAGCACGAAGGAGCGCTACGAGCGGGGCGTGCAGAAGCTCCTCTCTGGAGTTTTTGACGCGTCCGTCATCGAAGATATCGTCTTGCGATTCGTCTATGACCCTGAGCTCCAACTGACTTTCGACACAAATGCCACCAACGAACTGCTCGGGGTCCAGAGGATGACCGAGGCGGAATTCAAGGAGCTTGTCAAGACCTTGGCATAAGATAGATCATAGGTTGAGGCTTCCGCGTGCGGGCTCCTCGACATGATTCCGACGGGATTCAGTGCCGGTGCCTTGCCACGCGAGTAAGCTCCTCATTAAGCTAGCTGTCATAGGCTAAATGTCATAGTAGACTCTAGAGGCTGGGGTCGCAATCTGACCAAGCAGACTAGGCGAATACTACTACACCTGAACAGTGCAAGTGAACCTGGAACAAGTATCAGCCCAGTGTCTCCCATCTTTTTATCCCATTGTCAAAAAGCATAGCGGAAGTGCTAACCCCTTCTGGTAACCCATGCGTCTTTAGGCCCAAGTCTTTAGGGCTTTTGCCGTAGAGGCCTTGGGCTTGGCTTGGTTCGTTAGAGTTGGCCGTGAGCACCGACCTCCGATGGGTTTTGGGGTTTTCTCCTTTGTCACCCTTTTTTCCCTCTTTTCCCTTTTTTGCTTCGGCGGTAAGTGGGTGGAAGGTTCCCGAGCGACCCGCACGACAGACTTGACACAGGGCGGTCAGATGAAGCTTAAATCAAAGACAGCCGCAGCGCCAACACCTTCCAAGTGCCGGCCGGATGGTACTATGGCCGGACTTGGTGAACCGTGGCGCCGTATGCCGTCCAGTCAGCCTTACACATCAACCACAAATAGACTAATTAACGCCATGACGCGCAACGGGAATAAGGGATGGATGGCCAAACATCTTTTTTTTTTTTTCTTTCCGTCCTCTTCTCCTACCTTGCCTCTGCCCGTCCACCCGAGGTGGACGGGCAGGCAAAGCATCGAACGTAGAGCCAGTCTAAAGCGTCCGTTGGCGAGATAAATGTAGCCTGAAACTGTAACGGGCATGTAAGCTGAAAAGCTATGTCGTTTGTATCGGCGCGTAAGACCCAACTCGTCTGAAACCAAAAAAGAATCCCACGGACGGCGCAACGTGTAGTCGTCGGTAAATACGTGGTCTCATTGGTCAGTACCAAGATCTAGTAATGTACAATAAGCCTCCCCCCCTTTTGCCCAAATGTTATATACATCTATAAGTATACTTTTTTCACTTTAACAAGAACTCGGAACTTTCTGCGCTCTGTGCATACTACCCGCGTCCAGCACAGCTGCCTTAGTAGGTGTAGCGGAACGACTTGTTCTCCTTGTCGGTCATTGACTGCCAGTTCTCGGGGGCCATGTAGGCGTCCTCGGACTGCTTGATGGCACCGCGGCGCTTGTTCTCGTAGCGGTAGTAGGCGTACAGCGCCAGGGTGACGACGGCGCAGCCGGCCTGAGTGCCCATGACGGCGATCTTGGCCGGGCGGTACTCGGGCGCGTCCTTGGCCTGGAAGGTCTGGGGTCCGATGATGTTGCCGAGCGAGAAGGAGCCGGAGACGATGGCGGCAGCAAAGGCACGCTTGGTGGCACCTCCAAAGTTGGCGGCAGTCCACTGCATGTTATGTCAGTCTAATGTCCACAGAGCTACCAGTGTAGTCTTCGGCCTTTTGAGACGCAGATATCTCGCGACTCGGAGATGTACTTACAGCGTAGAAGACGGTCAAGGGGGCAACGACGGCGTTGACGAGGTAGATGCCGGCCAAGCAACCAGAGCGGTTGCTAACGGGAAGGAAAGACATCAAAGCGCCACCAATGATGCTGAGCAGGGTTAGTATTTTGCTTTTTCTCCAGACGCTAGATTCACTGTTGACTCACGCTGGGATGATGCAGGCGACGATCCAGGCCCAACGGTTGGAGGTGTGACGAATTCCGTATCCGACGAGAAGAGTGAAGAAGATGCTCACAACACCAGAGGGCATGTTCATCAGAGCGGCGTGCTTGGAGTCGTAGCCGAGATTGCGGATGAGAGTGGCAGAGTAGGTCGTGACAACACCGCTGGAGACAGACAGCTGCGGAAAAGGGGTCAGCGGATTTCGAACTACACGTCTTCAGGAGCTACACGGAACGCAACGCACGAGAACGACGGCGACGACCATGAGGTACATCTGGGGGTCCATGAGAGCCTCGAGGATCTGCTTGGGGCGGAACTTGCGGCTCTCGATACCGGTTTGGTTGACGCTGACGTGCTTCAGCAGGGCAACCTTCTCCGTGTCGCTCAGCCAGCGGGCCTGCATGGGCGTGTCCGGGACAAAGAGAACGGTGCAGATGCCAATGGTCACGGTCAGGCAGCCCAGGACGACGAACATGATGCGCCAGCCGGCGAGGCCCGCGCCGGGAGCGATGTGCTGGAAGCCGTAGGAGATGGCGCCGCCGAGAATCTGGCCGAGGCCGAGACCGAGGTACCAGAAGGAGAAGCGCGGGGCCTGCTCGGACTTGGTGTACCACTGGGCGCTAATGAGCATCAGGGAGGGGCCGATGGTGGCCTCAAAGATACCCAGGAAGACGCGGGAGACGAGGAGGGACTGGTAGTTGTGGGCGGCGGCACCGCAGGCGGTTGCGGTGCCCCAGAGGACGACGTTCAGGCCCAGCCACTTGGCCGCGGGGACCATCTGGAGAAAGTAGACTGTGGAAGGAGATTATGTTAGTCTCGATGTCTCTCATTTTCCTTTTGCAGACTGTGCTCATGATTCGAGTCTTGATGATTCGTGTCTCTCCAACGTTCGAGTTTCTCCATCATCCTCCGAGCTTCTCCAGAGTTTCTACATCGTTCGAGTCTCTCTTTTCTTGCTTTTCTTCCGGTGATATGAGGAATAAGATGGGGTAAGGCTTACTGTTGGGAACCTCAAAGCAGAGAAGACCGACAAAGAGGAAGGTGGCAATGTTGGAGAACTCGTTCCCGACGAGCTTTAGGTCCTTGCTCAAGCCCATGACGGCGGCGTACTACATTTTCAGATATCATATTAGCATTGGGTCGCGTGGTGACCTTGTGAAAGACCAAGCCAGGTCACAAAAGCAAGCAGGCCGCTCAGACATGAGCTGGATGAGAGAGAGGTTGCAGTGGGAAGACAGAGATCTTGGAAGACCACGTGGAAGTACTCACGTTGAGAATGACCTTGTCCAGGAACTGCATGGTGTAGCAGAGGAACATGAGGGGGACAAGGCGCCAGTCGATCTTGCGTCTGAGCGCGTTCATGTCCACGGAGCTCGTGTCGGTACCGGCATCGCGATGGTCGTTGAGGAACTTCCACGCGGCGTCGATGTTGCCCGTATCAGCGCGAGAGTCGGATGAGGCGGCCGAGCTCTCAAAGTCCTGAGGGTTCTTCTCGTCCACGGACATGTTTGCTTTGTATATATGTCTTGTCTTGCTTTAGACGCCGGTAGGTGCAAGACGGTAGGATTGAATAAGCAAAACAATGGGAAGAAATGTGACCCTTTCTCGATTACTACCTTAGCACTCAGTAGCGGGAAGGAGATGCCAAAAGCAAAGTTGGTCCGTCGTCTGGTGATCGACAACGAGGCGCGCACAGGCTTCCGCTGCGGGACTGAAGGCTAAAGAAGGTTGGATTGGGGGATAGTCGAGATTTCTGATCTGATATCCGCGCAGGTGTCAGATGGAAAAGAAAAAGGTAAAATGAGTAAAACGAGACGAAGAGGAGGGGAAAGTCGTAATGAAAAGGAGGAAAAGCAACGAGTGACAATAGTTGATTCGACTGATTAGTAGTTCGTCCAGGAAAAGGGACCCCGCCAGGAGTTGTGTACAAGAATGGTATCAGAACCACCACCACACAGTCCACAGGTTACAACACTTGAACAAGAATCTCTTGTTGGAACTTGGATGATGAGGGATAGCTGCAGGAAAGGAGGAGGGCTAGACAAGACGAGCAACGTGCTACCTGCGTGCTGCAGGTCTCACCTAAGTACATCTCACCCCATGTCGACGCAGGTATTGTCACTTTTCCCTCCCAAAATCGACCACACCAACAGCTTAGCGTACCGTACGGCGCAGCTCCCCGATCCCCGCCTGCAGCATGCAAGGTTTGCGTAGTTGGACCAGGGGACCGGGGGGACCCCTAACTCACGAGAAGGAAGACTGGGGCCCGATCCCCGGTGGCCGATGCATGCAACCTGGACCTCCAGTTCGAGAACGAGGGATATCCGGTCTGGCGAGCGATAGATCTCGACGAGTTACATACATACTCCTCCAGGCTCCTCCTTTGCCCCAAGTACGAGGTACTCCATAGACAGGTGGAAGTGGTGGCATATCCGTTCCTCTCAGGCGAGGACTGGATCCAGATGAAGCCAGAACCCGGCCTGCTACGGCTTGTTCACCCCATTGAAAGAGGCCCTGTCCCATTCATATCCGGCCGCATCACCTCTTAGCCTATGATCTGTATGCCAATACCAGTTCGTTTTGCGACTTTTGCGACGATTCTGGGACCTCTAAAGCTCTTGGGTTCTCGTCGGCCCGCTCTTCAGAGTGGTTTTGCGCGGGGATCCAGGCTTGATGGCGACCGTAAATAAGGGCCCCTCCTCCCCTCTCTATTAGACTACTTCGCAAGTTATCCCCATCCGCTCATCTGCGGCCTGCTGATTCTTATCGTACATCCGAGTCATCAACCCAGAAGACGTCGTCGTGATGTGGCGGGCCAGCGCAGATAGCTGGGAATTTTGAGAGGTCAAGCGGTACTGAGGCAGTGAGGCTCTGAGCTCTCTGCAAATGAGAGGGCAGAAAAGGGAAAAAAGTTCTCCTGCGAGCGGGGGCGTTGCGAGAAGACGGGCAGAAATGGGGGCAGTTTTTAATAATGACAAGGCGACAAGACGGGACGGTCTAGCCGACTTTTACTGGACTTGTCAAAGTGTCAATTTTGGCTTCTGTCATCGAACGATGTTAATCTTTTTGTCGCCTGCTTTGCTGGGGTTCTAGACGCACCAAAAAGACTCAATCGCGTAGGAAGTTCCGCATTACGCACACAACACAGTAGTAGACTTTCGGGAAGAGAAACTTTCCATCTGTCAACCTTCGCTTCGGCGCCGACATAACAGTCAATAGAGCGGAAAAAGCCAGGGCCACGAACGGTGGAAGTTTGACAGTTACCGTCCGTGGTCCGTTCAGACCTTGCAAGTTGCCAACGACTTGCAGCAGACGCAATGCCGCTTAGCACTGCCCGCGTCCCTTTACCGTCGCATCTTCTGCTTTTGGCCTAACCTCTCTCACTTCTCCCCTCCCAAGAACCCCGGTTCGTCGGCCGTCGTAGGCTGTTGCACCATGGTACCATGATTGACGTTGCTAACCCAAGCCAACCGTTGCCTTTCCGTGGTCGTATTTGGTAACTTCTGAAAGTATTCTCCCGAATAGCAATTTTGTTCCGTGGAAGTTTTTCTGTCCCGAAGTAACCACACGCATCTTGGAGTTCCACGCCAGCCACACCCCCCTCCTCTTCGGATGGTACTCCGGACGGCATGATGGAGAACGACCGAAGCCAGCCCAGTCCCGGCCCCAGGAAGAAGAAATAATGTAATTCGGAAACCAGACTTGGGAGGCTTGGCAAAGCTTTAAGCGTGTAGCAGCCAGAAACCCAGAAAGAAGACGATGCATCAAATCGCAAGAAAAGGGAACGATGCAGCGATGCATTCGCTGCGGAGCCTCTTGCGGTGATCCCCCAAACACTTTGTCTTTCCCGCGCTTCCGTGAGCTACCTTCCTCTTCTTTGGAAGCTTCTCACATTTCATGCTGCCCAGCGTCACATTCGATTTACGAATAACCCGAAGACAGTCCACCCATCACTACTGCGTATGGCGTGGCATCACTGTATTTCCCTTCCCATGGCAACTTTTTTCTGGCCGCCGCCCCATGTCCGATGGATGAAGGTCCCTGGCGGAGCCTGGTCATTGGGCCAGTGGCCGAACATCGAGACATTAACAAGGCCATGCCAGCACCAGGTTCCCGAGCCAGCACCAGGCCCCAAAACCCTATCACATTGCACGGATTCCATCCAGACTGGCTCAATCCTTGCGGTGGTTGAGACAATTTGAGGACCGATTGCCTTTGCCAGACAAGGCATCCCAGATTTCTACTTCTGCCTTGTCACTTGTGAGCTTTCTTGACCTGCCCCAAATGTCGTGACCTGCGAGCTTTTCAGGGTGTCGAAGCAGCAAGGCCAGGCGGGGACACTCTCTCGACTCTCCCCTCCTCGTAAGGATAGAGCTGGGTAGGCACGTATCCGTACCCCATAGCTTGTTCCTTTCTTTTTGACTTTCCAAAGTTCCCAGAAGCTCGGAGCACGCATACGCAAAGCGACTGGCTCATATTTTCTTGTTCCTTGTGGATAATGTGATGTTCCCAGCTAGCAAAAGGCAAGGTGAAGGGGCCATGCTGCACCACTCATCACACACATAGTGTTCAGCGCCACGCACATATCCCACGCGCGAGCGGGCGGTAGAAGACCGCAACGCACCATACGACGTAATAAAGATTAAAGTGGCCAACCGCCCCCCTAGTCTCTGAGCCGTTCAACGTTTGCGGGTGCTGTTTGTGTATTGCTACTCTCCACCAAATTCATAAAGTGTCCCTTGCTTTCGACCTGCAGGCTAGGATCTTATTTTACCAGTCGGCTGGTCGCCTCCCCCCTCCTCCCCATCCTCGTTTCTCCCCTGAGTCCAAGTCCCCTTAACCTCCGTTGGCCTTTTTATTCCTCTCCCCCATTCGAGCCCGGGTTTATACTACGCCGTTGGTCCCGCGTTTATTTGGTCTTGGTTTTTCTCGTTGGAACTCGGAAACTCGTTGGACGTCAAAATCGTGTTGGTTGCAAGCCACAGTTACACACCACATCGCGGCAACGCTAGACGAGTCACGAAAGACCTCGGCGTTCTTCATCGGGAAGTTTGTTGGTTTTGTCTTGGATTTACGACTCAGCGCCACGCAGCCGCTGCATCAACCGTTTTATTTTATAAACCGCCGCTATGGGCTGGGTTCTCAACGCTACGCCCGAGGTCGAGGCCATATCGCAATGGCCGACCATCATCGCCGTCGTTATCGTCCTCTCTGTGCTTTCAGTCATCGTCGTGGGCTCTCGAATCTGGATTCGATTTTCTGCCCGAGGTCTGGCCGCCGATGACTGGATGTCGGTTTTGTCCGAAGTATTTGCTCTCATCTATTCCGGCCTTACCATTGCACGTAAGTATCACGGCGAAAGTTGGATATGTTTCCCACCAACGATTCTAATATGGTGTATCAGAAACGAGATATGGCCTCGGTTTGCCCATCAAGCTTAGGCCAAAGGACAATCTGATTTTATACACGCGCATCAACTTTGCAGGTCGCCCATTCTACCAGTTGGGCATCAGCTTTTTCAAGATTGCCCTGTTGATCAGTTATCTGCGTCTTCTCAAGGGAACCGACCAAAAGAATTACCGCCGCATCGTCTGGCTGACCATCATCTTGGTCTTCATCGCTCATCTCGGATGCTCATTCTCCCTTATCTTCGCCTGCACGCCTGTCGACAAGTCATGGAACCCCCTCAAAGCGGGAAGTTGTCTGCCCGCGGGCCCATCTTTCACCGCATACGCCGTTGTCACCATCGTGTCCGATGTCGTTGTGGCGGTACTGCCCATCCCGGTACTGCTTAAGCTCAACGTCCGCGTGGAGAAGAAGGCCGGTCTCATTGCCATTTTCCTTCTCGGTTTGTTCACGACGCTCTGCTCTATCCTGCGATACCTCGAGATCAACCGCATCCAGTACGGCGACGGCAACTCGACAATGCTGGTCCTGTGGGGCACCATTGAATTTAACGTTGGCGTAAGTTTTCTCCCGGAAAAGCGTCCGCGAGCTTTCCCGTTTCCCGTGTCTTCCGGTGAACCAAAATGGCTAATGAATATGGGCAGAACATCGTATCTTCACTTCCATTCCTGGCACCTGTGTGCATGAAGAAGGCCAAGAACTATCGCTCAAAGTACTCTGGAGGTTCATCGCACGGACGAAGCCACCTGAAAGGTGGGGAACGGTACAAGCTCAGCGAGATGAACCACGACAAGTCCGTCTTCGCGTCGGCGAACCACAGCAAGGGCGACAACGGCAGCGAGGAGAACATTCTGCCCGGCAACATCATGAAGTCGGTGACGTACAGCGTCCAGGTCGACGACAGGGTGGACAGCAAATCAGGCATGCATGGTGGAATAAGCGGCGGCACGCGACGGAGGGATTCGCGAGATTCAGATGTGTAAGATGGGGGGTATCACGCATCAGCACAACTTTGAAAGCACAAAAAAGCATTTGAATGGCGAAAATGTAACATGATAATGTGTAAAAGGGACTTGTTTTGGAAAGAAAGCATCAGATTCGATAGATCGACTGTAGGGCGTTGGAGGCGCTGGACACACAAACCTTGAGATGTTTTGGTTCATTACCAGCGATCACTTCCCATTGAGGACTTCATCTTTTTCGGAATCCGGTTGGAGATCTGACGAAGCGCACCGTATCGCATCATCACTCATTCGCTTCTGCAGAGAATGATACCCTCGATCGCAAGCCGGCGGGAGCAAGATGGGGGGAAACCTGGTCATCATCACAGCACGGGCAAGGCACAGCACAGGCACAGCACAGGCACAGCACAGGGCTCTCGTCTTGCTGATCTCTCCCCACCGCGGTGGAGGGAGCACAACAGACCGGGGTGGTTGGGAGGAGGTGGAGGGACGGTTACGTGTCAAGAAATCACCCCATCACCCCATACATCCCACAACACGATGCTGATCCCCATTCCCAAGAACACGGTGTACGCGATCTTTCTTGTCTGTGTTTATATCATGAATGAATCAATTAGACTAGAAAGATTATTAAAGCTACAGGTGGGCTATCCGCAAGTTCCATAGTCCATTTACTCTTCATCAAACTGAAGCTTCATCTCCCGCTTGCTGAGGAGCGGACTCGTAGGGCTAATCTTGGGCCAGTCGTGCGCATCCATGCAGGCCCGCCGCGACGCCAACACGCCGGGTCGGGCTCTGGAGACCACGGCATCTTCGTAAATGTCCAGAACGGCTCGAAGGTCCGCGAAGCTGTTGTTACTGCCGCTCAACTTGGGCCCAACGGTCTCTGCAAAGTCGAGAACGTCGAGGATGGCGTGGTTGGCACCCTCGCCTCTGTCTGTGCGTGCCGTCAGCCATACATCCTCGTCTATTTGAGACGAACCACCCTCAAGGGTATGGTAAATAGAGAGGCCAAGAAGCCCAGAGTTCAATGCCGAACGAAACGTCTCGGAGAAAATGGGCAAACGGGGAGATTTGTCAACAAAAAAAAGAGGCACGGATGTTGTTCAACTTACACATCGCCATCGCATGAAAGGCATCGCCCATCAACACAACCCTCCCTTTGGACCTCAACCCCTTTGGCGGAGGGAAGTCGTAGAGATCGAGGTGTTTCACGTCAGTGTCAGCGGGAATGCCGAGTGCAAGGGAACGAAACGGCTCCGACCACCCTTCGGCAAAAGACCTGATGAGCTCGACCTTGCCGGCGTCCGTCTGCGGATAGCCGACCGGCTCCGGCTTACCCAGAAAGCCCGGACGATCCGGCCATGAGACGCACAGTTGGCAGCTGTACTTGCCCGTGCTGTCGTCGTTGTTTCCAGGGGCGTCAAGCACTGCAGTTTAGGGAAAGTGTGTAATCAGCCTTTCGTTCTATCTCTTCTTTAGACTTGTTCTTTTTTCCGCCCTGCGTACAGGCGCGCGCAATAGAGAAAGTCAATAGAAAGACGATGGAGAGGCAAGGGGAGGCGAGGGTCTCCGCTACGAGGTAGCACTCTCGGCTCAGGGACAACCCTGGTTCGGTAGAGAGAAAAGACCTCGCTTTCGTCTCGATCGGGTGTCAAGAGCCACTCTCGTGACATGAAGAAAAGAGAAAAGATCGGATACTACTCCCTGCGCTCTGATCATAAAACCAAGAAAAGGGAGGAACTTACTGCTGAGATAGAGAAACGTATCATTCCGAGATGATGCACCTTGCAGGAAAAAGGGGTCGAGCTTCCGGATCGGCTCCATCTCTTCGGGAGTCAATTGCAACTTGAGGCCAAGCACCCGGACCGGGATCCGGTGTCTCTCGTGTTGTTCCGGGAAAAGCTGGCGCCGGACACGGGAGGGGCCCCCGTCGCAGGCAATGAGCACGCGACCGGCCACTGAGCTGCCGTCTTCGAAGTAGACAGCGACACCGGTTTCATTTTCTTCATATCTCGTGAAGCCTTTCCCCCACTGCGATTGCTACTTAGCACGGGAGTTGCTTACGGAGCATTGCCAAGTGCCTCGTGTCCAACCGTTGAAGAAATGCGCGTGGGGTTTCCAAGGGAGAGCAAACATACCTGAATATCGATATCTGTAGCGACCAAACGGCGCAACCTCTCCCTCGTAACTCTAATTCTCAGACTCTCCGGGGCACGGGGGCTGGCGCCTTTCAGCTCGGCGGTGCTCAAATCGAAGAAGGGAAACGCAGATGCCTCACCCCTAGCGACGGCAGCCTGGTCGACGTAGGCCTCGGGCAGCCGCGCAACGAGATCGTCTGGCAGCAAGGATCGTAGCGCAGGGAGAGACCAGTGCAGCGTCAGGCCCCAACCGACGCCGCGGGTCGTGAGGTCCGTGTCGCGCTCGTAGATACGGTAGGGGATGTTGTTCTTGCGGAGATACTGCGCAAGCAGCAGGCCGCTGACACCCGCGCCGACGATGATGACGGGGAGGGGTCCTTGCTGTGAGATTGCCATGGCTGCTGCTCTGTGCTGGACTGGGCTTTTTCCTTTGCTGGGCCGCTGGGCAGCTTGTTTGCTTGGAGCGTGCTTTTTCTTGTGGCTTGCCCGTTGGACGAATAGTTGGTCTTGGGGAGAGGCTGGGGGGCGTGTATAACTTTGACCAGGCCGCTTTTCTTTTTTGCAACGGCTGAAAACGATGGACGATAAATCAGAATGCTGTGTAGCAACAGTGGCGGCTGTGCGGCAAGCAGGCAAATGAAACGAGCAAGAGAGCATACAGCACCAATGAGATGCAGTAATAATGTAATTGTATGTATGGTCACCGGCCTGGGCGCGGAACATATCTCTCAGAACTCTCCCACCAGTCTCTGCACCATCAGCCCAAAGGGCTTCACATCCGATGCAAGAGAACTCGAAAGTCATCCAATTTCACGCAACCAGACCGCGGTCTTTCCTCGACCTTTCATCGAACCACCCCCACTGTGGTACTCTTTTTGAGCCGAAAACTCTAATCCCACTTCCCTTGACCCCTGCTTAGAGGAATCGCCTGATGTGAGGGGGCCACCGGCCAGGGTGGCCCAGCCAGAGACACCCATGAGGCGGGAGGATCGCCGGAGACCTCCCCCCCGGGCGCCAACTGTGCCACTCACACACACACACCAAGAGCCTAGGAAAGACGCCGTCGACGGGCAAGTTTGGGTCCCCCCATCCTCTCCCTTCCAACGGGCGCTGTTCCTTCAGCGGCATACACCTACAGGCAAACAACAGGCACTGGCACACTAGGGAAGAGGGCGGGAGCGCGGGAGGGAGCGAGGGGGAGCAGAAAAAGGCTTAACAAACCCGTTTTGTTTGCTTGCCAAATGTCTGTGCCACAACGGAACGGTGCGCGGTCGTCGCCGCTACCACACCCCGGCCCGACAAGCAAACGGTAGTTTCAACCACACTTTGACGATGGCCCTTACTTTCGAAAAGTCTTTGGTTTCCAATCGCTTGCTCGAACGCCAGGTCATTTCAATCATTGGCGAGTTGTCGAGACAGAAAGGGAGTTGGGGGAGGTTAGCGAGACGGCCAAAGTGCCTCGCTAGAAAGCAGGGGATACCATACCAACCCCCAGAACCGCTAATCTCGGACAGGCTAGGAGGGGTGGGGGTAGACAGAGAGAAGGGCTGAATTGCAAAAGTTCACCTCTGGGCCCGTACGTAATTCCACCGAGGAACCCACAGGCCAAAGAGAAAAGTGGGAGATTTCGTGTTCCTGTGCCTTTTCAGGCGTTCTTGGCCATTTTCCCTATTTACGGAGCTCAACTCCCACAACCTTGTAAAGCTAGGCCCCCCTTCCCCCAGAACCACTCTTTCAAGAGACGGATTTTCCCATCTCCCTCTTCTCGCCTGTGTCTGGCTAAGCATTCTCGTCCAGTGGAGGCTCCCGGGAAACAATGCCGTAACTCCACCGAAGTATACACGGAAAGGATGTGGTAATCTAGCGCAGCAGCCGCGCCTCTCACGACCACTCACGGCGGTCTCTGCAAGGATAATTCACTCACCTCAGTCCCTCGCAACCATGTTACGCATTTCCAAGTTCACAAGGAATACCTGGTTCTCAAACACCAAGCCTCCTCGCACTTTAAGCTGGCCCATTGGCTGCCTCTAAATCATGACCAGCACCAGGTCTTTAAGGCATCGCCATATCCAAACACTCCAACGCACCAGATTGGGCGACTACAGGAAAAACTCGTCTTGGATCGCATCTCGTTCTTCTTGCTATCTCGTTCGCCCCTCACAGATATCCACCGTCTCCATCAGCACTTTATGTACTCTCATGATTCATCGCCCACGCAGAGGAAAAGATGCGCCGAAGATGGTAACATCGGTCGCAGATCAGACTTTTCTTTCAGGCGTCTTTCTGTTCTCTTTCGCCCGCACCCAACGACCCTTGCCTCAGCCATGCAAGGTTGCGGCACAGCACGCCGGCTACATGATGAAGTAAGTACTCCGTACAGACACCCTCGTCAGCCTGCTGCAAGCACGTAACATGGATATTCTTCGGTCATTTGCCTCCCCTTTCGCTACAAAGCCATAGATTTGGTAAGGCGCCGCGTTCTGTGTCACCTAGATTACTGGAGCCCATCTCCTGCGTTCCTGCTGCTTCCCGAAACTGCCACCGGAGGACGAAGAGATGACGACTCTGACCGTCTGACAAAAGTCGAAACTGACAGAGAGAGCGCGTGTCAGAGAGCATGTCATAATAGACGGTTGACTGCATTCCAAGAAATCTTCCAGAAAAAGCCGCGAAATGGAACGTTACGCTGCCGGCTTGCTTCACTAGTCTTCAGTTTGACTAGCGGGATGGTCTAACCAGTTGTCAACCAACCTCACCATTCAAAGTTCTGACTGGTACCATCTGACAGCTAAACATCAGATCGAATCATGCTTGCTTACAATACTCCGATCCCCAAATGTTGGCTCGGATTCACTTGATGTCTTCCGACCAGCATGTCCGCCCTACCTTCCCCCCTTCCAGTCCTTTCCTTCTCGATACCATCTGCCCAGCAGTCTGGTTCTCGCACAGTTGCGCTGACCAGAGCAGCATAGGTCTTTGTCGTGTGCATGTCCCTGTAATTCCCACTCATCTACATTCGACAAGGAAGTCCTAGCCATGCATAAGAATCACGCTATCCTGTAGCTGACATTGGACAGCTGTCCTGCATAGCCAATACCGCGCGGCGCCATGTATATCCAACATGTACTCCGTATCCAAGCATGCCAGATCATATTACACTGTATGTAACGCACCTCGCAGTTTTCTACTGCTTAGACAGTCGGTGCACTCCCGACCAGATTGCCGGATCAAGATACGGCCCCGAAGCCAGATGTATTACATTACGGGTATACTCAACGCCGATGCCGTGACATCCTATCAAATCACATCACTCAGGAAGTACGGGCCCCTTCGCCGTACCTCCTTGTTATTATTTCCCCGGTTCCCCGAGTCCTTCATCGACGGTAGCGAGGAAGCGTAGCGAGCAGTCTGGTTTGGGAGAGTACGAAGTCTGGACTCTCGAACGAATCTCTGGGAATACTGAATGCTACGCCAGTGGAGCCACGGTCCCCGAGTGAAGCCGGGGAGGAGACGCAGCGAGAAGAGCTTTTGATGACCGATCCTCAGGGGGCGGATAAGAGGACCCATCAAGGCTGTTGGCGAGTGAGAAGTGACAGCATGGGGGCCGAGTGCGTTAGCCCTGTTCATACGAGCAAGGGGACCGAATTGGACTTGACCAGTGATAGTGGCGGGTTATGATTTTTCAACGGTCGTCGGATAGCGTGGGAAAACGGCCCATCAAAGAGGCGTCGATGGCAACGTCGTCGAGTGGAAGCTCAGATATCGACGACATGTGGTGCACGCAGCTACCCGTACGGATACTTGCCTCGACCGATGTGGGACGATGCGACGCAACAGGCGAGCAAAGTGATGAGCCGACTTACGTCTGCGCCTGAGAGAACTCTCCTGCCAGTTGGTCGAGAACTCGAGAGTCCGCATGGCTTCCATGTTGTCGACAGGGCTTTGGGAAGGATCCCGGCCTGAAAAGAGCTGATTTGTGTCCGGAGTATTGGGAATTATTGCCCGCATACGCAGTAATCAATGGGGCCTACCAGGCACCAACGTGTGTACCACATGTGAGATACTTGGGAAAGACATTGACGGATTTGACGTACTCGACAGGACGTTCCACTCGTCGGCATCCCAATATGCCAGGGACGCTGTTTGAGCTCCGAATTGGGTGGCCAAGGGCCGTCATGCCATGCCACAAGTGGAAGACTCCAGAACTGTGAGCTGTGTATATCATAGTATGCAAACGAATCCTCCTCTGGATGGGCAGTATAGGACACTCTCCTCTCTCAGTATCCTATGATTCCCGAGGGGTTTGACCATGGTCTCTCCGCTTAATCGAGGCTATTGGCAATTGGTATCTATTAACCAGACTTTACCAGATCTGGCTAGGCATGATCCTGCTTTGAGAGCCTACTCAGAGCATAATGTCCCCTTCTTGTGCCTCCTTCTCCCCTTCTAAGCGTTCTTACCTAGTATCATCGCCTTGGATCTTCTCGTCTAGGCGTGCTGTACTGATCGCGTGTTCGTAAATGTGATATTGCGACTAAGGTTTGAAGTCGTATGACAACGCAGTAGCGTTCCGTCTGCAACCTACCTTAGAAGGATCCAGATCCATGGGAGCGCGATTCGGATACGGGTGATTGCTGCTGGCACGAGGTCGACACCACTCTGGCTCGCTTCCTCCCATAACCGCGGGAGGAAACTGGGGCCTGGAGATTGGTTCGCGACTCCACGTGACTACAAATTGGTCAAGGGCAGCAAAAATATCGCTTGCAAGCAAGCCTTGGGCGAGGACCAATGCCCAAAGGAGTCTACTTAAGCGAAACTAGGGCAAAGTTTTGGGACAGCAATGCTGGAGTGCGATTAGTTACCTTGAACCTGTGAATGGCCGCCCGTTGAGCAGATAAGATCCCAATAGAGTTTCTGCTCGGAACGGCTGTATGGCGGAAGCTAGTGTGGCAACGGCGAGTTTAGGTTCAATAGTGTGACTAGAACTAGCGTATCTTGAATAACCCTTCATTCTCCTAGCGTGACAGCTGTTGAACCGATGGCCTTGGCAGGGAGTCTAGCTTCTGGACATCGTCCAGCTATTAGAAGTCGATTCTGGGTACAGATACTTGCGAATACGTACTCTACATGTCACTTGAGAAGACCACTAGAGCCTACGCATCGCCTCCCTTAGTGAAGTCTTCAAAGCCGACATAGCGAGTGGCTCCAAGAGACCTAAACTGTTCAGGGAGAGTTTATTATTTCTGAGACTCGGTCAAGATACTGAGTCGTCTTTGGAGAAGTAGTTGCAATGTCAGCACGCTCGCTTGTCGAACAACCCCAATCTCGGACTGCGATGGTGTGCTCTATTATTGATATTAAACACTAGCTCTAAAATGATGCCTTGATCTTGTCCTGCTATGGCTGTCCATACACCAGTGCTGTCCCTCCTGTCTCGATCATCGTGCGCCGGCTATACTGCTGAAGATCTGCGAGACTCATCTTGACGAAGTCGTATTCTTCAAGTGCCTCCTCAGAAGAGCGAGAAGCTATTTGTGGTGGCATTTTCAGGTAAACGTCAGGCCGACTCATTTCGTCTCCATTTTGGTTGGTGTCTTTGGAGGATTTAGAACGGAGGACTTGGAGTAAGGGACGAAGGGTCGGTAGGCAGCAGCATATCACGGCACTATTCAAGCATTAGTGTAGGTCCTTGACAGGATTTATCGTAAGGTGGCATCAGATGCCTACCAATAAGCCTCCAATCCTGTCCAAATCATCAAATCGACGGTTCCCCATGTGGGATCTTTGTAGTCAAAGGTTGAGACTTTGACCAGTCTGATGATGGTGATGAAACAGTTGCTATTCGTGAACCTTTAGCAAGCCTTTCTCATCTGTCTGCTCGCAAGCATGAAAAGACAGAAGATACTCACAAGCCGCCAAATATAAAGGACGAGATGAGGAGCATCTTTTTGAAAGGTGACATCGTCAACCTCATGGCGTACGGTATCGGAATGAGTATCAACACAAAATCGGTCACGATGCTGCCAACTGCTATACTGATGTATAGCTTGGAAAGGTCAAGACAGTTCTTGTGTGTAGTCCAGAAGTTTTGCACGGGTATGCAAGCTACAATCGTTGGAATAGTCTGGTTCTAGTGTCAGCACTTGTCAAAACTATCCAATGGCACCTTCCCATGCCCGATAGAGCATGAGTCTATATCAACTTCCTTGTGAGGCATGTGTGGACCCCTTGCAAATTAGGACTCTGCTGGCGTTCAAGCCGACTTACTGCATAGATAGCCCATGCTCCGATGAAGAACATGAGACCGTACAGATAGTATCTTGCACTGAATAGTCCAAATATGCGGTGATATAATATCACTAGTGATAGCCGTGCGCTTGCGAGTCCCATCGGATACATAATCTCGTTGGCGAAGATTGTCTGATAGAATCGGGTAATGTTCATGGGATCTTCCGCGTGGACAACTACTTCGTGTCTACCAAGCCCAAACTTGAGCCAGAACATCGTGCCAGTGAACACTCCGACGATGAAGACCTGCAACATGTGTAAGCGACATTCGCTACTTAAGAAGAAGGGGGAAGTCCACGAGAATCACGAGACTTTCAACATCATCAAGCCGTTCCCCCAGAGAATCGTAGACTCACCAGAGCAGTTACCGACAACCAGTCATCCCAAGCCAGCCTCCGACCAGACTGCCTCGCCGCAGCAAGCCGGGCACAAACCGAGAGAATCGAGAGGACAAAGAAGATGATGTGGATTGTATACACCTCTCCCGCTCGATTTTCCGCCCTAAAAGCAGCCTCTCGCTCCGGCGTCATGAGAGGCATGCCCTTGACCGCGTCTAACGACCGAAAGAACGACATATCGCGATGCCGACTCCGGGGTATCGGTCGGTCGGTCGGTCGGTACAACAAGTCACGACACTTCCATAGGTGGCAGAGAGGAAGAGGAGAAAGTTTGAGATTAAGGGCAGCAGCGGTGATGACATCGAGGGGCAGAAGCTGAGGAAGTAGCACTAGAAGGGCTCTAGAAGGGAAAGAAATGACACCTGATTGGGAAAGTCAATGAGAAGAGAGGAGGGGAGGGGATGAATTGAATTGGACAAGCTCTGAAACGTCGTGCCAGTGGGTGATCTTTCCCAAGCTGAATAGAGTTCGACACAAGGCACTCAGGAGGGTTGCGAGACGGGTACTTTGTGTGTGCTGCCATCCTTGACAGAGTACACGGTAACGGAAAGTCAAAAGTGTGACCACCTTCACAGCTGAATGTGCAAGTTTTGAATTAGAGTGCTACAAGTTCCGGTAAAAGTAGAGCAGGCCGGTTGCCTGCTGACGCGTGCATCTCGCGTTATTCCACCAACTGCAGCTCAGCTGGAGTCGTTGACTGAGAACTCTCTAACTTATGGCTTGACGTTGACATGGTAGAGTTTCTGCTAAGCAGAACTTCGCTTACGACAGCTCAAATCCCGACTCTTTGCAACTCTCGTTAGCATCGGTGGGCTGGCTGATTGGTTCCCTCCTCTCCGGATCTTCCACGTGCAATATTCCTTCCGTTGTGTTTCGACTTGTTCGGACAATACCCAAGACGCCGGGAACAGTGTGGTCAGACAGTCTGGAGACAGCTTGATCAGCCAGCACATACACGTGTTTGATAGCTGGTAGAGTAGGTGGCCAGCCAGACGCGCGGAAGAGAGGAAAATGGTGCGCTTATACAACTTTAAAAGTCAATCAGGGATGAACAGGGAGAGGTCCTACCGCTGACGTCAAACACGAAGCCGAAGACCCGAAATGACTCGCCGAGTCCGAGGCTTTACATACTTCTTTCAGATAATGAGGCCGAGAACAAGAGAAGGAGATATTTCCTTTTTTGTTTGAGGGGCATCGTGAGATGTGAAGCTGTGTGCTACTCAAACTCACGAGAACGAATTGCTTGTAGGAGGGCGCTTGGCTGTCACAGACATCTCTCCGGTCGAATGTGGTCAGGATGCTCCATCATATGATACATGGCGTTTGCATTCTTCGATGTCACATTAAGGGTTCCTCCGCACCTGACCCTTGGGTTTGAAGAGTCCCATTCTTGATGCAACACCAGTAGACAATGTCGACGATCAAGTGGGTTTGTTTGGAGCTTGTCACAAAGCATCGACCTCATCTGCCGCATTGCGATCCAGTGTCCAAGATGCTTTTTTCGCAGAAAACCACCCAAATTGCTTTCACTTTGGCATCTTCCGCCGTCGAAGCTGGTAACAGGGTCTGGCCTGCAGAAATAACAGCATTTCAGCTGAAAAGAAGGTGCTGCCTGCTTCCTTGCGGCCGAAACCTAGGCCTTAGACACCAAGCCGTGCCAGCTTGTGCCTCAAGTATTGTCGCCGTTACCTAACACCGACGCGAGTCGTGCAAAAAGGTAACAAAGTCCGACCGCATCGCACATCCGGATCGCTAAGGGCTGTCTAACAATTTCAGCCGCCTTTTCCCCGATATCCCCAAGCGCAGGAGCGCGGGGTAGGGAACAAGACGTGACAAGAAGCTACGTGGATGGCGCGGGGCAAGCGGCTGTATCCAAGACGGACCTCGGCTCATCCCGAACCGTGCACCGGGCCGCACATGTATTTTAGGAAACTGATGGACAAGAGTTATGGCATTCACAAGAATGCTGGGCAGAAACGCGAGCCAGAGTTGAAGAGAGACAATGTCAACCAAAGCCAAGAATGTTCCCGTCGTTGAGCCATACGGCAACCCTGCGCCTTTTGCGGAGCCGGCGTGGTACAATACCCTGGCTTCTCCTTACTACGATGAAAGCCATCGGAGGGTGAGGGACTACGTGCGCAAGTACATCGAGGAGCATATCGCGCCCAACATTCAAGAGTGGGAAGAGAAGGGACATGTCCCCGATGAGGCAAGAGTTCACTTTGCCAAATCAGGCTTGGCTTTCCCAGAGTTGCCGCGTGAATATGCTGGCGATGTTCCATTACCAGGCAACGTCCCAGCTGAGAGTAAGCACGATGCTTCAGTGTGGAGCCGCATTCTGACATCATTACTAGAATGGGATATCTTTCACTCGCTTGTTGTAAGCTACGAAGCTAGTAGAATATGGGCTGCCGGAGTGTCTGTGGGACTCAACGGCGGCACGACAATCGGCGTACCTCCTGTCATTCATCATGGCACAGAAGAGCAGAAGAGGTGGTGGCTTCCTGGGCTTGTTACCGGGAAAACAAGCTTTTGTCTCGGTTGTACTGAGCCTACTGGTGAGTTTTATTGGACGTATCTTTTCGAAAGTGTCGTGATTAAAGGCGTGAAGGCGGCTCCGATTTGGCGAATTTGAAGACCACGGCGACCAAATCAGATGATGGAACATACTACACCGTCAATGGCCACAAGGTAAGTCAAGATACCATAAACTCTACAGATGGACTTCATCTTCTCTTCAATACTCACGACTCGAGACTAATGGACCTTCAGAAATGGATCAGCGGTGCAATACGTGCCAGCCACATGACGACTGCCGTAAGGACTGGAGGCCCTGGGATCAAGGGCATCTCAGTCCTGGTTATTCCTCTTGATCTTCCCGGTGTTTCTCGACGCAAAATTAGTAACAGTGGATGGAACGCTGGAGACAGCACATGGGTAACACTGGACAATGTCAAAGTACCCGCCAATCACCTCATCGGGCAGGAGAATGCTGGGTTTCAGTACATCATGACCAGTAGGTGCCCGTGTGGGAAGATGATATGTATCTTGGCTCATACATCGAACAAACAGACTTCAACAAGGAACGATTCATCCTTGCTGTACTAATGAACGGCCAGGCTAGAATTTGCCTAGAAGACGCCTGGGCATATGCCACAGACCGACACACATTCGGCAAGCCACTCATGTACCATCAAATCATTCGACATAAGCTCATCACAATGGCGCGCTACATCGAGTCGCACTGGGCCTGGCTCGAGCAGATTGCGTATCATGCTCATACTACCGGCTCCATGGGCACGGAACTTGCATCGAGGATCGCCATGGCCAAGATTCACGGCGGACGTCTTCTAGAGCTCGCGAACCGGGAGGCACAGCAGATATTTGGCGGTGCTGGATATCAGCGTGGCGGCGTTGGGGCCCGCGTCGAACAGATCAGCAGAGACCTTCGAGTGAACATCGTCGGCGGCGGAAGTGAGGAGATCATCACGGACTTGGCTGTTCGGCAAGAGATTGGTGCAGCTGTGAGTAGAGGCGCTAAGTTGTGATAAGTATTGAGCGTTATAGTCCCGTAACCGAGAAAATCCGATGACTTCTTCAATGTGGGAAGGAGTTCGCAATGTACAGGTGTCGCGATAGCCTCAAGGAGCCAACGCTGCCCCTCAGCCACACGATCTCGCTTATTCTTTTTTCCCGATGTTCGTCCGGCTCGCTCCGCGCACCAACCAGAGGTCATTCCACCGAAGTGTCCGGCATCTTGAGTTGCAAACAGGGGCGGGCAGATACGGCCGAGCGTGGCTGCTGTCTCTCGAAGTCGTGGGGGAGAAGGAAGTCGACACTCTCAACACTTTCCTGCGAGATCCCGCCCTTTGATAAGGTAAGGAAGGCACCCAAGGTAGACGAGGCAAGAACATCCCGCCTCATGCGTTTCGGAGGAATATTCCCCGTTCCGTGCTTCAGATACCTTATCCGTAGGCTCGAATGGAACTTTCCTGAACCTTGGATTTGTTGAACCCCCGGCCCCAGCACCGTTCCTGCCATCTACAACCTCTCCATTTTGCGTTCTACGCAATCGACAAACAAAAGTCAGCTAAGCTCTTTGAGTAAATGACATACATTAACCTGGGTTGCTGATTTTCTCTCTGGTCACCAGGTCATCGCTCAATAACTACCGCACTAGACAAACGCACCATCGTATTGATCTTGCCCGCAAAATGGAGCAAGCGGTGAGGGACTTCAAAACCCTCGGTCGCTCAAAGACAACGCCGTCAGGTCTCGACAACAAATGGGTGTTTGGTGTCCGACACGTCGACCTCAATCCGCCTGGAGATCTCGTAATCGCCGTACACCCAAAAAGCCGATTCCTGTTGCAGGGCGGCCCGGCTCAGATCCTCTCGCAGCCTACCGAGCAGGGTAGAGCCAGGGCGACTGTGACTCCTCTTCTACAGGCCTTCTTCAAAGGCAGTCCAGGTTTTGAACATGCCGCGTTCGCTCCCTGGAGCTGGTCGACAGACAGTTCCGAGCTCGCTGCCGCTATTGGGCCAGAGCTGGCTGCAGCAGGAATCTCGGGTGGTCTTGAGAGGGTGACCGTGTGCACTGCTGGTGAAAACGAGATCCTCGGAGAAACTTGGTCTGAGGTCAGGGACCTTCTGATGAACTTTATGGGTGGTGGCAGGCCCAGAACCGCGATCACAGCTCCGTCCGCCGTGTCGCCCGGGGACTCATCCAAGTGCCACGGTTGTGGTCTATCCTCCGAAAACTTCCCTTCGCCGATGAAGAAGTGCTCTGCTTGTCAGAAGGCGTGGTATCATTCCCAGGACTGCCAGCGCTCGCACTGGAAGACGCACAAGCCGACATGTGTCGCTCACCGCCCGGTTCCAGCCCCCTCCACGGCTACGTCGTCCGGCATGGGCCCCGCATACAACTACTACAACAATGTGGCGCGAAGATCTGAGGAGGGGCAGGCGTTGTTGCGCTCACTTAACATCGATCCTATCTCAGTTCGGCCAGGCATGGATTTGCCACTGCGCCGTCTCGCCATCGCTGGCAAAGACACGCCTGAATACTTGCGAATTCTCTTTGGGCCGACGTTTGCTAGCGAGAAGAAGGAACTAGAGAGGATCAGGCTGGAGG
Source organism: Colletotrichum simmondsii (assembly GCA_001563135.1). Classification (NCBI taxonomy): domain Eukaryota; kingdom Fungi; phylum Ascomycota; class Sordariomycetes; order Glomerellales; family Glomerellaceae; genus Colletotrichum; species Colletotrichum simmondsii. The sequence continues at coordinate 300,612 of JFBX01000431.1, read as the reverse complement.
TCCTGATTGATCCTCCTAGTGGCTCCCCAATGTACGTGAAACAAGACCTTGATGACGCCGGAACCAAGCCTCCCACTCGTGCGCTTCGACCGGCGAGCGAGGCAGAACTGGAGATTTTGAAGGAAGTGCGGGAGATCCAGGAGAAAGTCAGGCAGAAGGTTGGGGTTGGACGTTCGCCTGATACAAGAGTCATGCAAGAAGTCCTGATGACTTTTGGGCCTGATTGGTCAGAGAAGTTGCAGCTGTACATGCTTGCAGTCAATACTATGGACCAAGGTGTCCGCCGCTGAAGATCAAGTCGAGTTGCTGGCAAGACATTTTCGGCGAAAGGAAGTTTGGGATCTGGGCCAAGAAGATATCGGGAGAGCTTTCAGCAAATATTATTACGTGCTCAGCTCTCAATGGAAGCAAGGGGACAATACAGGGCTTGTTGTTCACCGAACAGCCCGCAAGTAATCTTAGGAGCGAGAACAATAACACCACTGGGATGATGAACTCTACGCTTTTATGCTTTGGCAGTGCTGCTATGTCATACATTATCATGCTGTTCTCGATAGACATGGAAGGAAGTGGTCAGAAGTGACTTTGATATATGTACACGAAGCTACCTAGGTACTACCCACAGCCCACAATCATCGCGCCAACCCGCTGTCTCAATGACGAACAACGCGATTGCGGACGTGATAATCCAAGCCATGCCTCTTTTTTCTAGAGCCAACAACTCTTGTTTCAAGTGCGTCTAGCAGGCCATCAAGACCGCGCTTAGCAGAACCTCCAGATAATGTGACACCCTCATCAGTCAGGGCTTTTCTGACATCCGCCACAGTAACCTTCGAAGTTGAAGCTGGTGCCTCGACCTCATCAAAGCTTTGCTCTGGTTAGTCTTAAGAACTTTAGATAAAACATTGACGTCGATTTACTCACTAGTAGACGGCATAAGGACCCGGCTTGCCTGCCGCCTTGGCGGCCTCTCCACCGTTCAACTCTTGCTTGCCGATGAGCTTGAACTTTCCGGAAATCCCTTGTACAAATGAGGTCTCGCGGTATTCCGAGTTGGCAACGGCTTCAATGTAGCGACCGGACTTGGAGTTGATCATGAAGAGGTAGTCCTTTGTGGTTGTGAACATGCCGTCGCCGAGGTTGAGGGTCGTCGCCATGACTTTGCGAACTTCGCCGGTGCCGCCTGAAGGGGTGTTGACGTTGAGAACGAGGTCTACGGCTTCTTAGCAAATACAACCATTGGAGCACTGTAGAATATCAGCATGACTCACCTTGAACTTCGTAGATGCCTGCCTTTCCCTTGCTAATCACACCTGACTCAAGCTTGTTCAGCATGTTGACCGTCGCAGCATCAAGGTCAGTCGAGCGTACAACTAAGCCAGTAGCAGAAGGGAGCTTTGACAAGGCGTTGTTGAACTCGGGGTTGATCATGTACCACTGGATCCAGGTCTTGAGAGCCCACTTCTCCTGGTCACTCAGACCGTACGCCTTGGACGTCGCGGTGGCGATCTTGCCCCAGTCGGCGGTCTTCTTCCTTGCCTCGAGCAGCACGGCGCTGATCTCATCAACGTTTGTGGAGACGGACTGCGCCTTGGTGTACCAGTTGGCAAAGCCCTCGCTCATGGTGGTAATGAGCGTCTTCTCGTCAGTTGTGAGGGCTGCGGTCTCGGAGAGAGTGGCGACGACGCGGTCGGCCAAGGGAATGGCTTCAGATGTGCCGAGGCCGGTTGCCAGGCCAGTCTGGTCGTTCCATACAGGCTCTGGTGCTTCCAGGGTCTGAGGACTCAAGAAGCAACAGAACTTGCGCAGGATACCCTTTTGGCGGCGGACCTTCGCACCGCCCCCCTCGATGCAGATTTTGCAGTTGTCGAATCCTGATGAGGTTAGCTCTGGAGCCTGATCAATTGGACTAAAGTTGGCGTTGCTTAAACTCACCTCCTTCTTCGATGGATTTCTCCATGGCAGCAACGTCGCTATCCGTGTACAACAGTTTGGGCTTTCCATCGCCGGTATCACGGAAGATCTGCACGGTGTTCTCGCCCTCCTTGGCTTCCAGCATGAGCCCCTTGCCCTCGCCAATAGTTGCGGCAGTCTTGCCAAACTTGGCCAGTACAGCGTCCACGGCACCGACAGCCTTCGCTGCTGTTGCGACGTCCTTGGCCACACTCAAAAGTCCCACGACATCGGCGAAGATGCTGCCCGCCTTTTCAATGTCGTTGTCGTAGGTGAGTTCGTGGATGCTCTGTTTGACAAGACGTCAGTAGAAGCACTCGACTGGGGCTTTCCTCGAGGCCTGAGTGCGTGTTCACTTACATCAAAGGCTCTGAATGCGTCTCTGCATCCCTCTCGAATGGTCTTTCCGACACTCGCCTCAAAGATGCTGGTAAGATGGCTCATGCCCATACATGTAACCTTGAGCTCTTGGACATGAGGTGTGGCTAGAAATTTGAAGGCACCGATAGCTGAGTTGATGACGTTCTTCATTACGCCTGAAACAAGCCTCGTGTTAGTGATTGGGGCTCTCTTGGTGTTAGAATCGGTCACGACTTACCCATCCAAAATTGGTCCTCAAGAGGAATATTCGACTCCGGGTTTCCAAACAGAGGATCATTTGAAGTCTGGCGCTTCGAGTTCGCGCTACCGCCCCCACCACCAACACCTCCAACATACTTGATCCCAGCAAACAGATTAGAAGCGCAAGCGGCTCCTGAAGGATTAGCGACACAAGGTCCCTGGCTGATCTTCCTCACGCAAACCTCGAGCGCATCTGACGCGTTGGCTCCAGTGCGAACTTCAGGAAGATCCAGGCAAAAGGCAGGCCACAAGTGAAGGATACAAGTCTTGTTAGAAGGATTGGCATCGCAGCCGCTGGGGATGGTAGCAAAGGAACGTGCAACGATGCAGTCGGTCGAACCCATACTTTCCAGCATGGATGTTGATGTGTTGCCTTGGTCGGCAAATCTGCACTGAGGGATGTCGCCTTCTGATGCTGGCGGGGTAGTGCCGAAGGAGGTGGATGTGAGGTTTGTCAACTGCGCTTGCGGGTAGTACATGGTCCCCGTGGCGGGAGGAATGACGAGCTTTCCGGTGTCGTTGGCATACGCGCAGAACTGGGTCTGACTGGCCGAGGGGAAGGTGAGAGCATCGCCGGCGGTAGCGGGCCTCTCGAGGGCACCTAGTGTCGAGGAGTAGATAAAGAAGGGTTGCTTGTCTCCGGGAATACCAACCTGATAGAACTTTTCGTTAGCAAAACTCATCCTACTGCAAGCAAGTGAAGACTTCAACTCACATAAAATGTCTGGTTCTTAGCCAGATCGCATGCAGCAACCTTGACAGTACCGCTGGAGATATCCCAGCAGCCACCACCGGAGCCTCCTCCGGCAACTCTGATCCCCGAAGGATCGGTGAAAGATTTACCACCAGCCAATATTCCATTTGTCAAGTAAAACGTGGTAGCTAGGTCGGCAGCTGTGCCTCCCGCCATCACCGAGTCAGTACTAGACTGAACTGGTGTAAACGTTTTGGCATCCCCCGTTGCGTTTTGAAAGCTTGCGGCGCATGATGGTGTATTTTCGGCTGCAGCAAAGAGCTTAAGCGGCATTCCGAGAGTCTGTATGACAGACGACTTTTGTCAGTCCCGTTGCCCTTCTTGCGATGTTGGGGAGTGGTGGACCCAGGAGGAAGCTAACCCATTCAACCGTATTGTCTGTCTGACCATTGGTTCCAACTGCTAGTAAACCAATGGCCCCAACGAGACCCCGAAGAGAGTCCCGTGATTTCACCATGATAATGGCTGGAAATAACTTAAATGAAGAACGAAAAGGAGTCAAATGAGTGGTTGTAGGTTACGTCAAAAGAGTGACTGAAAGAAGGAACGGCCGAAGCTGACCAAACGGATCAGAGCCCCAGCGCCTCGTAGGGCAGCCGGCGTTCTTTTTATCATCCGAACATGATCGCAGAGCACATTCATAGTCAGTCGAACCGCCTGGACTAACAACAACTAACTAGGTCGGTCTGTCCGCTGAACCCGACGCAAAGGACATGATCAAGTTGCATCAGGGGTTTTCAGGCACACTGCGAATAAAGTTGCGACGGTTCGCCTACATCGTCATGCAATTAGCTCTCTCAGAGCCACCAACTTGACTCAAGACTAGGGAACCCCTTCTTGCAGCTCAGAGAAGCGGCTTTATAGACCTGGCTGGCCTCGCAGGCCTAGAATCATGATATATTGTCTGAGCTCGATAAGTATCCTTCTCACCAGACCTCTCCCTTGTCATGGTTTCATCTGTGAGCCTTGTGGGGCCATCCCATCCGATCGGCTGCGTTCGTTCGCTAGGGCAGTGATAAAGTTTGAGCCATCTTCATCAAATTGACGCTCGGATCTATTTAAAGACCACTGACCACCGCGTGGTATTTCCCCCCTTGACGAAAAAGAATCTTCCGCAACCTTATTAGAAGTCAAGTTGATACATCTCGTCTGGTATGTGGATAAGGCATTTGGGACACATTCACCCGTCACAGAGATCAACTCGCAAAAGTTGAGATCTAACGTTGGCTGAAACTAGTTGATCTCTAGGAACATGTTGAAAATAAGGCGAAGTAGAGAGATGGAAAAAGGCCAAGACTAGTTTTGCTTTGAGTTAAATATGAATGATCATGTAGTGGTGTTCAATCATTCAATGCGAGACGAACATTAGGCTTGGGCCAGTCGCGTTGAAATTTTGATGACATGTAACTGAGCTATTCGGCCCATTTCGTCTCGCATCGGCAGGGAACTGCCGCCTGGCCGCCGGCCGCCAACAGCCAGCGGGATGCTCAACAGAAATCCGAGCATGCCGACAGTCTCGTACGAGGTCTAACGAAATATGCCGCACGCAATCGGGCGAGTCATGTTGTTTTCATGGCCAGTTTCTCAGTCTTGGGCCTTGAGGCGCAGTTCTTGCACTGGGCTGCCAAGCTCGACTTCACCAGGTGAAACATCTTAAGAATAATCGTTGCTCATAATGAATGCCCTCACCCACTTTAATCTGATTCGTAAAAGATCACAAGCTCCCAAGGAAGATTGACACTTTGCTATAACAGAACTGGGCAGCCTGAACCTAGTTCCAAGAATGAGCTACGAACGTACTTCCGGCTCCCGGGGGTAGCTGGAATAAGACGAGCATAACCCCGACTGAAGTTATCTTTTAATGAGGCCATAGAGGTTCGACTTCAAGTTTTGTTTTCTGAGACCAGTGGCTCTTCTTTCGCTAGAAATTCTCCTTTACCGCGCATACGCTAGGTTATCCCAAACGCCATTGCCAGGAATAGTCTATGACCATCATGGATTGTTCGGACATCGCGATAGCTAGGTAGAATATCCAGCACTTCTGCTCATGTATACCACCCATGAGAAAGTTGGGTCTTGATCTTGGAGTGACTTCTAAGCAGTGACATGGAGACAGTCAGTCTCGATACAAAATTTGGTCTTGACTCAGGGGTTCGCGGCACTTGTGATGACAAATGGACTGATGATGGTATAATCTGTCCTTGTATTCCTGGACGTAAAGCCTATAATCAAAATGGGGTCTAATTGAAGACTTCTGGTGTATTTATGACTGCTGACGTCGAAGACTGGTGCCTGTAGGAGACGATGCCATGTCACTTGAGCCTCATCACGCCGACTGCCAATGCAAATCGACAATCCATCCATCCACTGGGTCACGCCTGAAATCGCCGCAGATTTCACAGACTCCTTAAAATCGAGCCGCGCAAGCTGACGAGAAGCGGTAGTCAAAGGCATCAAGCCGCTGTTCAGGGGCACGCACAGCATCGGCTTGCCAGTCGCTGTGCAGATACTGTTGTCAGGGCCTTTAGACCTGTATCCCTCGACCTTCTGAGCGTCCCATCCCAAGTCCTTGACCAAGTCGAGAGTTCGCTCTGCTCTTGGCCCCTAGCCAATGAGGTAGAACTCGCTAAAATCGTACTCCAAAGATATAACCGCTCGTTCGTACTCAGATTCGTGCTGTAAACGACTTGCAAGTCTCCATTCGATCAAGTAGAACTTGGCAGACAGGGCTACTGGGATTCAGGATCAATCCAACAACCAACCTCTCCGACATGTGTGCACAGGCTTTTGGTAATTCTGGCATTTGGGCGCCTGCGAATGTTTTGCTGGTGTTTTACATGACTGGCCTGCGCGGTACTTTATCCTCAGAGTCGCTGACGTAGATACATGCTCAAATGAATACCTTTTGTTCCTTTATGGGTGGCAAGCAAAACCACGCTAGCGGGGTAGGTTGTGGCCTCAGTTGCTGGCATATGCAGGAGGCCGTCGAACCTTTCATATCTCAGCCTGTAAGCTCTGACGCGGCAACGTCTGGACACACTATTGCATGCAAGGCGCCTGCAGCGTGGACCAACAGCCGATAAGAGATGAAAACAAGGCGGATAGGACAAGCGGTAGGGTCAAGACAAATGCAGCTGGGGGTCGTCGAATTAATACCGACCGCTCAACCCTCCTGATCAGAATGACGAGCATCAGTTGTTGCGATTGGTTGAATCCTGTTGATATCATACGGCACAGGAAGCATATTAAGGCTATGCTTACAAGCAAAGGAAAGATTCCAATCACAAATGCAAAACCTGCTTCCACAGCTTATATGAGGGATAGCCATCATCCACGCTACACACCGACATCAATTATCGAACGCATCGAACCTCCTCTCTCTCTTGGTAATCACGAGTATTCCACTACTTTAATCAACGGATAGTCATGACCCTAGAAATCACTGGAAACTTACTGAAACGGTTTGTGCAAGACGCCGTTTTGCTTCACAAGCTAGACCCAGTGAGGGGTAGTCCGACGGCATACGGTCTGGATCGACACCCTCATGACGCGGGTGTTCCCCGAGAAGAGTTGCTAAAGCGAAAGTTTCTCGATTCTTTTGCTCTACTAGCTTCAACCCACAAAGACGGCGACACAGTATCGGCGGCCACCTTAGAGGTAGGAGCGCCTGAAGGCTCAGTCATTCGCATCGCTAGTAATGCTGGGGTGTCCGCATCGACACTGGTCCTTCTTCGGGAAGTGATGGAAATTCTTCATGACATATCTGCTATGGGTAAATAGTGACTCTTGATTTGTGTTAGAAGACTCATACTGACATTGAGGCAAGGTCTCACGGATGAGCGGAGACTGAGTGTCCTGTTGAAGATGATCAGTCTCGATAAGGCCAAAATCTGGTATTATTTTGCGGACCTCCGGAAACATAGATCAGAAATTTTGAGGCTTGAGCAGTTCTTGCCGAAGGTTTCATCCACCTTTGAGGTCAACGAAGTCGAAAGGTTCACTGCATGGATGGGAAAACTTAGTGCGATCACAACCATTGCAACCGGAACGCCTCCATCAGAGCTCTTGCCTTACGTTTTATGGGCAGAAAAAGCCAAATGGGAACTTTCCACCTGTATCGAGGCTCTGTTTTCTGCCCAGAGCATACCGGTGCCCTCTTGGATATACAGTATCTACAAGCTGGGGAGATACGGGGTCGCAGCAATAGCGTTGTGTAAGCTTCCAGCAGAGTTCCCCGCCCTCTTTTGCCCGATGCGAATCGAACCTATCGAGCACATCTCAAGGCTTGAATTTTCTATTGCAGCAGGCGAACGGCCTTTGAGAGATGTTCTACGGAGAATCGCTGGAGACCAAGAAGAGGAATTCGCGAGGAGATTGGCTACAATCTGGTGTGTCACAGATCCAGAGCCGCGCTTTCGGAAGGCCTGTCGTCTTGACCTCGCTGTTCATGCTGAGATGCAACTTATCGGTTTTTACGACCAAAATCCTGAGCTTATGCCGTCGTTTCGGTTCATGGGTGTAAGCAAGAAGAGTTGCTTCTTGTGTCATAGATTCCTCCAAGACCACCCGGTATCCTTCTCTGTATCTTCCTGCCATCAGAAGCTGTACTTGGCATGGAGATCCCCACCGACATCCGACGCAAAAGCGTACAGAACATACAAAAAGATTGTCACCAATTTGTGTGTTCAAATGGAAGCTACAGCCAGACGAGAACTTCAGAGCCGGATTGGCAGTGCCAGAGCTTTCCAGCTAGATTCTACCGCCGGGGTGTCCTTAACAGGTCTCGTTGACTACAGGCCTCTCAGCCCTGCAGAGTCTCTGAACACATTCGATGAGCCTTTGCCGCCTGCTTCATTACCAGAGCCTCCATTAGGGCCCTCTGAGGACGATTATAGTGATGATCATGCAGGCGTCTCCCTCGACATAGACAAAGAGACACGCCCTACAGAAAGTGATGGAATACGCCCCGGAGAGACAATCATGTTACCTTCACGAGAATTTAGCGGGAAACACCCCACTGCAGAGTTTGTGTTCAACGTCGAACGTGCTGACGACCCTCAGAGGCGAGAACTTGTGGTCCTGGAAGACATCGTGGATACGTCACGGAAGCCTTCCTGGCGAAAGCTGATTGAGATCTTAAGCAACGATGAGCACTTCGGGGTGGGATTTGTCGAAAAACAGGAATTTTTGATGGTCAATGAAAACTTATGGGTTAGAGATGAGCGTCAGTTCCTTGCGTGTTTGCAGTTCTTACGCAACTCAGGTTGTCGCAACGTGGGTGTCGTGGTTCGTACGTTTGACTCGATGAAATCGAAGAGTTCTTAGTCTAAGTATTTCATCTAGATAATATTTCAGTTTTGTAATTCGGGATTGCAATGATGGTATTCGACCAGTTCTTGTGCATCTAGGCAGGTTGATATGAATTTCGCAGTCACATAATTGGGTACTTGTTCTGGCATAATCTGTCACTACTTACTTTTAAATTCAATTAACTAAATGCATGTGCACGTATGTGACTTACCTCGGGTTAAAAGCTGTTCACATAGATAGGGTAAAGTTATTTACTCAACTTGGGCTACAAGTGATAGAGGAGAAGAGCCTTCGCGCATTCATGAATCCCAAACTCCAATGCCCTGATAGTGGGTTCAATCAGAAGCATCTTTGTGCAACCATACTTTACATGTTCATTATGCCATATTAAAAATGCTGTTATTGTTACGTTACTCGGCATGACAAATTCTATCAATGCACCATTGAGGAAAAGTGATCCTTCAGAGTGGTGGAATTATCTATCAGTAATTACTTTGATGGGAACGATTCAAAAGGATACTGCAAGCGGAAGAAATCCTGATACGGAAGCAATCGTGTATTGTCATTTACCAGTAATCTGATGAATAGTGGTAAGAAACTATAAAAAGCAATTGATCTCCCCAAGGTGGGCTCGAACCACCAACCTCCAGATATCTATCTCTTTTGCTCATAGTGAGCAACCTCAATCTTAACAGTCTGACGCGCTAGCCAATTGTGCCATCGGGGATTAGGTAATTCATCTTGCGTTGCCAATCCTAACGGGTATTGTGTTATGGATCATGAGTGTGGAGATGGTGGGCATTGCGGCAAGGAGGAGGAACCAGGCAAGTCCAAGGCAAACTGCTCTCTGTAAAGATACTGATGTGTTGTAACGTGCCTCTCTGCTCCTCAAAGATACAAGAAGGGCATTTCTTCCCTCGTCTATTGTCTATTGTAATTGAACCTGAGAGAAAGTTTTCAAGTTCTCATGGTTGACAAACTCTGAGGATCAATTGGAAAATCAAGACACGTCTCTTATCAACAGACGATGTACAAAATTGATTCGTTTGAAGTTGTCCCACAAAGGAGCACCTACACCTTAATATGACTGCAGCATGGTAATTGACGGCGCCAGGGGTTTCTAGAAGTTTCGTAAGGGAAGAGTTGCCGGGCACTCGCTGTTTCATCCCGTTATGCTCGAACTCTCAGCTCACTTGATCACCCCGAGCTGGCCGGCCGGTTCGGGGCCCACTTATCGCGACAGAGATTCACTCATCACCGGATCATCGGGTTCGGGTTTCGGCGGTGCGCTGGCGATGGGCACCGCAACAGAAATTAACGCACCAACCGAGGACGAAATGTCTTATGCAGCTAGGAAATATCAAGGGATCTTTGACTTCCATAGATAACTCATGTGATGTAGGTATTCCGACGATTTAGGAACCACAGTATCTGTGAGCTTGCGGAGCTGTGACATCCGCACGATAAGGGGGGGCACTCACCCGAGAGAGCTACGTCAAGCTCCTAGAGGCATAGTGTAATTCTCAGACATCAGATGCATCATAATGGCAGCACGCATTTCTATGAACGCTACGTCACCCGTAGCACCCGGCGAGATTGGAATAATGGCATCTGTATCTTTAATCAACGCTTGGTATCTCAACTCTATTATGCGACTAAACTATAGCCAGCAAACCAGTGCCTGGGTGGCAGCCAACGTATTCGAACAGTTGCTGCTCAGGTTTCAGTACCAGAACCTCGTGGAACAGACGGAGCGATACGTTATTTTCCAGCTTCTTTGCATACTGCAGGAACCCTCCAAAGATTTCCAAATGTGTCGAGTGTTGCTTAGCCCATCCCTCAAGTGAGCCGAGCTCATCGAAGAAGGCCAGTCCAAAGGTGCGATCCTTATCGGCCTTGCCCGTCACGGGGTCAATTAGATCCATGAACCGGCAGCTGTGACAACCAACTTCCTCTCCTTGATCGCGCAGGAAGTTCATTCCCTTGATTAGGACAGGGTGCATGGTGTTGAGATAGAGCTCACGCTCCTCGGGCAGAGTGTCAGACCAGTCTTGGCCGGAGCGAATGATGGCCAAATTACGCTTACCGCCGACTTTGACTCTTCGAGGTGATGATGTTGTGTGTCCGTTGGTACCGTTCGTCCCGTTGGTTTGGTTAGTCGTCGCTGGTCGTTCAACTTTCTCTCCAACCAGCTCATCGTCCTGAGCAGCAGCCATGCGGTCACGCATGCTACCCCAGTACACATGCTCCTGAATCGGGCCCCTAACACATTCTCTCATGTGTGCTGCACCCTCGGGCACTTCATTGTTGGAAAACACCGTCTCGAACCGGTCGATCGTTGGGAAGAAGATTTCGAGGAACCATCCGTTGCTGTGTGATCCAGCATCAAGCTCCTTCCACCATTGTTGGAACCCTGAGTCGACGGTCCATTCCTCGTAGGCTGTCTTGCTCGGCCAGTATGCCAGGTGAGCAACGTTGTAGTAACCCTTGTTGTCGGTGACGGACGCCCACTCGGCGAACTGGGGGCGGGCCTCGGCGTTGACAGCCTTGGAGGTGGTGAATTTGGTCAACTGTGCGACGGCGGCGCCATCTGCGTTGGCTTGAGAGGTGTACTGGGCACCGATGACAGCGAAGACGAGATCTTTCGTGTCTTTGGGAAAGCTGGCGCTATAAGCTGGGAAAGGAGGTTGAAAGCCAGGTGGTGTCTTGGCAGCGATCTTTCGGGGGCACTGCTGGAGGTGCTCTGGGATTGCGGAGACAAGCATCTTGCGTAATACGGGTGATGGGATTGGTGACAAGGGGGAATAGAGAGTAGCCGGCCGAGGAGAGAGAGTCGGGGGACTATGCTTTTAAGCCACACCAAGGGGCTAGGGACCTGATACCAAGAAGCGGAGGAACAAGGCCGCATCTTTGGAAGATGGTCTAGTGTCAAGTCGAAATGCCATGCTGAGATGCAAGTACAGGGATGCTTGACGAGAAGCAATCGGCAAAGGTCGTGTCGTTTCCCAAACGATCAAGTCCTTGGGATTGATGGGGTCTGTCCCTACAACCTTAGTTGCGGCTCCGAATACCAACTTGGCGTAGCTTCGAGCCGTCGTTGCATCATGGGACGAACCAGCATGTCGGAAGATCCGACTTGTTATCTTGACGATTGCAAACCATTTCTGCCTTATTTGCTGTCAACCCAATTCCGAACGACTATATCTCATATGGCTAACAGTCCAATGTCTTGCGCCCACTAGGGCGGTAGTGAGCTAAGAAAGAGACGGTTGACTTCCCCGGGCACTGACTTTACACTAAATAGATGGGCGCACCGAGACGTCTCCGCACCAGGAAATAACAAAGAGACATTCTACAGCGGGACGGCAAACACATGATAGATATGACTGCGCGTCACGTCTTGGGCAGCACTCGGAAAGGTCCCTCTCGCAGGGGTCGCAAACTATTGACATCCCGACTAACGTTCCACCAAACGCGCAAACTCCACCCGCGGTGGGCAGAAGGACGGCCTCCCCAGGCTTCCCAGCCAGCTGCAGCCTCAGAATTGCAAAGACAGGCGCAGATCTATATTGCGAGCCCCGACACTAGTCCCCCAAAGACGACTTTCACGATTCAGGTACGGATGGGGATTCTGTTCGAAAGGCCCCTTTTTCCCACGGCAAGATGTCGGAATGCAACTCAAAGTGTCAACATGGCACCATAAGGTCCTAGTTTGACCCCCTGGTTCTATAGTGTTTTTCTGCTTCCAAGATCCCAGAACTGGCAGACACGCGCCTAGGGCATGACTGGATTTGGACAGCGGGAATTTTGTATAATTCATGCCTGGCCCCAGCAGAAGCTTTTTGCTTCCTGGGTTGAAAAGGGAGGCCACATCACATTGCAGAGGTGAGGGGCGAAACTTGCGGACGAGAGACCACCGCAACTGCATAGCCCGCATCTTCCCACCGGGCACTCCCCCACCACCAGCACCAGCTCACACCATGGCGACGCCGTTCCAAGTCGAGGCTTGGACCGAGTATGCCATCGGCTTGCTCGTGCTCCTGATACGCATAGTCTATCGGACCAGGCTCGTTGGGACCAATTGGGAAGGAGATGATTATTTCGCGGCCATCGCGGTGTTGTTTTGGACGGTAAGGGTGTCACTTCCTAGCGCACGACCGCTTCGAAGATAGAGTTTGGAACTGACCCTTGGGTTTCTAGGGCGAGTTGTTGATGCTTGAGATGATCGGTGAGGATTCCGTTGACAGCCCCCCTTACTTCGCGAGATCGGATCGGAAATCTAACTTTCTCTCTCTCCGCTTCAGGTCGATATGGTAGCATCACCGGAATGAGCGATGCGATTGCTCTGACGCTTTCGGACCAACAAAAACAGTCAATTGTCATTGGGAGCAAATGCCTCTTGGCGGGATGGGTTCTCTACGTTACCCTGATCTGGTGCTTGAAAGCATGCATGCTTTTCCTCTACATGAGACTCACGTACGATCCATCGACTAGTTCCTCTACTTATGGAAGTTTAGCTGACGTTGCGGATAGACTCAACTTGCAGCAGCAAAAGATGGTGAAGATAACTGCTGGAGCGTGTGTTCTATGTTACGTCGCCACAGTGCTGGTTATCATGACGAAGTGCATGCCAGTACACAGGAATTGGCAGATTTATCCATACCCCGGCGGTTTGTTCCTCTCCTCGCTCGAATTCTATGGACCTCAAGTTGACTCGCGGATACAGACGCCTGTGCGCTGAACATTCCCAACTACATTGCACTGGCAATTACTAACGTCGCGTATGTCTTTCTAATGGACACCTTCCAGTCCTATGCCTCGTAGGGAAACGTTCTGACACGGAGATAGAACCGACATGATGATTCTTTACATCCCAATACCGTTGCTATGGTCTGTTCAGATGCCAATGGCTAAGTAAGTTAACTCCACGGCAAACTGAGCTTGTTTTAGTTGCTAATGGTGTCCAGGAAAATTATTTGTTCTCTGTGGCTCTGCACAGGCGTCTTCATCATCATTGCCACGCTTCTCAGGTGCATCCTCTGTCTGCAGGATGCAAAGTCGATCAACCTGGGCACCATTTGGTCCATCAGAGAAACAGTAAGGCCCACGTTCCTCAATCCAATTTACCGTGGCCCCCCTTTCCCTTTCCGATTCGGCAAACTCTGATCCCGTTTGTTCACCCCTACTGACCCCGGCTTCTTCCCACCCCGACAGTTCGTCGCAATCCTAGCCGTCAACGCCCCGGTCCTGGGTCCCTGGATCGCCAAAAACGCTTCGGCCGTGCGATCCCGCACGTCAAAGAACCGCTCAAAGACGGGTGGCCAAGAGTCGGCTAATCACATTGTCACGATTGGCGCGAAGAGCAGCAGTCATCGTCTCGATAAATTGACCAAGGATGGTCGCTCGGCGAATATGGGGTGGACCGAGATTGATAACGATAGCGAGGAGCGCATTATGAAGAGCCTACACGACGTGTCCGTTTCGGCTAAGCGTTCGGACGAGGAGATTCGCAGTAATACGGGCAACATCCATGTCAAGACTACGTTTGAGATCTCGAGGATGGCGTAGGGCTTGGTTCGGGGAGAGAAAACACCACGAGATCCATGTTAGATAATGTACAGTAAACAATTAGCTTGTAATTAGTGGACAAGCCCGCTTCAAAGGCGTTGGAACCTTAGTTCGTAATATGAAGAGAAACACTGACACGTCATGGCCATTGATGCTTTGGTGTTAGTGGGAGTCTGTGGTCACATATGTGGTTCCTAGCCCTCTTCTTTAGAGCGATTGTTATCGCGTTTTGGTTCAGACCAAACGCTCTGGCGCCAACGCTTTTATTCTAGCTGTGCTACCGGAACACTCCAGAATTCACGAGTCGGGACGTCCCAGGATCAGGCTTAGTACCATTCGCTTTTGGGGGGCAGCCAAGTGATGGAACCGCGTTCAACGGATGTCTCCCGCGCTATAGGTCAATACCGGCTTGCGGGGTACTCAGGTCCGCCCAGATAGGCAAACAACAGTTACAACACCCATGGAGCTGAACCGATGAAGGTTTTCGGATTTCTTGGTACTCGGTAGATGGACAGGAGGTTGAAGAAAGCGGGACTGCGGAGGGATCCACCCCGCAGGTCCGCAACACACCTGATTGGACAGAACACAACAACACCTCGACCTTGTAGCCTGCAGGATAACATCGTGATCTCTTCCAAACCATGGTCTTCGAATTCATGATATGCTGTTCATGAGTAAGAATCCCGGCAACCTGATGTATCATATATGATAGTTACTAAGGCTGCGATAGTTGCTGCAACTTGCTGGAGTCCTGCCAGGTCTCGTTTCCATTCAGCAGGCTTCGTGAATCGTGTAGCGCCCTAGATGACGAGCATGTACCCTTCCCATTCAGGGGCATCAGACATGGAGGTTGTTCAAAATCATCTTTGAAGTCGTTACCCTCTTTCTTTATTGCTATGGTCAGAAAACCTTCCGTACTCCAATGTCGACTCGAAGCTGCTCATTTTTTTTTATTTCTCCTTCTGCTCGATGCGCCTTGAACAACATATAAAAGGCAGACGATTCTTCGAAGACCGTGTCCATACGAAAAAGCAGAAATCTGAACCTTGGTGCTGGGATGCTCTCCTCATGATCGCGGAACAGCATTACCCGGCATGCGTTAGTAGATTGGCGCACTTGGCGTGACACGATCTAATGAAGCCCGGCATTTCTGCTGCCAACCCCTATGAGAACCTTCATCATACTCTGCCAACATGCTACCATTGGCAAAACAAGTGCGAGCTTATTTTGATTATTTTCATTCTGACTGAACCGCTTTCACGCCTTTTCCATTGTAGATCCAAAGCTTGGTGGTATCTTCTCAGTAACCGAACACGTACGGCAGCATTTCGACTTCCAGACTCCAAACTCGAGTAGTCACCGAAGGACACAGAAGCTACAGAGCGCTTCCCGGTACTCGACGCAGAACGCCGAGTTCAGTGCCTGCACGGCGCGACTCGAGCGTCACTTAGTATGCAAACGACGGAAACTAAAGCAGGAGGCAGCCGGCAAATGCCATACGATAACTGCTGATGCCTGATGGCCGAAGTATACACCTTTCTGGACCGAACCACAAACAATACCGAAGAGCTGGGGTCTACAGTGGAGGCAGTTACGGCGATCAAGCCCACGAACCCAGGTTGGTGTTCCATTTTTCTTTTCTCGGATTCACTTCCTCAAATCGCTCAAGTTTCTACAAAGTGCCAACTATGAAATGTGGATGATGAAGACTGCTATGACGCTGAAACACTGCCGGGTGTTAGTAGAAAAATATTGGCATTATCTGTACACCCTATTGAGCTTGCATTTTCGGAAGAACAGAAACCATTGATAAGATATCCTCATGGCGAAGGCGAAGGCTAGGGCGGTGACCAAGCCCGACGTCTGTGTGCGTGGCCAAAGGCCTGCAAGCTCCTTGAAGATCACTACTGACCAATAGCCACCTAATGACTACTTTAAGATGGTTTCCTGAAATACCTCAGTGGCCTCTACTCCCCCCTAGGTACTAAAAGAACTCAATCACAGTAATAGTAGTCTAAGCCCTCACAGAGATTCATGCAAATGCCATCTGAACAAGTGTTGAGCCAGACCTCTTTCGTCACCGTCCAGGTAGGACTCATAACTATCAGCAAACATAAGAGGCCGACGCCTCTTTCTTTGAATGGCTGCCATATGGTAGGAAAGGTAGATCTGTAGCTTTCTGCCCATTCTGCAAGATCCGGAAATAATCCTGCATGAATCTTCCAGTTGCCGGATCCGACTTCCAGCTCAACCAATGGGGGATCTCGATCCAATTTCAGATATCTCTTTCTTCCAATATTCAAATCGACACGACGAAGACTGGGGAGAGACCGCAATATTGCGATAGCGTTGGAGTTGCTCGGCCGAAAGAAGTTGCGTCCAATGTAGACATTGCTCAAGCGCTCGACGAGTGGCTTGAGTGTCGCACCAGGATGCCCAATAACATCCCACGTACTCTGATCATCAATCTCGAACAGATCTTTCTTCGGATTGATCAAGATGTAGTAAAAAGAACCTGTCTCCCCTAGCGGCGGTGGGTACAAAAAGTAGAACTTGCCAAGGACCATGGATCGTATCTTCCGATTGGTTTGAAGTAGCGTGCGAATACCAGTGTACCGACGCTGCAGGGCATCAAGATGTTTCATATCGAGGTCTGCATACCCGAATGAGATGCCGAGAGCTTGCCTGTCGTTGTCGTAAATATACCAATCTAGTTCCAAAGAGTCATCACTCTCAGCTTCTAGAATGGCATGGTCCATGATGTTGAGGACAAGCTCGAAAGGAAGGGTGGCAGCTTTGTTAAGTCTTGGGAGAGCAGTCATTGCGCTGGGCTTGGTCGCAGCAGTGCTGAGCGCATGGGCATCTTCGTTGGTGGCGCCCATGTTGATGGTGTCTGGTCACTGGTGACTGGACGATGACGGTTCGGGAAGCTTGTCCTATTATCAAGGACCGAAGTCAGCATCGTAAGTACGAGAAGCCAAGTATACTCAGTTGTTCTCACCGAGCTTGGGGAACAGGCACGATATCTCGACCACCACCCGCGATTTGTTCAGAGAAGCGGGATCCAAACATGGACCCAAGAATCTCTAACGATGTGATTGACGAACAACCCCGGAGAGAAGAGAAGAACCAGAGGATATTCATGAGTTGATGTGAGCTAATATTTCCGAAGGCTCAAGGCGGCACTACCGTTATGCAAAGTGATTAAATACCTGCCAGGTAAGGCAGGTGAGGTATGAGCAGCGCCTTCCTTCCAGATGTACCTACCTCCCTACCTTACGTAAAGGGGTCATATGACGGGCGGATCAGGTAACGACTTCTCAGGAAGGCGTCAACATGTCGGGTGGGAAGGTAAGACCAACGCGATTAAAAACGGAAGGCACCAATGGTCTCAGTCGAAACAGGCAGGAACAAACCACACTTACAGGAGCAAAAGGAAGCGACAGGAAGCACAGCTTTGACGTATAGGAGCGCTCTTGATCTGAAGCAGAGACCTATCTGGAGATGATTTGTTCAAACGGACCTCTTTTGTCAGGTAGTAGGGCGGTGAACTACTCTGCAGCTTCACCTGCGGCCTGCCTAGATCCATGAGTTGTCTTACTTGATTCCTCACTCACCACGGTACGTGGAGGACCTCAATTTTTCTTCCTCCTACGGTTTCCGCTGCTCCCACACACAAATTTCTTTTCCTCTACATTCATCCCTTCTGTAGGGGAGAAAAGTCGAATCTTTTCTTTCCATCTATCAATAGGAGTATCACCCGTTTGCTCCTATCGAAAAGGTAGATTCAGCAAGAAACCGGTGAGACGACCATTTGATATCCTCATCTCTGCTCTAGCTAATTCATATCTTGTCAGATTGTATCGACTTACCACACGAACCTTCATCGACAAACCGTCCCTCTCATACCCGTACCCCGAATCATGCCTCACAACAACAAGCACACGAAGGGCCGTCAAGGCACGCGGGCTCCCAAGACTCAGTCTTCCAAGCCCATTTCCCTGTCAAAGGGTCTCCAGCCTACTCCTCCTGGCAAAACCGGACCGGCTTCTCTGTCGATGGACATCGTCCTGCTTATCATTGACGCCCTCATCAACGATGCCGCGTCCAAAGAGCATGGCTTGAACTGGGGCATCGCATACAAGCAGGACACTGCCTCAAAGCTCGTCCTCACCGACATGAACATGAGCGACTTGGACCACATCAAAGCCATGAAGCGACGATTCTCTCGCATCCGAATGGCCTCCCAGCTGAACCAGAAGTCCCGCGCCCTCGTCCATCAGACGTACCGCCGCCTTCCCAGAGCCCACATGAGCCCGGCCGGAATGGCTGTCGGATTCCAAATGACGGCCTGGGTCCTTCCCTCCATCGACGACTTCGTCGTGGCCTTTGTTTTCCTGGGCGGACATGTCGAGGTCCTCCAGCGTTATGCCAACTTCCTCGGGATGGCGCTCCACCTGCCTACTCCCGAGGGCCTTCAGTTCATGGAATGCATCCAGAAGTTCAAAATCATGCTCCCCCAGGGCTTAGGCAAGAACGTCCACGCTGCCATGGTGCTCCCCAACCTCAAGGAGCTCCACTTGGCCTACGCGGTGACCCCCATGTTTGGCCCGCCCCGTCCCCGTCCCGTCAAGCACGCCGGCATCGTCCCTCTTCGCCGCACCGACTACGAGGACTTGGCCGAATGGATGATCATGCACAAGAAGAACTACAGTAATCTCCGCAACGTGTTCAAGGAGAAGGGCACTAAGGTGTACGCTTGGGCCTGCGAGATTCGGAAGGCGGTGTTTGAGATTCTTCTCACCGAGAAAGGTGTTCGCTTGCGCACCTTGTGGGCGCCTAACTGCCCTACCGACTGCGAGTGCCGTAAGGTCGGCGAGTCTCAAGCTTCTGCGGCTTCTACTTGAAGTCGTCGCGGGAGCAACTTCGACGCCACATGCGCAGATATGTTACAGACGGGGTATTCAAATGTTGGTTGTGGTTCCGAAGGGTTGGCATACACGGGTACTTGAGCTAGTAGGCAGAAGGGTTTCTTCCTCCATGTAATCAGAGAGCTGCGATAGGAGGCACGAAATGTTGTTGCGATGCGATGGCGGACATGGAGATAGCCCTCGTAGCTCTCCCTATCTGTTTAGATGGTCCTCAACAATTCAAGCACCACACTGTCCACCTTCTGAAGTAAGCTACTCATTCTTATTTCTTGTACCGTGACAGAGTGCTATATAACCGCAGAGAACTCCCTCATGCCTCAGCAGCGGGAGCAGCGGGCGGAGCTGCAGGAGCAGCCGGCTGGGCTTCCGGAGCAGCAGCTGGAGGCTGCGCAGCCGGCTGTCCCTCGGCAGGCGGCGGCGTCGCTTGCTGCTGGCCGTTACCCTTGCCCTTGCCCTGTCTCTGAGCACCACCAGGGCTGATGTTGATGCCTAATGTGACTATCGTCAGGAAATGTGTTATAACAAAAGGTGGAAGTGAGACGTCTTACCAGACTTGCCGCCGACGGATGTGCTGCCATCACTACCCTTTGTGATACCGAGATTGCCTCCGACTGGTGTTTACTGTTAGCCATCAAGAAAGGTGTGGTGCTGTATCGAGAGCTTACTGTTCTGAGCTTGGCCATCAGTACCGAGAGTGATGCCGGCATTGTCTTTGAACTGCTCAGACTCTTGTACCGCCTTGGGTTGTCCCTCAGCAGCTCCTTCGGCAGGCTTTGCTCCCTCAGCAGGTGCGGCTCCTTCGGCAGGCTTCGCCCCTTCGGCAGGTTTGGCTCCCTCGGCAGCATTCGTAGGCGGAGCCTCACCAGCCGGCTTAGCCTCACCGAGCCCGGCGCCAGCACCCTTGCGTTGAGCTTCCTTCGCAGCTTCATTGGCCTTTGCAGCCTCACCAGGGTTCGCTCCGAGTCCCTGCTCAGCCTTGGCAGCTTCACCGGGGTTAGCTCCAGGACCGCCCTCGCCCTTTTGCTTTCCACCACCGGCAGCAGCCCCAGCACCAGAACCAGCACCAGCCTTTTGTCCCTCGCCACCAGCAGCCTTACCCGGCGCAGCGGCTCCCTCGCCAGCATTAGCAGTGCCGTTATTCTTCTTCTTGCCGTTTGCCGCGTTCAGGAAAGCGTCCAATGCGCTGTTGCCGGTTCCTCCGTTGTTGCCTTTACCCCCAGTGGTCCCGACGTTGCCGCCTCCGAGGTTGATACCGCCGATGGTCAGGCCGGCGTTGTTGTTGGCAGTCCGATTACCGGCGACATTGGTGCCGGGTTGACCTGCCGTAGCCTGGCCGTTACTGTTGCCTTTGCCTTTGCCACCGAGTTGAAGACCTCCAGCGCCGCCGATGCTGATGCCTCCGTTTTCGAAGCTGATTTGTCTCTTTTCGACGGTGGGCTTCTCGACTTCTTGTCTTACGAGGACCGCGGCGCGGCCGGCGACGCTACCCTATGGTGAAGAGCCGTGTTAGATATCGTAATGGAAGAAGTGGAATGGGTACCAAGACATTATCTGATCTCTTGGTAGTAGTGGAATGTCTGGGCAGGATAACTTACAGAGAACAACTTTGACTGCCCTTCTTGGCGATCACAGAGCCCAGTCTCGCCAAGCGCCAAGAGGGCGACGGCCACCATGGACGAGAAGCGCATTTTTATAGGACGAATCAAGGAAATACAAGAAAGAGAAGTTTAATAAGTATGAAGTTCAAGCTGCGCAGCAGCAAAGAATGTGATGAAATGAATTAAAAGAGTAAATCAAGAAGCATCAAGCCTCAATTCTATCCAGATTGAAAAGTCAAGAAGAACGACAATAATCACGAACCAAGTGACAGACAAGATGAAGTGATGAACAGTCTGGGGAAAAGAGGAAAAGAGGGAACCGGTCACTTACAGTCCCACACATCACCCACAAGAGGAACGACAATAAGGGAACAACATATGGAATCGGATGTCGTCAGAAGTGCGTTTCCCCAGTGTCCGCAATACAAGAACATGCTTACTTTGGACTAGGCTAGCTAGTTCTACCGTCCCCGTGTTTGGCAGGGTGACGTGGACGTGAACCCGGCCCGTAGAACGTGGTATCGAGAGTTGCCTTGAGCCGCATGAAGCTCTATCTACTAGTGCAACAGGGACTCGCCTTGGGTGCTCGGGCCCTACGAAGGGGGATCTTTTTCAAAACCTTCAACTTTAGGCGTGTTGTACGCCGATCCAACTTGCCGGGTATGGAGGAAACCCTGCAACCGCAGTGGGAAGACAGAAAAATAGGCAAGATCCAAGGGAGAAATGCTATTAAAACGCACGTCAAGTTGGGGGGATGTGGCTAGAACCATCGCCAAACACTAAGCCAGGCCGGCACGGCATGGCTGGCGCGCATGAGGTGGGATCGGTTTTGAGTGACATCGGACGGCGCCGCAAGTGGTACCGTCTCCACCATCTCGGCACGGCTTGGCGTCACGGAGCTGCGGCAGCGCGGGCTATTATTGGCGTTACCGGGGTTGCTTGTTGTTTCTCTGTTTTGCAACTCTCGCAAATTTCCGGACGTGCAGTCATGGGGTCTGGGACTCACATTCAACGAGACCAAAATGTTCTTGATTTTGATGGTATCTTTTTTTACAGTTGTCATGAGACATTTAGACATTAAGAAGTAAAGCGCATACACACAAAGAAAAAAGCAAGACGCGGTAGGCTTGATGCGGGATGAGTCGAGGGCTTCAAGGGGAGAAGTGTACTGAAGTGATTTCGAATATCGGCCTTCACTTCGTAACCTCAGTTCCATTTTTTTCTCTGCTGCCCAAAATGTATTACACCAAGCCACCAACGTCCAAGAAAGTTTTTTGCCTCAAAGGAGACGACGCAAGCTGCAACAACCCCCGATTTTCCTCCCGGTTTTCCGTTTCCCGGTTTCGACCACAGATTTCACATCAAGGCCGTTTGTTAATTAGTCGTGGAGAGTCTTGTCAGTGTAAATTGTCATGTTAGGTTACTCTAACACTTGCAAGCACCAGTCGGGGCCAGCTCCAAAGGCAGGTAGGTGGTACGGTAAATGGTAGTCACCTCCTCGTCATGCTTGGCGCTGAAGGAGCCGGTCGGGTAGGGAGCGCCGGTGGCCTCGGGGTGGTGAGGGGGCTTGGTGAGAGTTACGGGGTGATGGTAGTCTGAGGCCCAGCCAATGGTGTCAGGACAAGTGCCATGGAAGACGGGGGCATCGGGAGTGGTGGCCGGGACGGCGGCGGTGGTCGTGATGAAGCTGCTCTGGGCCGCCGAGAAACCGCCCGTCGCCGTCGCGGTGGAGTTCTTGGAAAGGGTCTTGCTCACCGTGACAGTGACGGTGCTCGGCGGCGCGCAGGTGGAGGGCGAAGCCGGGGGCAGCGTGGTGGGATCGGTGCAGTCGGATCCGGTGACGGAAAACTTGGGCGTCTGCGCGTAGATCACGTAGACGTTGGTGCCGTTGATGGCGTTGCTGTTTGTTTGGATTTCGGGTTAGCCACATAATTCCTCCCCTCATCCTGCACTTCAATCTTATTTGACCCCCTGTTTTCTTTCTTTCTGTTTTGGAGTGGTTCACTCCGCTGTTCATTTAAAATGACCGTTACAGTGCATGACTCGCCAGATTCTTACCCCTGCCCCAGTACAGGCTAATCGGGGCACAGTTCAGGGGTAGAAATGGGACTTCGAGACCGCAAAGGGTCAAGAGTCAAGACAACTCGACAAAAGAGAAGAAGAAAAAAAACGGTGTAAGAGCCAGAGACAGAATGACAAACAAAAGAAGGAGAATGTCTCACAATTGGTAACCTTCAGAGTTGAGGGTGGAGCAGGGAACGTCGATGGAGGCAGAGCCGGCGGCGGTCTCGAGGTCCTGGGCCAAGAGGACGTAGGAAGGAGGCCAGTTGACAAAGTTGACGAGGAAGACGCTGAAGGTCGAAGGGTCCGTGTCGACTGTGTTCCACGACAGCTCGTAGCTCTTGCCCTTGGCGACGGTGGAGTTGGCCGAGGGGCTGGTGAACTCGATGGCGGAAACCAGAGGGGCCGCGAGGGCGAGGGCAACGGAGAAGTAACGCATTTTTGGTGGAGTTTTTTTTCGGATCCGGATAGTATTAAAAGAGTGACTGGGATCGGTGAGGGAGCAAGAGGGAAAACCTCAGAGTCTGGTGCGAGTTTAGGGGGGGCATCGCGGCCATTATGTGCTCTTTGGGAGGTCGAGGATTCGGGAAATTGCCCATAGGCATCAGCTGCGTCCGCG
Organism: Colletotrichum simmondsii; assembly: GCA_001563135.1. Classification (NCBI taxonomy): domain Eukaryota; kingdom Fungi; phylum Ascomycota; class Sordariomycetes; order Glomerellales; family Glomerellaceae; genus Colletotrichum; species Colletotrichum simmondsii. The sequence goes on along the minus strand of JFBX01000431.1, from coordinate 277,197 downwards.
CCGCAAAAGGGGTGGAGTCAACCCCGGATCCTCTCGGCCGTGAAATCTCCATCGAACGACGCGGAGCCAAGGGCCCAAGACCAAAGGCAAGTTCGTATTATCGTCCACGGCGCGCCTCGGCGTTGGAAAGCCGCCTACATAGAGAGAGTCAGAGATTCTTACTCGCAAGGGGGCTGTCCGGTGCCAGTTGGGCGGTTCACGATGGCGGGCATGTCACTCAAGACAGGACCGTGGCACGGATGGTACTTCTTGGAGCGGTTAGAGTGGCCTCACGTAGCGTCAGCCTAAGCGAGAGCATTTAAGCAGTTTGCGGCACAGTTTAGCCCGGCTTTGCTGCTCGGCCTCTGGTGGCTGCTTGGTTCACCACTTTCTGGTGTGGTTTGTCTGTTGGTGTTTTGAGGGGAAAAGGGGGAATTGCTGGCCCAAAACGGACGGCTGACTGCTTCACAAGTTCATCTGTTCCCAGTCTATTGGGCGCCCGAGAAGTCGGCAGGGGCTTCGATTGGGCGTGTGCGGCGCTGCGCCAGGAACTCCTTTTTCTCACGACCAGTTTCCTGAATGGTTCCTGAACGGTTCCTGAATCCTGCTCAATTTCAACCTTCAGGCGCCATCCCGCGATCCTCCAGGTAATTTTGGGTGTGTTCCTGCTTCCAAACGAGCCAACTTCCCAATTCATGGTGGCCGACTTCTAACCAGTTCCTTTGCGGCGTGGTACGCGTGGCGTCAACCTAATTCAACAAAGCAAACGATTCAGTCTGACTCTCACCGTGATGCACTTGCACCGATCCGGCCGTCGCCCATGTCAGGACTTTCGAAAAGTCGTCCGCGCCGCAATCTCAACATCCTCTACGACAGCGGTTCGCTGCTTGTTTCCTTTCTCCCCCGGTTCGAACAACCAAAGTCCCCGCAGGAGCCGCAGAATGGGAAATTGGAAAGACGCAGGCTGGATGAGCCTACGGGCGAAAGCAGCAAGAGATTCGTTTGCCATTGGACGTGGAGTCTTGCCAATGTCGTTCGGATCGACTTCATGAAAGGTGAATCAGGATTTCAGTGACTTATTAACAACAGCAGATGGGAAATAGGGATCCAGCGCATTTTCCTTCTGCTGGATCTCATTTCCTCTGCACGAGCGGGTTCAACGAGAAAACGCGTCTCAGACTGGAACAAACTCGAGGTGGGCTTTCGGAGCCTGCGGGCCCACGATCCGCTATAAGAAAAGGAGGGGTTGCCTTTGTTCCGTCTTGGCGAATGAGGCAAATTTTGAGGAATGATTGGGATTAACAAGCAAGACATGCGCCGCACAATGTGTCAATTGCAATATCAATCAAGAGCGGCTCGCCGTTGTGCGTATACGACTACGAGAGTCAGTTTGTGTCACCTACACACATCTACGGAGAAGCGCAGCGCTTGTTGAAGTCTGCGCGTTGCCATCACACCTATTCGCATCGTAGCGAGATTCGACGAGGTCGAAAGAACCAACCACAGCGTGCTGTTGCGCCAAGGTTCACGGTCATCAACGCCTGAGTAGCCTAACTGAACTCGTGGCTGACTGCAGGAGACAAACACATGACCCCTTCTCCCACCAGGAACAAGCTTAAACTATTCTCGACAGCTAGGGGCCGCGTCTGTCAGACCATGCTAAACCAAGGGAAGTGGGAACCGCTCGTGCATCCTTTCTTCTTACACCCAGTCATTTCGTCTGGAAGATTGGTCGGCACGGGTAAAGAAATGATCTCATCTTTTCAGCCGATGATGGGGAGCTTGTCTGTTGACTTCGTTTGACCTTGGCTGGTGGGATGCGGATTAAATCCGACTCCCGACTCGCGAATACCCTCACCAGCCTAGCACGTCGTGTAATTCAACGACAAACATATGTCTTCATTCATATCTCTCAGAGACATCCAGTGATGTAGTTTACTTTGAATTTCAGTATGCGATGACCAGTGAGGAAATGTGTGCATGTATCTACGATGTGGTGGGACAGTCCATACAAACTTCCTTCCATGCATCCAAGTCCTCCTTGCATAAGTCCAATCGGGCGGGAGCATTCCAAGATCACTTGATCGAAGAGCTACGATGATGATTTACAAGATAGATGATCTGTTGGCAAAAATGCAAAAAAT
>JFBX01000431.1:203191-275013 GCA_001563135.1 Colletotrichum simmondsii | reverse complement strand
GGATGTTGACATCCAGTGATAGTTGGTTGGAGGGACAGTCTTTAGCTATGCTAAGTAGAATTCTCCAAGGTCCGTGCGGTGTGAGCAAGTGTTTTCACTCTCGCCCTATCCCATGCTCCCACAGATGCAACGTTCGGAGTGACATATCCGACTATTGCCTCGATATTCAAATATTTTGGCTGCGTAAGAACTAAACTCTAGAGTTTTCTGGATTGCATATTGTTTTGGGAGTAGCCGATGAAGGCTTTCATTGATCAAGAGGTGCCCACCTCGTCGACTGCACACCCACCCCCTGTCATAACGACACTGTGTTTCATGAATGAGTAATTTAAGTGACTTAGTTTCCAGACATCTGAAATTGAAGTCGTAGCCTTTATCATAAACTTGGATGTTCTGAGTGGTCTTTGCTCAACACCATCAGGCGGCCTCAGCTTTCAATGCCGCGTCTTGGAGGTATTTATCCAACTTAGGCAGACTACGCTCACAGGTGAAGGTTACTCAAACCGCAGTCCGAACTTCGCGAACGACCACATGCTTAGAATATCGTTGGGAGAAATTAGGTGTCCAATTCTGTGCGTAGACAATCTTCTTGGACTTCACTGCTTTTGAGCAGATTTGTAGTCGTCTTTTACAACTACTTTCCTGACAGGGTCCAGAACGGTGACTGTAGCATAGTCACTTCTCCTTGTTTTACAAATACTGAAGCCAGTGGAGAATTGGCTAAACATAGTCTAGGTGTCTTGTCTCGCAGTGTCAGAACTCGAGGCCTAGCCCTCTTGGTCCCTATCACTCTTCGGGAGCTTCCTCGGGAGTTTCTTCAGTCAGCGGCTTGCGAGCGTAGACGACGTGGCTAAGAATGTCAGTATAAGATCAGGTAGAGACACAGCTGCATAAGAAAGTCATCAAGTAAGACTTACACTCTCCAGTAGGCGTGATACTCCTTCTTCTTGAGATCATTACGGAGCTTGGCGCAGAAGGCATAGACTTCCTCCTTCGTCCAATCCATTACCCGCGTCAGCAAGCCCATAGAAAGTGCCTCGATACCCAAGTCGAGGTTGACGAATTGCCACTGGCCGATCTCTTTAAGGACCTCGTCCTTAGGCCACGAGTTAAGAGGCCACACGTATTGCTTGTTCACGATGTCGACAAACCCAGCCTCTTCGATGGCGCTCGTATACTTGGAAGGGCTCTCGATGGAGCGACCGCAGCGTTCACCTGCTTCGGCGAGAAGATCATGCCAGCGAGCGAGAGCCGAATCCTTGGGGACAGTGCCGTCGTCGCAGCCCATGGGGAGCACGAAGCCCCCTGCCTCGAACCATCCGCCGGGCTCAAGAGCTCTATTCAAGATGTCAGTTTGTGATGCACTCGATCCACAACTGGGTTCTGCTGGTCTCCTTTACTTGTAAATCTTCTTGATAATCTTCGGTGGATTTGCGAATGAGCCCTCCATGGTACGGCAGTGAATGTAGTCGAACGGCTCAGTCCAGGTCCACTCTTTCTCAAGATCGTCGATTTCGAATATACAATTCGGAGGCGTCCTATGAGCGTCTGATCAGTCTAGTGACGCAACAAGTTGAAGTATAGCTTAACTTTACCATTCAGGCTGAATAGGACTCAAGTCAACGCCAATAACCTGGCGGTACATCAGCACGATAGTCAAAGATTCCAGTAGAGACCGAAGAGCTTCTCGATAAGAGTTGCACACATACCTCGGTAGATGGGAATTCATCCGCTAAGCATTTTCATTAGCAAATGAACGTTTGTCAGCCGCTGGAATAGAAAATACCAACCATATTCACAAGCCCAGATACCAGTACCTGTGCCCATGTCTAAGACACGCTTTGCGGTCTTATGGGCAGGGGCAGTTGCGAGTGCTCCTCCTAAGGTGAGTTTCCAAATATGATGTTGGAAATCTGCATCGATTAGCATCGTGGCTAAGTAGGAGACTTGGCAGCGCATAGCTCAGGATAGGCATATGTGCTTGGAATTACCTAAACGATCATTTTCTTTCTGATTCATTTGTCAGTGAACTTGTTCTGCTGTTGCAGTGTTGCGAAAGTACGCCAGACTGGCCACTCTGAAGCTACATGTACTCACTTCATCATTCGGGTATTGGTATTCTGACAAGAGCACAGTCAATACGCTGATATACTTTGGCTCATTGGCAAAATATACGTACTTCCGGAGCTCATGGAGTGATATGTGCGGCCGTTTTCAACCTCATGCTCCAAAATGCTTGATCTCAATGAAGCCACTGAGGAGTCTTCGTAAAGCTTTGAACGAATAGAAACATAATCAGTGAGGTTCGGGAAACTCAAACACTCCGACAAAGACAATAATGCATAGACTCACATCACCTGTTGAAATTCCATCATCTGCCTCGATTTCCTGCAATTGTTGTCGTTAGCCAGTCGTGACATGAACCAAACAGACAATCAGACAGGCTTACGGTGTGCGGCGGTTCGGTTTGCTGCATTCTTGCGGGATATGAGTCGGTACTCGATACTTGACAGTCTACTCGCCTTAGAAATACACTTCCAACAAATGAACCTTGATCTCTAGGGTAGATCAGTCAATGAGTAGTAACCTAGGTAGACAAGAGTCAAGACGAAAATTCGAGGCACAAGAGGTTGGGATTGAGTAGAGGAGGGGAACGTGCGTTCTAAATACATCGCAGGCAGGAGTGGCATGTTCCAAGTTCCAACATACTTCTAGTGCCGGACTTGTTGTTTATCGGCGGAGTAAAGTCCCATCAATCGGTTCTCGAACAGGCATCTGAACTTACGCCTGCACCAACAGCGCAGGCTTTCACGACAGATATTGGCTTGTCATTGGCTCACAACCCCACGCCCAGAGTTGAAGCGGAGCGTTATGCGGTCCCCGGCTCAAGCAACACGTGTGATAGGTTACGTTTGCGGGCGTGAGGTGATAACCCCGTACGGGACGGCCGGGCTTAGTTACGCTGCAGCCGGGAAAAGGCTCCCACTCTCCATGTGACAAACAATTGAGAGAAGTCGGCCAGGAGCCACTCTAAACCTCGGGCCTTTGTCCATGTATGGTATCATTCTGCAGCTTTCCACAATTACGCCACGTTTCTCGGCGTTGAAGCCTGTCTAGTTGAAGGACTCAATTGCTGGGGGCGGCTAAGTAAGTGTGTGATTATTGGTGTCGCTTGTTTGCCCAAGAAACCTAGACAGCCACTTCGGACGACACGAACTTGTGTTCTAGTGAAGTCGCTCTTTCAAGTTCCATGCCTTAGACACCGAGCCAGATCTACATTCTGCAGCAGAGAAGTTGTGGTAGCAATGCAAGCCCGCCTAATTTCACCCAGAGTTGTGAGAAACAAACATGGCGGCGCATAATTCAATGTGAGCAAACACTTATCGTTTACCAGCCTGCCGCATCAACGGCCAACCAAGCATCCCAGTCGATGAAGCCAACATCATCGATCCAGTGTACAAGATCAACGGCGCAAACCGCCCAAAACCGTACCCACGTGTCAAAGGTCCCATCACCAGCGGTGCAGAGATCGGGCCCGTCAGAATATTGCCGACACCTTTGCCAAAGGCCATGAAACTGTACACATGCCCCGGGTCTTCTGAGAGGGCCGATCCGAATTTGTTCCAAAGACATGGAAACCCGCCCGTCGCCAGCCCGAACACCAACGAAAAGGAAAGTAGAGGTGCAAGGGACGAGGCAAAGCCCCAGATGGCAAAGGTCGCAACTGCAGCAACAAATGAGGAGGCGAAGACAAGAACGAGCACGTTGTCGACGCGGTCTGTGATGTAGCCGAGGGCGAGCTGGCCAAAGATCGTAGCGAGATTGTTCGCCGCTAGAATCAGCGCACCCATCGTCCCCGACAATCCCAACGTCGTTGCGTATGTCGGTAGATAGAGTGCGGGGATGTAGTATCCGAGAGCTTCTAGAAAGTTGGTCAAGGCAAAACAGTAGAATAGCGGCTTTTTGAAGAAATTGAAGTCGCATGTCTTGAGCGTACCCCGTCTCGAGTCCGGAAGACGTCCTTTGATAAAGGGGATCATGGGAAGTAAGGTAACGAACTGTGCCACAGCCATGGCGCGTAATGTTGTCTGATATCCGTACTTTGCAAGGAGCGACTCGAGAAGGAACGGCAAGCCAACACCGCTACATCCAGCGCCCGTCGACATAATTCCGTATGCAAGACCTCTGCGCTCGATGAACCACTCATTGAGCATCCGCAGAAGTGGATAGTTGACAAAAAGAAACGCAAAACCGTAGAGAAACCCCTGGGTTGCGATCAGGCCAGGCACCGAAGTCGCAAATGAGGCAGCCAGAAGGGATAAGGCGCATCCAAGCCAGCCGATGATGATCATGTGTCGCTGCCATGCCTGGAACCGTGCTGCAAAGGGCGTTGCGAGTGGTCCACCAAGGTAGTAGACACTAGTGGCAACGGTTCCAATGACGGCAATGTTTGAGTCATGTTTGAGGGCAGGATGTTTCGAGTAGTAATCTTGGAAGACGCCGTATGACAGCGGGAAGCCTAGCTACCTGTGTAAGTATTTAAGATGAAGCTAGTGAAGACTTTGGCCGACGAACATACCCCATAGAATGGCTTCAGCAACAAAAGATGCAAGTATGAAGAGCCAAGCAGACAAACCTTTGTCTGCTGGGCGGATAGGCCGACTCAAGGCTTCATCTTGGCTTTCTACCTCGCCACGGCGGACCGTCTCGAGGCTCACAATCTCGGAGTGAACAGACATTTCGTAGGACAGACTTCGAGAATATACAAACGTTCTGGAGTTGCAGAAGAAGTAGTAGTATCGGACCGTTTCAGAAGACATGCAAATCAGCTCATATATGGCTGTTCAACTGCTCAACTGCTCAATCGAGATGTTTGCTCCACGCCGGCGGTTGGCTTGTGCTCATATCGGAGTATCATACCACTGGTCTGATGCGGGCTAAAGGCTAAATCTGCCTGCACTATGCACGTAGACCAAAGAGGTTCTTGTTAGTCACCGAGATAATTACGCGGTTTTATTGTTGATGTGGAAAATGGCGATCATTTGCTTGCGCGATATGGTTGTTTCTCCGTGCAGTTTCTAGACCTAGATCTGGCTCACTCTTCGTGGAACCAATTAGGACCTCGCGGACCCTCCCGCAGCTTATGAGAGGTAGCTTTCGAACCAGAATATTCATACATCATGTTATGTCTCAAGGTTTCATCTCTCTTGCCACTGAAGGCCGATGCGACGCTCCTCGTTAACGGGGCTCAGCCTCCTGTTGTACCAGTGAACATTGACCCCGTGGACTAGCATCCATGTCGCATCATCTTCTTTTCCATGAAGCAAGACATTCTTATTAGACATTCTTATTAGAATAAAGCTAATAGATTTCCGTTTGGTTCAGATGACGCCGAAAGACCAACCACCTTCTAGCAGCAAAAGTCTCTTGGATGTGTGCGTGCGCGAGCTTAGCACTAGCGCACATAATGTTCAACGCTTCTACGATCGCTTGCAGGTTGTGAATTTCAATCAGTTACTGTAAGTCGCAGTTTGAAGCTTACGAAAAAGCACTTACTTACCTTAGCCAGTTCATTCATCGTCAGTTGACCCTTCGTTTGCTTTGCTTCAGCTTTAGTTTACACTGGGTAATGAGTCGCGACCGTGGTTTTCGAAGAGCACCTGATCAAAATAACTTCGAATCCTCCCAGATGGTTGTCATTTATGCTCATTCGTTTACTGTTCTGGATCTTCCTAGTGGATAGATGGTGCGAAATCATACAAAGGGACACTGCGTAAACATCCTCATTTTTCCCTCTCTGTTAGTGGATTTGACATGTCCATTTTGCTCTATCCTACTCAACTAGCCAGTTTTGGTAGTCCCAGCCGAGATCCTGCATGCTGCAGCCAGTCTTGACCTTGGTCCGCTTAAGTAATGTTCACGCAACCCCATTCATCCCAGCTGACAAGAAGCTGAGCTCCTGGTCTTCCACGAGATTTCGCTGCCAACGTACTACGATCGCAAGTGGTCTGAGGAGTCTACTGTGAAACGACCATGTCGGCAGACGAACCACCTGCCTACTCACCACCATCCTATGCATCGACGATTTATACCCCTTTGGCGCACTCCGATGTAGTTCGGGTGCTGACCCTCTACCCCGCCATTGCTCACGATGCCGAAATTCGGTGCGAGCTGGTGTCGACCGAGATATCCGCTTGCCAGGGGCTCGGGCAGTCTTACGTAGCGTTGTCGTATGTTTGGGGGGACCAGAGCGACCCTCAGCTTGTACATGTCAATGATCACGAGGTTTACATTGGAAGAAATCTCTCCGAAGCACTCCGTCGTCTTCGTCGTCGAAATCGTCCGATACGGCTCTGGGCAGACGCGCTATGTATCAACCAGAACGATATTGCGGAGCGAAACCACCAAGTTCATCAAATGCGCAATATCTATTCCTCCGCTTTGGAGACAGTCATTTACCTTGGAGAAAATGATGGAAGCAATACCACATCCTCAGCTTGGAACTTTCTAGAAAGACAAAGCGAGTGGGCACTGAACGAAGACGGCAACGAAGACACCCAGCTACCGTCCACTCTGGAGGAGGATCTTATATACTTCAGAGGAGACGTGGCTGATGTCGAGCTCAGCGTCCTCAAAAAAGCCTGGTTCTTGCGCGTTTGGGTTCTCCAAGAAGTTGTTGTATCGAAGAAAGTGTCGATACAGTGTGGTCATCGTAGAGTCCCCTGGAACGACTTCTGCAAGCTCATTTTGCTGAATCCACGATACCACGACCGCTATGGATACAGCATGCAAGCCATCGAAAGAGTTGATATTGTTCGCGACATGTTTCAGGCCCGCTGCGCTTACCAAGAGTCGCATGATTTGGTCCAACTTCGGCCTTCCTGGCACACCAAGGTCACCAACTATGGTGGTAGAAGCGCACACATCATCGACATGCTTGCCAGAGCTCGTCAGCTTGAAGCATCAGACCCCCGGGATAAAATCTTTGCTCTTCTAGGGATTTCAACGAATGTGGATCTTGACAATAGACTGATGGCTGTTGATTACGGCAAATCCAAAGCCGAGGTACAAACAGATTTGGCCCGCTACATCATGGAAGAACATAAGAGTCTCGACATACTGAGCTACGTTGATCACTCGATCAACGGCTTTTCTTCTTTGCGTGGATTTGGTCAAGCTGATGCGCTGCCTTCGTGGGTTCCTGACTGGGATGCAAGCCAGGCCGCTCGAGGGCAGCGGCTGATGGCCATGTATGCCGCTGAACTCAGTAAGGACACACTACCTCTTGATCCCGCTAGCCCCATCGTTCCAACAATCTTGAGTTACTTGAGTGAAGGAAAAGATGAAGAACTTGAAAGACGACGAGACACAGCCTCCAAGAGCATGGCATGGCTCAACGACAACAAGGTCCTCCTGACGATTGGTTCAGTAATCGGCACCATAGTGCACGCCGGACCTGACATCAGACTTTGGGGGATCCGACGAACTTTCATTTCAAGCAATCAGAAATCAATGCGACGACCCCACAGAGTTGCGTCGGAAAATTATGGCAAGATGGGCTCGGCTTCTTCTCCAGAAACACAGAAGGAAATACGTAGGAACCCACGATGACTCAAGACTGCCTTTTGGCCCATCGGAAAGTATGGAAACTGTTCTTCGATCACTATGGGATACTCCGGATGTGGAATCCCACGCAATCGAAAGTCACTTATTCTCTAGAGGGCGACAGACGGCTGCCTGGTCCGGGGAGGGTGAGCAGGTCATCAACAGAGTCATTGACAGGACGAGCATGCTCGAAAATAAGTCTATCGGAGCCTACAATAGAACGGTCGATCCTCTTTCAGAGTTTCACAAAGTTGTGTTACCACCCGGGGCGAGAAGGAACGATCTTATAGTCTCGTTACGAGGGGCGCGAGTGCCATTCGTTGTTCGGCCGATGGCCGACAGTCATGTCGCGATGGACATGGAAGAGGTTCACCTTTTACCATCGCTTCGCTCAGGCTTCGACTTGTTGTGTCTCGAGGACGTATCTTTTCTCGGTCACTACAAATTCGTCGGAGAATGCTTGATTAATGAGTATGAGGACAACCTTTGTCAAACGGGCAATGAATGGGAGGCCATTGCACTTCACTGAAGATTCGCGTGTATGTCCACTCATGGCAACAACAACAATACCAGCACAAGTGATTTTGGCAACTGAAGTTAATTTTTGCTATCGAAACGAGTAACAAACCAACTTTTCAATCTGCTTTTGAATTTCCTGCCATTTTCCGTCACACCGCCAGCTGCTTTAGCCCAGTCCCGGTAATTAGCATCAGGCGGAAAGAACAGCGAAACGATACAACTTTTTTGAGACCCAAACCAATGAATGAGCCTGCGACATAGTGGAAAGCAGAGCAGAAAACTAGCGAACCAATACTCCAAATCAAAGTTGCCAAACTAAGTGCCATTGAATTCTATTGCAAAATAAGTGACCGGTCACTTATTTTGCAACGTTTACTTGGCAACACCGATGCAGGAGAAGCATCGCTTGAAGGATTCAGCCTCAAGAGCAAAGAGACCGCCGTGGTCGAGGAGGGTGGCGGGGTTCCAGATCTCAGGCTCGAGACGGCCGAGGAGACCAGTGTAGCTGGTGAGACCCTGGGGCTCGGTGACACCCCACGGGTTGCGCAGGACGATGTACTGCTTATCGCCAATGACGCAGTAGCCTAGAACGGAGTAGGCGTGGTTGGCAACAATGTTGGCGCCGTGGAACTCGCGGCCAGTGGCATAGGTGTAGGCCGTCATGGGGTTGATGGTCTTGTTGTTGACGCTGTTGGCGCGGACCAAGCCCAGAAGGGTATGGGAAGAGTGGTTATCACAGTTGTAGTAATGAGGCGTGCGGCCGTTGATCTGGGCCATGGCCTTGATGGGATCACCGCAGTGAGTCTGTGTGATATCCGGCTGCTCAGAGTTGGAGCCAGTGATCCACTTGGCAAAAGCCTTCTCGTAGAGAGAGGGCCAGATGTCGGCGCCATCGCTAGAGCGACAGTACAGAGGCTCGTTGTCAGAGTTGTTGATGGGGATCTCGTAGTTGACATCAACAGTCTCAGTCTTGTTGTTCTGTTTACCACCCTTGTCGTGGAACTTGACAGACAGGAAACGCTTCTTGTCGTTGCCGTGGGTGTGGACACGGGTAGCGCGGTTGATGGCGCTGGGGTCGGACCAGAACACGGAGAAGAGAGCAGATACGAACCAACTGTTGCTGGAGCAGCCCTGAGTGGGGTCGTCAAACTGACGATTGGTCTCACGGCGGTCACCAAGCTGGAACATGGTGATGTCGGAAATCAGGCGCTTGTTGACGCTCTGGAAGAAGTAGTCGTACATGTCACGCCATGAGGCGTTGGGTGGCTGCCATCGGCCCTTCTGCATTCTGAAGGGAGTGACGAGTTCGTTGATAGACATGGTGACCTTACGGTTGGAGACAGTCTCGCCGAGCTCGTGAGCGTGGAGAACAAGGCGAAGCTTGCCGTTCTTCATGCGAGCCATCTTGACCTTGGCGTCCTTGAGGTCCTTGAGTCCGACCTTCTCGAGATCTTCAAGCTTGCGAACGCCAGAGAAATCAGGGGTCATGAGGTCCCGCTCGTTAAGGATCTTCATATCCTTCTCATCGTACATCTCAGCCTTCCTCTCCTTCTCATTCAGCTTCATACCAGCGAAGAGAACAGAGTGGTGGCGCATGTCGAAGAGCTCATCGTAGTCGGTCTGAAGAACATTTTGAAGGATCTGAGCAGCAGCCATCGAGTGACGGTCAATCCTGCGGCCAATTAGGGCCTCAGCCAAGGCGTAGGGATTGACGGCACCGACGCAAGGGTTCTTAGGTGGGGAGTCAGGACGGGGACCATCCTTGCTGAACTCGTGGTCCCTGTTCATTTCGACGAGGTCTTCATAGTCCTCCAGGGTGCTCTGAGATGAAGAGCCGGGCATGCTCTCGATCTTGTGGCCAAGGATAGCCTCAACGAGAGCAATAACGTTGCTGTCTCTGTCGGAGCCGCGAATGTCGCCCATTTTGAATTTAAAAGTTAGGTAGAGTATGTTGTAATAAGCTAAAAGATGTTGTAATTTGTTGATAGCACTGAAATTTTTGGAACTGAGCTGAAAGCTTGTTGCTGCTGGTCTGCGACTTGACAGAATTGCGTGATATTTGATGGGTCTTTATACCTTTTCAGACAGACTAGAAGATCACACTTTTCTCCAATTGTGCCTCAAACTTCGGTTCTGCAAGGTGAATCATGAATGGGTAAACCTCAACTCAAACAGCTCGTACGTGTTATGCATCTTTTCTCATCGTGCGAAGGTTTCGCATGGTCTGCTGCGGGGCAACAAAGACCACACATCAAAGCATCAGCTACATACACGAGGCCGAGACTTTTCAGCGTCGGACTCGATTCTGCAAGTCAGATCAGTGAGGTCTTCGTGGTCGTATTCACCTCACAACGTAGACGAACCATTGGTCTGAGTGTCGACGAGTACCGCCAAGGTACCTGAGTCTCGCAGTCACATGTCAAATGAACCAGCTTCAGATGCTGAAGCAGAGCTTGACGCTAGACGAAGTCAAAGGCTGACGACTCTTTCGTTCTCAAGTCCGTGAGGGGCCTGTCAGCACGGCCCAGGCTTCTCTGCAGAGTCCCGCGAAGTAGGTTTCACTGAAACCCTGAGAGGAGCATCGTGCAGTAGTCCGTGAGGGGTTACAATGTTGGGAGCAAATCTCAAGAGAGCATGTTCCCCGCGTGTGGACATGGGGCCATCATGAGGCTGAGAATCAGTCCCAACAAACTCAAGGCTGCAGCTTCAAAGGCTGATCAGAAGCCGGGATCCTTCTGCGGCGGCAACATCGGAAGAAGCTGGGGAACTGGCCCGGTTTGAAGTGACAATCAAGCTACACTCATACATTGAGCAAAATGTCAGGTCTATGACATGAAAGCTATGTGCCACTGATGCTACCGATGAATAGCAAACTTTTGTTCCCACGTGGCAGTGCGGACTTTGTGGCGTCTTGCTCCATTTCCCCAATGTTGCCCGCAACAAATGCAGGCCGTTTCTTGTTTAAGTTTTGGACCCCTCATTCTTGCATTGATTCTCCAACTCCATTGGCTTTTTTCGTTGCTGCCGTCTCCTTGCAGAGAAGCATCACAATCTTACGACCTTAAGCTTCATATTGAATTACTTCTTATGGGCTCGTAAAACACCCGACAATAACCGCATGAGACTGGTACAAGCGCAATGACGTTCGAAATTCTTGGATGTCGGTATAGAGCAATCGAGGCTTTCAAGGTTGTGATGAAAGTTGCGGGGTACCGGCGAGGCGCGCGGGGAACGTGAAGTCTAAGACGGTGAGGCTATGTGCGGCACTTGGGTTCCTCTCCTGACTTTGACAAATGTGCCGGTTCCAGCCAGAGATGCAGTGTGACAAGGTGAGATTTGGACATTCGATGATGACGATGGCGCTTTTCGGCATGTCCCAAGTCTCTAGACCAATGCCAATGACAGAACAATGACTGTTCAATGACTGTTACAGAGAAAATGGCGTTTGTGGATGGTACTACCAGGTTTCTTCAAGGCAAGTTGATATTGGTTCATAAAACATCCCATCTGGCTTACTGAAAATAAACCGAATCCGAAGTGCAGCTTGATCAGTAAATGGACACAAAAGTGCCGCATTGATAGCCCACTGTCGAAGAAATGTAGTCAGCATAGCGCAGCCCGACATTGGTCAAGTCCACAGCATTGGTGTTGGTAGAAAGAAAGGACGGTGTCTCAAGAGAATGTCGGGCCGAGCGGGGCGAGCGGCCCGAGCCCGATAGGGCGGACCCCGCCCGGCCAAAAGTGGAGTTCGTGGTGGACACCTCTGCCGCCTAACCGCCGGTTCACTGAGCCGAGAGGGTCGGCGGAGGGGAAACACTTTTCCTGGATGGACCTTTCTGTGCGCGCTTTGCCCCGAGGACTCGCATACGAACGCGACTTTCCAACCGGGTTCTGCGGCCGGCGTCACGGTCATCTGAGCTGAAACCACGTCAAAGCAGCATTTCTGCTTCTGCTGCGAGCTGCGAGTGGCAGACTTTGGCTTAGGTACTGGCTCCAATGTTAAGATTTGCAAAGAGCAGCACAAGCAGAACAAAGTTTTCATTGGAAATTGGTCAATCATGAGATTGACCTTTTCACAAGCCCCGGCGTACCAGAAAGTCGGGTCGGGCATCAAGCAATGCCAAGTGCGTACAGCTACGCTCAGCCTCATTGTCGATCATGAGCGTTCATTATTGTGGGGAATCGAGGGCATCTTACCACAATGCACAATCAAAATCTCGATTCAAACGATCGGATAAGATTAGCGAGGGCTTAGAACTGCGTCTCAGCCTCCGTACGCCTGCTTGCGGGCTTCGAGATGTTACAAGTCGAAAAAGATACTTTTCATGTTTTTGAGTCTTGAACTCAAAAGTCTTCTGAATCTCCTTTCTCGAGAGTTCAAGTAATGGGTCTTTGAATTCGCTTAACTCATGGCAAAATGCAATTTCCGAGACTTTGAGGCGGAAAACTATGGGAGATGATATCGCGAAATTCGCTGTGTCTACAGCTGACGACAATCTAGTGGATCCCCATGTCTACACACTGTTTCTGCGCGATACGCCCCTAGGTGGAGTTGATCTGGTCTTCAAATTGCGCTCTCCACAAGGCCCAAGCAATCTTACTGCTTGTTCACAGACATTCAGACGAGCTTAGGCCCGAACAACATCAGATGGGAGGAGACAAGCTGGCTCCTGCGCGGCGACCATGAGAATAAGTTTCACCTGTCACATGCTTCGAGATTGGAATGATCAATGCAATGAGAGCTGCGTTAAGAACAGATCATCAAGCTCACGAGCATCTGGCTGTTGATGTGCCCCATCATTACGCCGTTCTTGTCAGCTCTTAGGAATGATTGCATCAAGTTCGAATTGCGACTGACAGCTATCGTTTAGATATGTCGTTTATCAGCTGCGTCGTGGCTGCATGGGCGACTACCACATCGAGGGCTAGACGGCGTCAGGGCATACTAGAGACTCCGGTCCTTTAGAGGTATGCCGTTTTAGTAAGCTCTAGTTTTTCTTTCTCTTCTGCTGCTTTTCTCTCATTTAATACGGAGATACAAGGCTTGATGATATGCAGAGTAACCAAAGAGAAATGCGACAACATGTGTGCTTACCGTATCTCGAAATCGACGGTGCAGACCAAGCCTTAAAAGAATTTTTAACTGCGCCTAGTAGTCTCTCCTCCTTCTACAATTGGTTCATAAAGCACACGGTGGTCGAATTATGCTCGATCAGATGCCTAATTATATCATACGGATACAACTTGACCAAATTTCAGTGGCCCCTTTCCTAACCATGCCAGGAACTCCCTAGCGCAGACAACAAGCGTAACGTATGTGATTCAAGATCGACAAAGACAAGACATTTCTGGGGCCATTTGTTTGGCCGGCATCCTTCCCTGCCAAGATGCAGCTTGAGTCTTCGGATCGAGTCCAGCCAGCCCCTTGCCAGAAGGCTGAAGATCCGAGACACACTTTCGAAATTCAAGCGACGTGATTCGTGAAGGGTGCGAGGGGGGAATCTAGCCCGAAAATCAATCATAGGGAGTACCAGGTCGCCATTCCAAAAGTCCCAACGCTGTGGTAATCCTATTTCCACGACATGCGTGCCTCCCCTGCACACACGATCATGCAAAGGCACTGCAAGCCAGGGGATCATCATTGGGGGTAGAAGCAGCGCCGCATCTGCTCATGTGTGCATATCTCCACCGCCTTGAGGAATTGCTCAACTCACGTCATATTGAATGAGGCGAACACCTTCTTCTATGAGAATGAGCATGGGAGAGATGTTGAACTTCACATCAATGTGCTGCTGTTGCTCCAACTGCATGCTTGGCAGGATATGTGAGTTTACTGATTACCAAATCGTAACCTCTACGACTCGATTATTGATGCATCTGTTCAAGATGAAAGACTGATCTTTTCGATCCTCAAAGCCTCACTGCTGACAAGGACCAGAAAGCTGCCTCAGAGATTTTGAATGTCTCGTTTCTCTGTCTTACCAAGGTATCCATATTGAACTGATTCAGCATGCCAGCATAGGCAGTCTCCCATTCCCTTGATTGCCATTGTTGGTGTAACAAACAACCTGAGCTGTAATATCGCTACATTCTTGAGAGTTGAGACCAATCCTCTGAAGGAGTCAGGCTCTAGCCACCGCGCAGGCAGTTTCGTTGTCACTGAAGCAAATGTACAGTTCGCGTCCACCCGGCGCGAGCTTGACGTAACATGGATAATGTTCATCAGCTCGATGCGAGGCACGAGGGTAGATGTTTGCCACTGCTCAAAACGGAAGCTTGCCCCTGAATAGTTGTTCCAGCTCATCTTTCAAAAGGCTTCCCACGAACACCACTTGCGGCACTGCACCTTGACCGGGAATCTCACTTCCAGAGAAACAAACGAAAGTGTGCAAGATATTCAGTAAACTCATTCGATCGGCCAAGTTCTCTACACAAAGTATATCAACATCAAGCGGCGGACAACGACGCACGATCAGCACAATGGCGCGGTTTCCAGTAGCCCGGCTGCTCCTGGCATTGCTAGCAACGGCCTTCACCAACGCCCAACTTTTCGATCAGTCGCAGTACAGCATCCCTTGCGTGATGCAATACGTCGGCTGTGTCCTCATCCCAAACTTCAACACGGCCTTCAGCCGTCTACTGGGCGACGCTGCTTTGACTCCTGGCAAGTGCCAGAGATTCTGCAGCGGTCTTGGTTCGACGTACGGAAGCCTATACGACGGTTACTACTGCAGATGTTCACTTGTGCCCGAGACGGTAGCACCTACCATCATTCCAGTATCCGAATCTCTATGCAACAGAGTATGCCTAGGCGATCCGAATGCAAGATGTGGTGGTGACCCGAATTATCTCAATTTGTACAAAGCGGTTGCTATCACTACCACGTGCGGAACCAGTAGTACCACTGCCACGACATCGTCTTCATCCTCGACGACGACCTCTCAGACAACCACAGACACGTCCTTGACAACGTCGTCACCGACGTCAACCTCCTCCGACTCCTCGTCATCTTCGTCCTCCTCGACGACCTCGACAACGTCGGCCTCGACGACCTCAACGGCCTCGACAGACTCACTGACCTCGACAACCTCACAGACCTCGACAACCTCAACAGCCTCAACGACAAGAAGCATCCCAACGTTCCCAGTCAATACCCTAGTTCCCGCCCCCCTCGCGCCAGCACGGTACATAGGTTGTGGCCCCCTAGATAACTCCATGGTCAGCGACGTCGATCTCCTCTTCAACCCCTACGTGGCGAATCAACCGGTCGAATGTCAACAGTACTGCAAGACCAACAGGCGAACGATCACCATGATGTCAAAGTTTCTCTGCATTTGCAGTATCCTGGTGCCGGGAGCGGTAACTCCGTTCTCATCGGAAATTCTCCCAAACGATAACTACTGCACAAATCCATGCAGCTCGTTCCCCTCGGCGCCTTGTGGCGGTGCGATTCCATTTGAGCTGGGCGCGCCGGTGTACACCGTGTACCAGCTGGACGAGAGCCAACTCAACTCTACGAGTTCGAGTTCATCTTCGACCATCTCCTCTACTTCGACCACGTCTTCTCTTTCGTCAAGTACAAATACTTTGGTTTCTGGAACCAGTACAACATCTGGTACTAGCGTACTCTCCAGCACATCATCTTCAGGATCATCTTCAACATCGCTTCCAGGATCATCAAGCAGCGTCATCTCGCTCTACTACTCAAATACAACCTCGCTAGCCACAACTCCAAGCCAGTCAGCGACCTTGAGCACTTCAGCCTCGACTACACCAGTGTCAAGCGTTTCCAGCAGCGGGTCCTCCCCTACAACTCTACCGCTTTCTTCGACATCTCCTACTTTAGTCCCTGCTTCAACCCCGTCTGAGACGTCGAGCGGCAGCACTCCATCTTTACCCACGTCTCCTTCCTCGATAACAAGTAGTGGATCCAGCACCCGCACTTTGCCAACCACGGATCCCCTCCCAATCGATACGAGATCCACAAGTCCTATTCTCGCATCTACAAGTAGCCCTCCAGTGTCGGGCACGGCGTTCCTTCTGACAGTCACCGTATTGAATCAACCTGCACCAACTCAAACCCTTAACCCCTAGACGAATGAAGTTTGAGGGAAGAATTTTGTTGATAGATTTTCAGAAATCACGTAACGTCAATAAAAGTAGAATCATGTCCGCTTAGAACAATCGGGGCGGATTGAATTTCAAGAGACGAGCCAGCCTTTCACATATTGAGCTTAAGCAAGCCTCGTTTCCAGCAAGCTTGTGCATCGCCCAGAACTTACTGATAATTTTAACTGATACTTGTGTCGCTTCTGTGTCTTCGTGGCCCACATAGGCGTAGTCCATGTCTTCGCATGGTCCAAGTAACCTTGGGAGCGAAGAGAATCGGGGAGTCGGGGGGTAGACCTGCAAGCCTACTAGTAAGATGATTAGGTTCCAATGGGAATTATAGTCGCTCATCTTGAGGAAAAGAATGAGAACGTCATACAAAGTGTCCTAGAGGAGTTCCGTGGTTATCGGACTACGTGGGGAGGGCATTCCGATTTTCCGGGGATAATTTATGTCACTTTCTTATTCCACGTTTAAGGAAGCAAAACTCATGACTTTACTCAACACTCACAGCAACACCACCTGCTCAATCAGACCCCAAACAGAATTCAGCCTCAGTTCTGAAGACTCAGTTCTGAGTCAATACATAATCCCAGAGCAGTGCAGCCAAACCCAACTTCGAGCGTAAATAGACCAGAGCCCTCACCCAAACACCCATCTGCCATCCAAACCGCAACAAGCAGCATGTCACCGCACCCCACAGTCCCCACAAAACCAATGAGCCCCGTAAATCCCTCAGATCCCCTGGCGTCACCATCCAATCAAACAGCCTTTCTTCGAAAGCGGTGAACCCGCCAAGCCACAACTAATCCCCACCTGACGCGGCAGAATCCCCAGACAAGCTCCGCCTCGGACCAAACCCTCAACCTTCAAGCTCCATATCGCAACTGTACGTCACCAACACCTTCAATCCCACAACCGCTTCACCCTCCCATTCCCATCACCATCAACCCAGCCCAGACACCATCTATTCAAAGGAATAAACCATACCAAAGATACAAAGAAAGACAAACCCGCAATGGCGCCCTCCCTCCGCGCCCTCCTCCAGAACCTATCCTCCCTCCTCCCCCACCTCTCCCCCATCACCAACGACATCACAAGCACATCCTCAAGCCTGACAACACCACCGACTACATACGAACCACTCTCCGGCGCGCCAAAGTGCCCAATCGACGGCTCCGCCAGGAACGCATGCTGCCACGTCTACCCCTCCAGCCGCCTCCTCCTCACCCAATTCTGGGATGACACTGTCTATGCCCCTGGTGCCGAGGAGGATTGGACGCTGCATGGACTATGGTATGTTCTTTCTATTCACCATCCCTTGAATCCTCTTGTGATTGTTTTCGGAGTTGAATCGAGGAGAAGAAGCTGCTCCCTGCCAAGTCAACTCCCTTCGGAAAGACAATTGAATTAGTAGATATCTAACTGGGATCCTTGCAATAGGCCCGAACCATGCGATGGAAGCTACAAAGCATTTTACGGCACGGAGCCTCATTTTACCAACATCAGCGATATCCTAAAGCACTACGGTCAAAATGACCTCCTGGCTTTGATGGAGAGATACTGGGTAGCAGCATAGTAAGCCCCTCCCCCTCCCGTGGCCCCCCACTCCGGCCCCCCTCTTCCCCGTCCCCGTCCCCGTCCCTGTCCCCGTGCACCCCCGGCCGGGACCAAGCAGCACTTCCCTTCCGGTCCATCACCGGCCCATCACCGCAAACACCCAACCAATAATGCTAACAAACAACCCCCCTTCGCAGCGGCACAAACAACAACCTCTGGGCCAACGAGTACAACACCCACGCAAGCTGCATAAACACCCTCTCCTCAACCTGCTACGACACCGCATACGCACCCGGCATCGAAGTCGTCGACTACTTCACCCGCGCCTTCTCCCTCTTCCGCCAACTCGACACCTTCACGGCGCTCGAGAGGGCCGGCATCACGCCCTCGACCTCCAAGCGCTACGCTCTCGCCGAGGTGACCAGGACGCTGGAGAGGCTGAGCGGCGGCCGCGTGGTGCTGCGGTGCTCCGGACAAGGGCGCGATGTACTTCACGAGGCGTGGTACAGCTATTCTCTAATGGGGAGCCTGCAGACGGGACAGTTTGTTCCCGCGAGCGACCTGGGAAGCTACGGTGAGGCAAGTAACTGTGCCAAGGAGGTCAGGTACCTGCCCAAGAAGTGTAAGGGCAACTGCCCGAATGCGGAACTATAGAGCCATTGTCGAGCTCGGACTGCGCTTTGGTTACGATATTCACGATGCTCCTGGGATAATGTTTGGATTACACAATGGGATATCTGCATTTGGGAATACTGATTAGGCGTTTGGGCAGGGAATGGGGAGTTTGGTCCGGGTCATTAGTGATTTCCTTCTGTCCGGGACCGAGAATTGTAGTGCTGGTCTCCGGCAGTCGTGCTGTAACAAGTCGCTTACTATAAAACTCGGTATGCTCGGCATTGCCGATGCGGGCATCTTCAATACTCTTCTGTTGGAAAACTATCGGCAAATGACTTTGGTGTTTCAGCCTTCTCGTTGGAGGTAATTGTCCGTGGAGTTTTTCGGATAGCCTAACGCCGACGAGGCTGGAATACCGAGGAACAACTTGAAACCGTCCTTTGATATGGGATGATGAAGTCTAACCGTCCCTCTGATGGCTGTCTCCCAAACTTAGAGCTAAAAACGATTCTCGAATTCTCGAAGATTACAGCGGCGTTTTCCGAAATCCGACTGCGGATAGCCACAGAATAGCACCAAAAATGCTGGTGTGTTTGTTCGCACGTGTCTTGACCTCATCCGCAGCTTCTAGCCTTGACGCGAAGGATTGATTCTTCCTCAGACGTCGACATCTCCCCTTTTGCTTCTAATACCAGCGTGCCAGCCTTGCATGCCGCCGTCGAGACAGGAGTGGTGCAGTCCTGGGAAGGTCTTGAAGAACACGGATGCATGCCTTATCGGACCGACCGTCGAAACTAGCGCACGCTTGTGCCGATCTGGATTAGAGCATGTGGAGGAGGAAGAGTGGGCTGAGACGGACGCCGACGCACAGCACAGCATGGTGCTATGCGAGCGTGCCATGGTCGGATTGGGCGTGGTACAGCGTCCTGTCATGCCTGGCTTCTTTGGAAAGTTGTCGAGGCATCTCCGCAGCCCCGACATTGGGCGCTTGCCCGAGCGCTGGTTCGCTGTCGGCATTTGAGGAGAAGGGGGAAACGGGGTGGAGAAGCGACGGAATGGAAGGCCATTTCTCTGGGCGCTGTCATCGACCATGATCAGAGCAAGGGCTCCTTGTTCTTTGTATCCGTATCCATACTCCGTATACATACATATTTCAGTCCTGATGCTCAGATCGCCATGTACCTCTTCGTGGAGATACAGGCCGTCAACACGAGTGAAAGCCGGTGTTTCTCAAATTCCATCTCATAGGCCTAGCAAAACCACAGCGGGTGTCAACATTTCCGGTGCCACGAGGTGGACAAGGTGAGAAGAGCGAGGGCTGGAGACGGGCAGATTCTTCAGCCCTGCCAGAGATTTTCAGAGACCAGAGGGCAGTGCGATGTAACCTGTCCAACGCAAGGACCGTGACCAAGTTATCAGAGCCCGTGGTCAAGTTCAATAAAGATATAAAAAAAAAAAAAAATCAAAAAAAATCATTGCCCCTTGTCTCATGTGTTGGGTCCAGCTGCTGTGCGTAGCTATTCAGAGAATGCCATTTCATGCTGACAAGAGCGAATTCCTCGTTCGCGGTGCCTCCTCTTCTTCTCCCCTCGTCCATAGTCCACGGGTGTACCGGCATTCGCAGACGGTGGCAGTGTTAATGCCTGTTAGCGTCGACGGCTTCTGAGGCGGCGGCAGCTAACAATGTTGCCTCATAAGCTGCTTCTTTGGTCTCCGCCACAACGGGGCTTCTGCTGGTGCTGATACTCCTGTTTGGCTGTTTGGATGGTGCCGTTGAATTATTGACAAAACTTAAGCCCCGATGTGGGCACACGACACCGATCTGAGATGCGCTCAAAGTTAGGAGCTCGATTGGTTTCAATGGCATTCCAAATGGTCACCGTGTTGTGCTGATGCAAATGGACTCCCTGGTGACGAACGACAGTTGAGCAGCAAATTCTGGGTGTAGCCAACTCGTGCACTGATGATCAAGCTGCAAACGGCTTCTTGCATTGGCGAAGGAGGGTGGCCACCGAGAGGTCGTGGTCTGATAGGTGGGCTGAAGCGAATGGAAGCATGGTGGAAGACGCTTGGAAGGTGGAAGGTTCTCCTCATGCGCCATTCTAGGGCGATCCGGGGACTGGCAAGCCCAGGGGTTAATTGATTGAGGGTGGTCAGTGTGAGTTTTTGCAAAGAACTGGGCAAAGATTGCTTGCGATTCGCAAGATTGCCAAGTCCAAGGCTCCGGGACATGGAAACGCCCACCAGCGTAAGTTCAAGATGGCCACGACCGCTATTCTGGTGGGTGAGGACAAGAACCGACCATCTGTAACCATCGAGCAATAGCCTACCAGCCGGCATCGATTAGAAGGATCTCGATCCCATTCGGTGGGTTCTCGTAGCATTCTTGCTGCAGTTGCCAAGGGTTAGTGCCATATCTGCATCCGTACGTGCCTACCACGCCTATTTTGAAGCAACGCGGTGGTGGTATTCTACTCCCGAACTACCGAGTTTTCAGAGCCGTAAGAGAAAAAAAAAAGGCGAAAAGACCATCCAGAACGCTCGGTCAGTGGGAATCGTCTCTGCACGTTTGGTGCTCAGAGCTGGCACTTGCCGCCATCCCAAGTGTCGGACGATCACCATGTTGTCGAGACCAACAAAGTTCATGCTTTGTTGAACTACTGGGAAATAGTGGCCTCGAGCATGGGCGGCTTTGATCCGAGCCCCATTAAGAGACGAGACCGCCGGTGCTGAGAGGGGCTTTTTGGGGGCAGAACCTGGCAGGGCTCCATCTGTACCGCGCGCTATCAACGTTGCCAGCAGCAAGTTGTGAGGAGGTTGAGGGGAACAAGCAGCGTCCCAGCGTCGAGTAACCCCATGGGCAAGCCATCAGTGCGTTGTGTTTGTGGCTGCTGTCGACGTTGTGGCTGTCGAGGTGCGGCGAGGGATGTCCCTCGCACAGTTGTTTCGTGTGCCTCTAATTTTCGAGCATTATAGTCTCATCAAAACAAGAGCCAAGAGTCGAACCGGCACTGGGTAGCCATCGTGGACTGCTCGCGCGGGAGATTCGGGTGGAACACTGTAATTATTAGTAACATTACAGGGACGATGCAAGCTGATGACAGGCTACCGCTAGCAAGTCCCGAGGATCCAGCGCCCGGAGTCCAGATCAGATCAGACAATGGGCGGCAAACTTGAAAGCAACACCGGCCCCAACTAAACAAAGAGACGGCGTGGCGCACTGGGGTATTCGTAAGGCTCGTTCGTGTCCAGTTTCCAGGTGCTTTGCGTGCCAGTGCCGTGGTCTGGGTGGGCAAATTCTGGCGGTGATGACAAGTCGGACTGGGCGAAGTCGAGGAACGGTGGAGGACTATCACGAGACGGTCAGCGGAGGTGGCCTGCCAATCAGGCGTGCATGTCGTAGACAGGCAAGAGATGTAGGTATGATGTCGGCAGTGTGTATCCGTAGGGCACGAAATTTGCATCCGAACGAGGAGCGAGGGAGTATTCCGCCCAGAGAGTTGCATAGTACCTTAGTTGAGCAGTCAAAGTGAGGCGAATAGGAAACCTCGGATCGACCTCAAGATGCGCCTCGGCCGACTGCGAGTGAAACGTAGTCGTCGGGTACAGCGCCAGAGCAATGACAGCAACGGCAGGCAACAGCAGCAATCTGCCATCTGCCAGCGGCCAGAGGCTGCAAGCTACAGACGTACTCAAGTACCGTATAGCCGAAATGTGGTGGAGAGATACTTGTTGAAAGTTGAGAGTGACGGGCTCCGTCCGAAATGCAAGTCAAGCCATTCCGCAGGCGGGTGAGAGGGGGCAGCGCAGGCTGCAGTGAGCCAACCGACAGGCTGGTTTTTGGTGCCTCGGTTTTTTCCCAGCACAACGGACACCGGTGACCAACGACGAAAGCGGACTCGATTGGCTTATTCGTTTTGGATTGGGCGTTGTAAGCGACTTTTGGTCTTGGACAATGAGCGCCCCAGCCTTCGTACGACGTTGCAGGCGGCGTGTTCCGTGTGTTTGTGTAGTCGTCACATCAATAATCACCTCGGATCCGGATCCTGCCTGCTGCCACTTGGCTGAGCCCCTGGCCTGATGATGTTTAGCATCCGCAGTGGACGGAGTAGTGTTGCTGGTTTGTGTTATTGAACTTGATGTCCCTGGGATCCTCTGCATTGACCGTGGAAATTTGTTGCGTCTGGCACAATGAAAGAGGGAAATCATGAACAACAAGACAATGGCGGGGGATGCCTTGAAATTGAGGAAGTCACCAAGAATAATAGTAAAGTACCTAAGGCACGTAGAAGGCGAGGTGGTCCATCGGCGCGGAGGTAAGAACGACGGGGCTTGACGAGAGGGGAGAAAGATAGAAGGACGGGATTTGTACACAGTACGTACCTCGTGTCTCACTGTGGGGAAACATGCCGGGAGAAAGTGCTCCTTCACCCTTCTTTCCCCATTGTTCCTGCCCATTTTCGAGTATTTTCTATGGTTTGTCACCAGATACCCACCTTGATTCCACACAGTGCAGAAAGAGGTCCGTTCTCATCTTCAAGTCCGCTAATCCCAGCCGGGACTAGTAACCCTGCTGCAATGGGCCTAGCAAAGCCAGAATGGATCCACTCGACAACCTAAGCAAGGCAAGAAGCCCTCACGTCCTCTCCGTTCCTTCCTGGCTGCTACTGCCCGCTGGTAGTGTAGGTACCTTCCACAGGTATAGTGTGGCTGTCCTTTCCTGCCGTCTCTGTCGTCCCTCTCGAGTCTCCCGTTCGCCGTCTCTTTTTGCCCGGCAGGTGCCCACTCTCCATTCTTGCCCTGTCCCTTCCTCTTTTCCACTCCCATTTCCCTCCCCTTCCCAGTCCCATCCACCCTCCTCCTCTTTCCTTCCGTCCACTTTCCTTCCGCCCACTCAAACACACCACTTACCACGCAATCCTCGAACCTGCAACTCACTCTCCCTACCCGACCGACCCTCACCGAGAAAAATCGTCCAGTCCTCCCCTTCATCGTCTTCGGTCTGGGGCTTCTTTTGACAAACCGACGACACTTTCGCACATTTATCGACACTTTCGACTCCTGGGCAGACTTTTCACGCAGCAGGCTTTCTGCACAGACAAACGGAAAGGGTTGTAACGGGCGTCGCAGCCCCGGATTTTGGCACCATCCCCCGCGTTTCCCTCCCAGCGACTGCATACAGAAAGGGCCGAATACACACTCCATCCCTCGCCAACACAACTCCACGGATCGCTCCTATTGTCCCAGAAGCCCGTTTCCATCACTCTGCACCCTCTCTTATCAATCCTCTTTCCCCGCAAAACTCAATCAACGCCGGCTAGACCTTCATTGTCGATGCCAGCGCCCCTACAGAGCCGTCGCCGTCGCTCGGAATAATCCTCACCCAACTGGTCTGCTTGTCTTAGAGCGACCGTCGACCACCGACGACAACAACCGCCACAACGTCTTCACCGTACGTCGCCGCCATGACACAGGCCGTCAAGCGGGCCTGCGACGCCTGCCATCGTCGCAAGGTCAAATGCGACGGCGTCAATCCGTGTCGCAACTGTCATACGGCACAGCTGTCTTGCACCTACAATGCTATTCCTCAGAAGAAGGGCCCCAAGGGCTCCCGTGCAAAGGTCATTAGCGAATTGAGGGAAACACAGCGTCAGACCAGTTTGTCCGCAAAGGTTCAAAACCGCATGAACGGCATTCCGAATCCTCCAGGCCCTGTCAGCTTGGCCCCGACCCCCGGTCTGCTCTCGAGCGAGCTCGTCAAAGAATGCATCGACTTTTACTTTGCCAACCTGTACGAAAAGATGCCCATCCTCGATCGTCGCCAACTCGACCAGCAACTCCCTTTCATGGAGCAGAACCGCGACACCTACTGCCTGCTGACCTCGCTGTGCGCATTCATGATGTTGCAGCCAGGAATGTCAATGCCAACAGGCGACCCTTTCAACCTCGATGTTATGCCCGGTGCCACCATCGTCGCAAGCCAGCTGCTTTTGGAGGAGACCCTGCAAGTTCGCAAGGGCTACGACTACCTCGACAACATTAGCTTCAACACTCTTGCCACAAACTTCTTCATATATGGCTGCTACCATGGTATCGAACTGCATGACAAGGCCTGGTTCTACCTTCGCGAGGCTTCTACCATGATGCACCTCAACGGCATGATCAAGGAGGAGACATACCACGGCCCCCAATGGGATAACGCCGAGTCCTCTCGGAGAAGGCGGCTTTTCTGGCTGTTCTACATCATGGAAAGGTAAGATCTTGTCCTTGAATGCTTAATCAACTGCCACTCTTTTCCATCTACTAACGGCTTGTCCTTGCAGATCTCACGCCATTCAGCGCCAGCGACCTTTGACTTTACAAGCCACCATCAACCCGCCCAACTCCGCCGACGACCCGAGTGACCCACTCAGCCACCAGCTGAACAGTTTCATCATGCTGGTGAACCTGTTCCGCCCCTTCGACGATGCCTTCACAGCTATCTGGAATAAGACGCGCACCAACCTATATGTCTCGAACCTGCAGAAGCAATTGAACGAGGTCCTCCCCACCTACCTTTGCCAAGATGGCCAGCTATCCGATCTTCGCACCAACCAGCAGTGGCTCAAGAGCACTGTCTGGCAATTGACCCATGGAAACTCGTCCAACGAAGACAATATGAACTTCAACTACCCAGTTGACCTCTCTCGCGAGCTTCTGATGACCCTCGCCTCTCACTTCCCTGGACAAGGAATGGAGTTGATGAGCTCCGGCTTGGTATGAATGATCAGATTTGAGCTTGTATTCCTCCTGTGGCTAACGCTATATGCAGATTGAAAAGCTTTTCGAGATTAGCTGCAACATGACCGACTTCCTCGCTGTTCAGCCCGCCGCGCGGGATCCTTTCACTGTCGGCCCCCGAGAGCAACTCAACCAGACCCTCAATATTGTCGCCGTCCTCCGTCATGGCGATCATCGCTTCTTGCCGCTGTTGCTGAACAAGGTTGCCGATATTATGCCTCGTCTGACCAACCCGATGCTGCAAAACGCGCCCGAAAATTCTAACATGGGCAACATTGACATCTTTGATGGCTTCGGCAATGCGGGCATGGCACAGCCTCCATCTCAGATGCAGATGCAGATGGATACCGACTACGAGAGGAAGTTTTCCGTTGCCGATTATGAAAAGAAGTATGGCGTGTCCGACATGAACAGCAACGGCAGTGAGGCCAACACCATTCCTGCCACGTCTGCCAGTGCATCATCCGTCCCTCCAGCGACTACTGCGGATATGAACTCGCCTTTTGCCAGCAGTTCGCCCGCCATTATGTCTCCACCAATGGAGTATCCCCACAACGGAATGAACGACTATGGATGCACGCCGATGCCCGATATGGTCATGAGCCCGGCCGGCCAAAACGGATCGGCGATGAACGGTCAAAGCAACATGAATAATCAGCATCAACATCAGCAATCGCATCACATGATTCAGAACCACATGACGCCACAGCAAATGCAGCCCAATATGAGCCAGCATCACATCCACAATATTCAGCAAGGGCAAAACATGGGCAATATCAGCCCACCATCAGTTCAGTCCCAGCAGTCGATGCCAACATCACATCCTATGGGACCAGGTGGAAACAACCTCATGAATTCCATACCCCGTCAACAGCCGCAGCGCGCCAGTAGCTATGCTATCCCGCAACAACCGATACCACGCACCGTTGGAGACTTCCACGCACTGCAGCGGGCCAATTCCGATATGCCTGGTCTCTCTGGCATAACTACGGAGATGGACTTCAATACCTTGCGCTGATGTTGTCTGTAAGCGTTGCTAGCGTGTGTTCAGATTGGGACATTTCGAACATATCGCTTTTAGTTGTTTCCGCGCCATTTCTTTTCTTTGTCAGAAGCGCTGGCTATTTCTATCATGTTTTACCATTTTCTAGATCTTTGCTCTTTTTGCATTCATTCCACCATCTTTAGGATGGGGCGCGGGTTGACACCGCCGCCACTTGAAGATTAGCGGGGATGGCAGCAAAACAAAAAAATTAGGTGCCTTGGGTTTGGGGACTTATGTTGCGAAACATGGACTTCTTGTATAGGCTTAGGGTCATGGACACTCTCGCATCTGCCGGCTGGGGCATGGGAACAGGAGTTTTTCAAGGCGTTTGAAAGAATTTGCAACGTCAAGAGGAGGAAATTAGGATATATGAGCATGGCCGACATGGGAGCGGGTATTCCGGTTACGGCCGAAGCTTGGTTGCGCAGGCAGCCTCCCATGATCGATATGAGAATCAGGAAATTGTCAAGTTTGCAACCACGCAATCTTGGCATGCGTCTGTCTCCAAAGAGACTGGATAGACGAATTGAAGACATTAGATTGACTCTCCCTTGCCTTCGCCCTCGTGATGCGGTCCCATGTGAATATGATTGCTATGGATTTTGCAGTACATACTAAGCTTACCCCTTCCCCTGGCTTACTCTGGGCTAACATGGAGATGTAACGCTTTAAATCCACGTTGTGTCATCACCTCACAGAGAGCAAAACGTCAGCCCACAGCCTCGCAGCCCATACATCTCTTTCTCGTGCTCGGCGATGCGTATCAAGAACCCTCTTCACCACCGCGGGAGACCACTTACTCCATGGCTCCCATGCCCCTTTATAGTATCCGTATATTATCTTTGTCTCGTCGGCTCCTCTATCTTCACCGTCATGACTCGCGTGTGAGCATAAGGAACTCATAGAGCAGCGGTCAGCTTGCTGCATCTGGAATGAAAGCTGCTCATCCTCCTGTTGCTGCTTTCCATTGGTCGGATACCTATCATGGGCTGCCACTTGAGATTGGATACTGATCGTAGACCCAATCTGGCACAGCGTCCTCTCCGCTTGTTCAATGTCACCAGCATCGAGAAGGGCAGTCGCCACGCCCAGCAAGATCCTGCAAGAGAGCTGGTAGTTGTCTTGTCTCAAGGCCTCCGTCGCGGCTGCGGTGTATCCCCTGATGACGGCGCGGAACTCGCCCCCGTCCACGTTGCCGAGGAGTCTGAGCAGGGAACACCGCATGATGAGGACATCTAGGGCATGTTCGCTGTTGAACACGGCCTCAGTCTCGAATTGCCGACAAATAACAGCAAACACACTCCTCAACGTCTCAAGACGGATCTCTTGCGGGAGGTCTCTGAGTTTAGACCACACGACGCTCAGCGGGTGCCCCTCGCCTAGAATCTCGCAGTGAATAGCGTGGATGTACCGGATAGAGTACTCCAACACCTGAGCATTGCCCTGTAGTGTGAGAATATTAACAAGCATGGAGTAGTAAAATCGCGGTTCGCGAATCAGGAGAACGTGCCGGAAGGAAGCGAGGGCGCGGCGGAGGGTGCGTAGGCCCGTGGGGACCTGGTTCCGCTGGAGCAGGCCTGGGACTTTTCCTATTTCTGTGAGGGTCTGTACGACGTGGATGAAGTCGTGTTCGCAGAGGTGTGCGTCGTCGAGGACCCAGGTGCCGGTTTGGAAGGCGGAGGTGTGGTATGTGCTGAAGAGGTGGAGGACGTCGGACTGGATGTCGGTGTCTAGGGATGGGGAAGGAGTTAGGAGGGAGGGGAGGGGGGTGATGATGGTAGGGGATGCGGAGGAGACGTGTAGCACTGGGCTTCGGCTTGGGGACGTCGAGGGTGTTCTGCAGGTGATTTTGCGCTTCAAGGTGGTGGCGGTGGTGGTACTCTTGCCTGGCGAGTGTCTTCGCTTGATGGTAGTGTTATGCAGGTCGGGTCTGCGCTTGAGGTACTGTTCCACGCGGTCCCAGTCGACGTCCTGGTCTTCGATGGTGAAGCGTGACTCCTTTCCCGTCGCTTGGCGCTTTCGCTTAAGTTCTAGCATGTGCAGGACTTCCGGCTCTTTGAGCTTCTTGTCTAGGCCCCAGCGAACGATGCGGGATTTGAACATTCTTTCTCTACGGAGGGACTTGATGGTTAGTTCCCATCCAAGAGCCCGAGCGACGAAGAGGAGAGAAAAAATATCTACTTCTTCCTTTATGAGGAGGTAACATGTAAGTAAAGATCAGCTCACGTTGCGAAGAAGAAGTGGTCCCGTTCCATGATGGCTTTCACCTCCTTCAACGATTTGCCCTCGCTTTGGTAGAGTCGGGTGATGGTGGCTTGCATGACTTTCCAGACCTCTTCCGTGGCGTACGGCGGGCTCTTGACTAGGCTGATGCCGATCGTATCAGAGTAAGCGTCTAGTATTACATCGTCGTCGTATTGGGCGGCGGCGACCATTGCCGGTGCAAACATTGTCACACCCGATTCTGCGTGAGGGGTTTCACGATGCGCCTCAGTGGCAGACATGGAAGATCATTCACTGTAGGGCTGAAGAAGAAAGTTGAGGGAAGTTGGATCATTGGGGGAAAGAGCCGTACGTTCAAGAGGTTTGAGAGGAAGAGTGCTGGTGAGTTGGGAGCTTGTACATTGCTGACGGTACGAGATAACGTTGCCGGGATCCGGGGGGAGAGCCGGGCCCCATGGCCGAGCCGCATCCAACGTTACCACGTTATCTTATTGGCTTAGAACAAAAGAACTTTGCATTTATTGGACCGGCAACATTCGGACTGGTACCCTGGTCACTACGCTACGACTGCTTCGCGTTTTATTGGTCAGGACAGAAAGACATTGCATGCCTGTTGGAAGCACAAAGTTGGGTTACAGTTTCTTAGGCTGAAGGATCCGACGGATACTTGAAGCAGGCCATATGGGAGCTGTCGCAACACTTTTGTAAGTCTCATGGGCCCGAAAAGAAAACCAACCCTGCCTGCTTGGAGATATCAGCAGGAGTATATACATGCAGTCGCAGACATGGCACTGTTTGTGTGAGCAGCAACTGATTCCACCTGTATTCCGGAATGATGATGGTGTCGAATCGGCGCCGAGGGATTCAGCAGCTTACAGAGTAAACTTAGGCCTTGTCACCAGATGCAAAGACTACGCGTCCATTTTTTTTTTTGGATAGGCCTCGTGAATGCTTCTGTGGCGTCTTTCCAAATGCAAAGACTCTCAGCTAGGCAGCTTGTACTACGGTAGAGATAGAGCTCATTGGAGAAGAGAGGCTTTGCAGGATACGTAAGAAAGTTGTAATACGTCGGTCCAGCTGACAAATTTGGTTCGGGGCCGGGAGAGTCAGGCTGCTATAGCCGTACACTCCACATAACCAACGGTGGACTTCACCTGCACGCCTACCATGATTACAAACATCGCATGAATGACAAGAATGAATAGTGATGAGGCATAATTCTCCGATCGAGGTTCATGGGGCAGCTCAATACAGTAACAAATGTCTTGTAAATCTCGTCAAAGAGTTAGAAGAAAGCATTGTGTGTGCGGATATGCGTTATGGAAGGGGGTACTCGGGCCGCCGCTATAGCAATCAGTCCGCTCTAGCTAAGGGAGTAGGACAAGCGGACTTTACATTTATTCATAGATGTATGCCGTGGGGCACGATGTGGCACTGTAGAATCCTACAGAGGCAGGCTGTCATGAATCCACCGCTCATCAGCCCTCAAGAAGGAGACCTATGGACAGCTGGTAGCGAGGCTGAATACTTTTGACCAATATGGTGAAGCTCATGAACCGGAGTTCCTAGGAGAGAGTGTCAGCAATGACTTCGCCTCGACTTATCTGGTCGTTTCCGAGATGAATCTGCAGTTTCCCTCGGCTCAGGATGACTCTTGGAGTGGATATACATGAAATATTGAAAGAGTGAGGCGGAGCGTAGGATCGGATAACACCCAAAGTGTTACCAAATGAAGCCATAGACTGTTGTCTGTGGATCTTGAACCCCTCGTGTTTTCAGTATAAGATAGAGAGAACATGCCCAGGGTCTTAGGGGAAGATCTGGTCCATCATCCTCTCATCTCAATAACTCCAGTACCCAAACTTCCATAAAGCCTTTTCCATTCAAGCATTGAGCTCTTCACGACTCTATTCTCCACACCCAACTAGACCTAACTCCAAGATGCGCTACACCAACCTCCTACTCCTCGCCACCACATCCGGTGCCATGGCAGCGGGCCTCGAAAATCGTGGTCTCCTAGCATGCGTTGATGCCGTAAAAGAGCACAGATCCGTCACCACGGACCTTCCCACCTTGTCCGCGACTGGTGTCGATAAGAACGACATCCCAACCATCACGAACGCCTGTGAGTTGCCCACGCTCACAGGTGCTCCCGGCTCTATCTTGACGTCGTTCACCTCCGGGCTGAAATCTTGGACGAGCGCTCACAGCAGCGAGCTCAGCGCTGTATGGTCCGCTTGCAAGGACGAGGACTTTGTCGGCAAGATCACTTCTCTTGCTGAGCACTATGGCCCGGTTTGCTCGGCTGTAGCGGAGCTCAGTCGTTCCCTCGATGGCACTACAGTGGTTGCGACTACGAGTGCTGCCGGTACTGCGGCTACTGAGACTGGAGTCGCAGCTACTGGGACCGGAGGGGCGGCTACTACTACGACCAGTTCGCCCAACGCTGCTTCGCGAGAGACGGGTATGATTATGGCTGGTGTTGCGGCTGCTGGTGTTGCCTTTGCTATCATTCACTAGGAGAGATTTCCTACTTGGCATCCGAGAAGGAGAGCAATACTGTCGGCCGTCTTACGATACGATACTTGTGGCTGGTGTTGGATCACATTCATTTTGTATAACTTAACGCTCATTGCAACAGCTTCACTTTGGTTTCGAGATTGGAGAACGGTCATTGAAATATGTTGTCTTTCGAAATTTGCATAATTCTTTCTCAGTAGCCTTTGAAAATATCAATACTCGCGTGTCTGAGCTTTTTCCAATATGCTTAACCTTGTTATTCTACTTTGATGTCGACGTTGCCTTCCACAAGACAACATACACCCATGTCGGATATGAAGTCGCGTTATTTCGATGAGCGAGAGTTTGTGTGACAGATAACCTGTTTGCCGGCCAACACCCCTGCCTAGCCCCTCTCCTTCTCGTCCAATTCGAAGAAACATCTATAAGCAGAAACCCCGTGCCCCCGTGAATGCTCCGTCTCTACACCGCCATGTCGTCCCCCCTCTTCTCCGTTCGGTTTTCACGGATAACCCCAGTCGTCGCTGTACAGCTCGATCAGCCGTCTTCCTCTCACGACGAACATCCTGAATTCCAGTCGTGTTCTGAATCCCTGCCCCGCTGCAACAATGACGCCAATACTGCACGAGTTGACGGCAACTCAAGTGCTTGAGCTGCTCCAAAATAACACAGTCACGGTAGAGGCATACGCGCGGGGGCTCCTAGACCATGTTGAAGAGACTGAGAGCATCATCAAAGCGTGGGCGTTTCTTGGTAAGTTTGGAGTTTTGGGAAATGCAGAGTCTTTTAACATTTCCTAGACCCTGGGCTTGTAATTGCTCAAGCTCAGACTCTCGATCAAGTTCCTGTCGGCCAGAGAGGGCCTCTGCATGGGCTTGCCATTGGAGTTAAGGACATTATGAATACTCAGGGTAGGATTAAGCTCCGAGATGCGGTCTATCACTCACGTATGTTAGATATGCCCACTGGGTATGGTTCTCCCATTTATCGAGGGTATCAGCCAAGTTCTGATTCCGCTGCCGTCGCAATCCTTCGCGCCTCGGGTGCTCTAATCTTTGGCTAGTATTCCTTCATTCGCTGTTCATCAGACTCTGATTACGCTGACAGGTAAAACTACGACGACCGAGTTCGCCGTGACAAACTCAGGACCTGACACTACCAATCCTTGTGATCCGAAGCGCACCCCTGAAGGGTCTTCATGTGGATCAGCCGCAGCTGTAGCGGCGTTGCATGTCCCGCTCAGTCTCGGATCGCAAACCGGAGGAAGCCTTATTCGCCCAGCATCATTCACGGGAGTCTATGCTCTCAAGCCGACCTTTAACACTATCTCGATAGAAGGCCAGAAAGCAATTGCGCCCACATTCGACACATGTGGATTCTTTGCTCGATGCGTAGAAGACTTGCAGCTCCTCGCTGATGTTTTCGGTATCGAAGATGATGAGCCCGCAAGAGATATGCTACTAGAAGAAATGTCGATTGCTCTGATGAAAACTCCAATGTGGTCTACGGCGGGACCTGGCACCATATCTGCCATCGAGGCTGCCACAGTAATCCTCCGAGAAAGAGGAACCAAGGTTGAAGACGTCTCATTTCCATCTGAAATATCGGATCGCGAGGAACTCGAGAGACTTCAGGAAGTCATCACCCAAGCTGAGGCCCGGATCTCGTTTCTTCGGGAATACCGAACAGACAAGGAAAATCTGGCTCCAGAGATTCGTGACATAGTCGAGAGCACCACCAGAATAACGCATAAAGAGAGGGAGCAGGCTTCTGACAGATTATCTCACATGCGACGCCTCATCAATGACTTGGCCAGAGGGTACACAATTATCCTCACCCCTAGCGCAGAAGATGAGGCTCCTGTTGGGCTTGGTGATATGGGTCGCGCGACCTTCAACACGATGTGGACGGTTAGTGCTCCTCTACACCTGTCAGTCACTTGTCAGGCTGACATTCTACAGGGGTTCCATATGCCTGTCATCAATATTCCTGCTTTTGTCGGAGCCAATTATATGCCCATGGGCGTTTCACTGGTAGGCCCGAGGTTCCGAGATCAGCAACTTCTTAAGACAAGCTTGGTCCTCGCTGAACTCTTTAGAGCCCGGGCTCCGAGGCAGTTGCCAGATCCTAATTCAATTCAAGTCGGCAATCACGGCAAATGCTGAGACTCGAGGCGAAAACCCCTTCGGAACAAGACCTATCATGTTGCTTTTTCTATCTTCCCACCAAACTCGGCCGACGGGATGGTCCGAGGCGCCTTCATGTCTAAGTGATTTGCTTCTTGCAACCCTTTTGGGAAAAGAGGAAATTCCAATCAGACCCTCATGATTCGATCATGTCCGCACGAGACATATCGCCAAGTTGAGATAAGCCAGGTTTCACAGCTCGGGCATGTCTCGCATCCGTTGTCTTAACGCCAGGCTGAAGTGCGAAGGCACGTGAACAAATATACCCTTACTACCGAAGCAGCCATGGCGTGGCCAGCTGAGGCGTTGAAACGGGAGATCTTCCCCACATGCAGATACTAGATTCTGAAAACGCAATTTGCTTTACGATCCGTTGTGAGAAGATAGGGTCGGAAAGACATTTTAGTCTCCGGGACTGTGATACAGGGCTGAGATCCCCAAATGCTTTCGGAATGGGGAATAAGGGATAGAGGAATTATGGCTGAACTCTGGTAGCGTTCCAGTCTGCGATTGGATGTTTTCATTGCAAGCAACAACATCGAGAAGAGTGCGAGAACTCAATTGACGCGGAATCTTTTGATTTATTGTTGGTGGCGATGAAAATACATATATGATTGATGCGGACGCCCTTGCTCGGCCAGCCTGGCACCAAGGGGTTCCTAAGGATCAAAGTTCATCCCAGAATTCAAGTTTTCTGCAGTATCAATTCTCTGATTCCATCCTCTGGAGACAAGCATCACCATGGCGTCTATTGAGACTGAAGCGCAGACCGGGAGCCGGAAGCTCGTTCTCTGCTTTGATGGCACAGGCAACTCATTCAGTGGCTCCGGCTCTGACACCAATGTCGTGAAGCTCTTGCGTATGCTTGACCGCAATGACAAACACCAGTACCACTACTACCAGAGTAAGTAGAGTTAATGCTGAATGTGTCTTTGAGTATAGCAATCTCTGACACGCCACTTACAATAGCCGGTATCGGAACATACGACGTTGACGACACCAGTGTCAACAAGAACTGGGTCAGCGAGGTCCGCAGCAATATCTCTCAGAAGATCGACATGGGCTTCGGGACCACCTTCGATTCCCACGTCATTGCTGGATATCGGTTCCTCATGCGCTACTATGAGACTGTACGTTTGATGCTATTTGTACTCAACAACTCATGGTGCTGACGAATATCTTAAGGGCGACAGAATCTACATCTTTGGCTTCAGTCGTGGCGCCTTCACCGCCAGGTTCCTGTGTCGAATGGTCAACACCGTTGGTCTTCTCTGCAAGGGCAACGAAGAGATGGTACCCTTTGCATACAAACTCTACCAAGATCATCTAGCAAAGGTCAAGAAGAGCGGCAAAGAAGAAAAGGCCACCGTGATCAACCCTACCGATGCCCGAGAGACCAACGGCCAAACAACCAAAAACACGAAAGCCCCCACCGTCAGTACCTACGAAGCGCCTGCGAGTCCACCAGATACGCCAGTTGATGAGGCCTTCCCCATCGGAATCAGCAGCTCCAATGACGCAATCAAGAAGCCCAAGGGCTGGAGAAGAAGAGGCAAGAGGAACGAGATGGAGGCCTTCAGCAAGACCTTTTGTCGCAAGGAAGAGAGCGATCACGGGAAAGAAAACATCAAGGTCTTCTTTCTCGGCATGTGGGACTGTGTCAACTCCGTTGCAGTCCTCGAGAAGGTTGGCGACAAGCCAACCTCGGTCAAGGGTACCGCAACCTATGTGCGCCATGCTGTTGCTGTGGACGAGTTCCGAGTCAAGTTCAAGCCTGCTCTTCTCGCTCAAGATATCACCAAACCTTCCACTAAAAAGCACCAACATGCTGAAGATGACATCAAGGAGGTGTGGTTCCCTGGAAACCATGGCGATGTCGGTGGCGGTTGGTCGGCAATCAAGGATGATCCGACATGGAAAAAAAGAGAGCTCCAGAGGATCAGGGAGGAAAAATTGAAAAACGGTGACTTCAGAACGGATGATATTCCTGACTACTTGAACCCCCCAACTCTTTGGAACAGGTTTTTGAGAATGTTTGGGAGGGGCCGAAAGGAGGAAGAGCTTGATGATAGCGAGGATATGCAGCTGAGCGACATTCCTCTTTCTTGGATGATCCGCGAGCTTGAACTCGCGGACGAGGAGTACATAAGGAAGAGTGAGGAGGAGGGTAAGAAGAATGAGACGGGGCTGAAGTGGCGACCAAGACGCCTGGACAGATTCAAGCAAAGCATCTACCAGGATCAGGTGAAGCAGGAGCAGGCCCTGAAGGGATGGATCCATGACCTTCTTCGACCTGGAAAGGGAATGGGCTACTTCAAACCATTTATGTGGTACCTGCTTGGTAAGTAACTCTCGCATCACACATATCTCGACCAGATGGCTGACATGATGATTTCACATTTGCAGAGATTTGCCCTCTCATCAAGAGATGGGAACTCGATGACAAGACCAAAGAGTGGAAGCTTTGTAAGTGGCCACTCAACAAAGGCGGTCCTCGAGATATACCCCGCAACGCCATCTTGCACGAGTCTCTACACCGACGTCTTCATAACGATAAAGACTACGAGCCACAGAATAACCATGGCAACTTGAAGGAGGCGTGCTTGAAGAAGAACCGTGATCATTACGATCCCCATCAAGCTCACGTAGGGAATTGTGCAGAGAGTTGTTTCCACAACACTTGGAAGTTCAAAGCGCATGGAGATCATGCAGATCAAGTCATGTCTCAGACAACGAACTGAAGAGATAATCACCTTCAGATCGGTTTATGGTTTGGTTTCAATATTCTTTTTTGAGGAGTTGTTTCTACGGAGTCCAACTGTGTAGTCCTTGGTTGTGTTCTAATTCACATATTTTAATTAGCTGGGAAGCGTACTCATGGTATTTGCCAATGCAGCGAAACGCCGCTTGTGCGTATCTATATGTGTATGGTTAAGCAAGTATCCACAAGGTTTGAGAAGCTTCCAATTCAAAGACCCATATGTCCTTCGTGGTGGCCCAAATCTTCTCCGATCTTCAAGATGGAGGGTTCCGGTTCTACTTCTGGAAACCTCTCTGGCCTTGGTAGGTTCTTGTATTTTAGAATTTGCTCTGAGATGCCATTTTCATGCTGCCAATTCAATATTGGGTCGTGCGCCACACACTGCCTCTTGATGTTGAAATCAGGATAAGGATTCTCCTGTGTTCTCATCCAATTATGGGAGATTAAGTCCAAGCTCGGGTTGCAGGTGAGAGCTTGTAGGAGGATATCTATCTGTTGAAAGTGTCAGAAAGGATTGCAAACATCCCGTCTGTGCTTGCTTCCGACTCACACAATGTGCCAGGTGTGCCTGGTGTCTTTGTGGCGCCATTGAGCTAGTGGAATCGTCAACCTACGTTCACACACCGTCGCCCGGTGACCCTCGTAGACGACTTACATGTTCTTGTAATCGTTACCGTAGTAGTAGTCAAAGTAAGCATACTTGCGAACTGCATTGAGGCAGTGAAGTTGATGCTGCATATCAATCTCAACGAGGTACTTGTCCGACCCGACACCCCACTCCTCTGGGATAGAGACAGATATTTGAGGATCTTTGCCCATTTTCCTGAGTGCATCGCCACTTACGCCGAAGTACTCGATTCGCGCCATGTCGTCCCAAGCTTTATCGACTTCTTCACTGGGTTGCTCTCGCCATATGCGTGGGGGTGTATAATCATTGAACAACGTTCCTTTGACTTCGACCGTTTCGAGCTGGACGGGAACATCGTCGAGAATTGGACCTGTGCCACAAATCATTTCAGCAAGACTGAGATTGAATTCAGGTAAGACAAGATTGGCCTACTATAGGGCGACACGCGCTTCATCAGATGGACAGGGTCATTGAGCCATCTCGAAGAGACGAGGAGGACCCCGCACGATGTGAGGAAGAATATCGCATTGACCGCAGTAATGACCTTTGACTGAAGGCTCCATTGTCCTCGAACTTGCCGAGGTTCATGCCATGTTGGCTAGATTTTGTCAATGAGCTACTACTCAGTTTTCTGAGAACGCGGGTTTCCAATGATTGTAAGCTTACGGTAGTGCACAAATCGTCGGTTGAGTCTTGGTCTGGGACACTTTCATAGATCTCTTTCATTTTCGACAAAGAAGTAGTTGATGCCGGTGGTAGATTTCAGCTCGAGAATACTCCCTGGTAAGAGGCTTGGAAACCACTTTCCGACAGGATGATATCGATAGTGAATCGGGAATCTCGGGGCTCTGATCACCGCCAGCGAAAAGAAGGATTCTGCCGACGATGCCGTATTCACTTGTAATCGTCAGTTGCGATGGTATCACCTGCCAAATACTGTCAAGCCTCAATTGCAAACCTGGTTTACATCGTCTGGAGTAATACATAAGGATGGCTGAAGGATTCGCCAAGAAAGAGGAGGATTGCCAAGAACATGACGATTAAGTACAAAATGGGATCCATTCCGCGACACTGAGGGGGCAAACCCTCGGCTTGTGAGCAAAGGGGAAGGTTAGCTCGAAACTCGGGCAAAGGAATCGGACTGACCCCTCGATTCTGTCTGGTGGGTTCAAGACGCATAGGAGTAAGCAATTGCATATC
This sequence comes from Colletotrichum simmondsii, assembly GCA_001563135.1. Classification (NCBI taxonomy): domain Eukaryota; kingdom Fungi; phylum Ascomycota; class Sordariomycetes; order Glomerellales; family Glomerellaceae; genus Colletotrichum; species Colletotrichum simmondsii. The sequence continues at coordinate 237,262 of JFBX01000431.1, read as the reverse complement.
ATGTAGAAGGGAGGGGCAGAGGAGCGAAAGAAGAGATAACAATCCTCTTGAACCCCAGTGACTGATCCTACAGCGGCAGGGGCCGGAACCAGGGTGAACAAAGGTGGCGCCAATTCATAGACGCGCTGTTTCTGCGGCGCAGGTGCTTAGTTGGCTGGCGATTGATACCAATTCTTAGTGAGCTTTGTTAACTGCTTAGTCTTTTCGGTAACTATGGGTTGTGCGGTGCTTGGCATTGTGGGAGGTGTACCTACCTTCTTCATGTGGCTAGAAGATTCACCCCCTGTTCAACTGCGGCCAGCCAGTCAAAAGAAAGGGAAGTGAGTCTAGCTAGGAGCGAATGGCTTCATTACTTCATGTGAGCTTTACGCATGCCGTGTTTGGTATGAAAGGTGTGAATTCGAGCCGAAGGAACGGAACGAAGGATTGTTGACTGTCACGTTGGCGGCGTCTATTCCGAATTTGTACTCTGCGGGCGTATTGTTCCTCGCGCTGCATTTCGTCAAGGCAAGGGGTGCTTACGACTGGCACATCGTGAGTGGTGATCCAGACAAGCGGGAAGAGAGGACTAGAGAGAGGGGAAATGGAAAATCGAAAAAGACATATAATATTGCCTCTATCTTGATTAACAGTCGTAACACCATCAACATACCGTGCCCAAGATCAGTCCTGTTGCTTTGAGACTCAGTATCATCGCCGTTCTTCTCGTTCAACTTCAAAATGCGTGTCCAAACCCTTCTCACCGCTGTCGCCGCTTGCGCTTCGTTGGCTTACACCGCGCCGGTTGCCGTTGAGGCATACGGCCCTCCCCTCAACCCTCACATTCCGGCCGTTGAGTCCAAGAGAGAAAACACGGTCGAAGCCTATGGTCCTCCCGTCGACCCTCATATCATCTCGAAGAAAGATGCCGTTGAGGCTTATGGTCCTCCTACCAACCCTCACATCATCTCCAAGAAGGACACAGTTGTTGAGGCTTACGGTCCTCCTCTGAACCCGCATATTCCCGCTGTTGATACCAAGAGAGACGCGGTCGAAGCTTACGGTCCTCCCACGAACCCTCACATCATCTCCAAGAAGGATACCGTTGTTGATGCATACGGCCCACCGACAAACCCGCACATTATTTCTAAAGAGTAGGGAAATCAAGAGAAAATCTGGTACGAAGAAGCAAGAGCAAGGCAGCGGCTCGTGACAGCATGGGGCAAACATCTATGGATCTTGTTGGCTGAATTACGGCAAAGAGCGTGCTCAGAGACATTGAATAGACAATCTGAAGTATCAATAAAATTTGCGAAGCCAAAAATGGAGCTCTCGACCCAAAGTCCTCAGGACGTCAGAGTCTGGGATTTGTGACTGTAATTTTGGCTCTTCTTGCTTCAAGATAAGACTGTATTTACCGCAAAAACAAAAGATTTCCGAAACCGAGAATCGAACTCGGGGCTATGCCTAACCTCTCACAGAGATGAGAGGGCATCATGTTGGCCACTACACCATATCGGATATTGATGTCTTCTGCCTGAAAAATTTGCATCATGAAGGTAGGGTACGTTGTGGTTCTGCCCTAAACGAGTAAGGTCGATGAGATGCAGATTCTCTGTCTGTAGACACCCCACATTCAGGGGAATTGTCAGGCAGATCTGCCTGGGCTGACCCTGCTCAACTGCACAAGGGTCAACGTGCTTGAGGCCTAGCACGCTAAATACATTGAACTCACCCTGGCTGGATCAGAGCTAAGTACAGTGGTCAGTCGATCTCCACATCAGTGAAGAAGTCGAGGACCATTGAGCAAACACTTCTCGTTCGAATGGCACCTGAATGCGATTCGCTGATGTCGGCGTCCGTGCTATGACGACACCAACGCTTCTCCTCAGTGCCGAGGTCTGCACTTTGCAATACTACCTCTGACATTGAGCCAAAAATGAGCGTTCGCCATTGACTCTTTCCAACAGAGATCGGTTTCCATTTCCCACCAACCGACGCAAAGCCCCTATTGAAGTTTTCAAATGGGTGACATGATTCAAGAGAGCACCCGGCCAGTTCGGATCATGGTAGTCGGCGACTCCATGTCTCACGGCCGTGAAGGGGACTTTACATGGCGATATAGGCTATGGCAATGGCTCACAGAAGAGAACATCGACTTTGAATTTGTTGGTCCATATGAAGGAACAAAGACTCCGGATCACCCTTGTCCACCGCAACCACCGGCTCTGAAAGACGACCCGCTACCAGCACCTGACATGCCAATAGACCATGGCGGCTATGCTGCAGGCGTGCAGTTCAACTCTCACCACTTCTCAATTTGGGGTCGCCAAGCAACACAGTGCAAAGACCTCATCGAGGAGCAGGTGGCGCGGTTCAGGCCTGATTATCTGCTTGTTATGCTTGGCTTCAACGACATGGGCTGGAGTGTCGCGGATGCCGAAAACACTCTCGTTGCCCTGAAGAAACTCGTGGATAATGCACGCACTGCGAAACCAGATATCAACTTCGCTCTTGCTGACGTACCGATGAGGACGCCAATTGATGGGGCAGAGAAGCTTCCTACCATGGTGGAAGAGTACAACCAGCTTCTACGAACATCAGTGCCAAAGTGGTCAGCCTCTGTGTCTCCCGTTGAGTTTGTGGAGGTCCGGCGTGGATACCATTGTCCCCAAGGAAGCTACGATGGATTACATCCAAATGCTTTGGGCGAATTTCAGATTGCAAGAGCCTTCTCGCGGACTTTGTCCCAAAAGTATCGCATTGGAACCCAAGATCTCACTATTCCACAAGAGATCCCACAAAGACCGACGCCAGTGCCGGCAAATGTTGTCGCGGAAGCAGTTCCCTACGGAATTTCCGTCAGATGGGATCCGGTGTACGGCGCTATAGGCTATGATGTCAGAATTCGCAACAATGACAACCTGCCATGGCATGAGTCGAGAGCAGACGTAGCCCAGTACAACTCGACGTGGACCCAAGAAGGGCAGGAGTATCAGTACCAAGTCCGGACCTTTAATGGAGAGTGCCTTAGGTCCGCCTGGTCTTATACGGTCTCAGCAACTGCTCACCCGAAAACAGCTCCAGGGCCTGGGAAGATCATCACCAAACCTGACCTGTATCAGGTCCTTGTCAAATGGGAAGAGCCTCAGGGGCAAATCGAAGTGGACCGATACGAGATAATCCTCGTAGACCTCTCATTACCGGGATCTTTTCCGACTGCTATGGCGCTGAGAGAAACTGCGACAACATTCACCGACCTATCGGCAGGCCATCGATATGGGTTGGCGATCAGTACTTGGACAAACTACGGAGGTGGTATTCCGGCAGGAGGCCGAAGCTTCATTGCTGGCAACGGAAAGCCACCGACTCCGACTCAGCTCCAAGTTAAGGTCCAGAATTCCATCACCGTGCACCTAAAGTGGAAAGAGTCTAAGGGTGCAGCAGGATATCGCGTATGGGTGCGGAACTTAGTCGAGAAATCGGACTTCGTAGAAGACGGAGAAACTGATTTTGCGGAGTATGGCATTACCTTTCTGATACCAGGAGCCTGGAGCTTTGAGTTCTGTGTTTCTGCATACAACGGAAGCCTTGAGTCGGAGAGGTCAGGCAGCATTATTCCACTTAGAGGCGACATAGAGTCTCGGTGAGGCGCAATGCGGCCCAGCCGAGGCGGTTTGGAAGCTGTCACTGGACGCCTGATTGTTAGTGCTTATTTTGGTTTCAGAATCGGAGCTTTGCATATGCAAAAGGCTTGAAAAGAGTGCAGGCTTGGTAGTGTAACGGATTAGGGTAATTTCCGTTCCTTCATTTGATTTTTCAGCCGATGTCCAGATAATCTGAATTGGCACGCATTTCACAAGAAGCATCAACACGAATTCACCACCATGGAAAGATGGCTTTTCAAATACTTTCAATATCCCTAGAGCACGCCCTCGAAAACCCCTTCAAGGGAGATACGAACGCAACATCGTTTGAATTTTTTGACGTACTCGGAACAACAGGATGCTTGCTACAATGCGCCATTTTCAACTCGCAAAGCACACTACCCCGAGTGGACGCTGAAAAGTTGAGAGCAAAAAACAAAAAATTGTCCAAGAACCAGAGGAAAAAGGCTGCCCGGGGGAAGTCTTTCACTTACGATGACTTGAATCACTCAGCCCAGAATGGTTGTGGAAGCTGCGAGACTCTGAAGAACATCTTCAACAGCGCACTTAGCAACAATTTCGGAGCGATTGACTCATCTACGACATTCCGGTGGATTGGAAAATTCACTGGCATTCTAGAAATGAATGCTTCCGATGGCAAAGTGTATTATGCCAGACTCTTCAACGTGGCGGGGTCCAACAATTTGTTCCGCCGAATACAGACCACCAACGGCGTGGCTGGGGATACTTCTTCTGATCTAAGCTTTCGGAGAATCCGGACTTGGATCGATGAGTGCGAGCTACACGACAAATGTGGCACAGGAAAAGATATGAAATTGCCAACCAGACTCATCGATGTGACTCAGCCTGGGGACAGGCTTGGAGTCCGTCTGGTAGATACATCTGGACACACGGGGACATACATATGTCTGAGTCACTGCTGGGGAAAGATCAAGATCGAGTGCAAAACGGAAACCGGAAATCTGAAAGAGCAATTCGAGTTGATCAGCTGGGATTCACTTCCGCCCAGCTTCCAAGAAGCAGTCGAGATCACGAGGAAACTTGAGGTCCGCTATCTCTGGATTGACTCTCTTTGTATCATACAAAATGACAAGAAAGATTGGGATAAAGAGGCAGCTCAGATGGTCAATGTGTACCGCAACTCATACGCGACTATTGCGGTCAGCTGGTCTCATGACTCACAAGGAGGTTGCTACTCGAGGACAATCCCAAGTCAGTTCTTTCAGATCACGACTGAAGGTGGTAAAGAATTCAGACTAGCCTTGGTAATGGGCGAGAAGCGGGACGAGATGTCAGAATACGCTAGGATACAGGAGTATTTCCCCCTCCTCAACAGGGCTTGGTGTCTCCAAGAACGTCTCCTATCGCGTCGGATTATCCATTGCAATTATGGAGAAATGGCCTTCGACTGTGGTAGCGGGTCTTTCTGCGAATGCGGAGGCAGGCAACACTACAACTGGCATAATTTGATACGGGATTCTGGCACATACCTACCACTGCGATCTCGATCAAAATACCTTGCGCTGCTGGACAACCCGGGGACAACATCAATCACCAACATCTCCACAAAAGATGAAAACATCGATCACTACATGTACGAAAGATGGCATCGTGTTATTAGCGAGTACACCTGCCTCAACCTGACGTTCACCGGGGACATGCTTCCGGCACTGTCAGGCCTTGCTCACGAAACTGCTGAAAAAATAAAGGACACATATGTAGCTGGTATGTGGAATAATAATCTTGAAGAAGACCTCATGTGGCGTGTTGTTACCGTAGCGGACTGGAAGGAGCAACGCCCAAAGATACTGAAACGAGGATGGATCACACCGACCTGGTCTTGGGCTTCCACAGGAAGTGGCTGCCAAGTAGACTATCGTAAATCTCAAGATGCCGAGTTGTTGGATGACAAGACCCCCAGGATCATGGATACAGTCCAGATAAGCTGTTTACCAGCTGGAGCTGATCTCTATGGATCGGTGTCCTTTGGTTTTCTAACGGCGGCGGTAGCGCGTCTGTCTGTCATGATACAGAGACCGTGCACGCAGTGGGATTGGAAGCGACGTGGGACAAATTGGCATTACGGCAGGTATCTGCTTTATGCCCGGGAAGACAAGCGAGAGTTTCGGGAAGAGTGTGCGCCAGTGACTGGTGAGGCACCACTTGAGTTTGGGACTGCGGAATCGGAGGTATGGGTTGACCCCTCAGTTGAACGAATGCATTCTTGCTTCATACGCAACAGCCGGCCTGAAGAGTTCCCGGGGTTTTGTAGGCATTGCACTTTTCTTCCTGCCGAGTTGATCTACATCAAAGGTTATGGTTTGGTCGGCAGAAATGCGCGGGCAAAAGGCACACGGGATTCTTTTCTGATTGTTGCCAAAGACGCGACAAGTTCTTATATCAGAGTAGGGTTACTGGAAGTTATTTGTGATGATTGGGCTGAAAGGCAGATCTGGTATCAAAACGTATGGGCAGCTGCAAAGCCCAAGACATCGATCACAATCTACTGATTCATAAGTATTGTAACATTCACTACTTTGTTTTTGACATGCATTCGAATTACGGATGAGATCATACCGTAACATGGAATACCAGCAATGTTACATGTTCCATAGTCGCCACCTCAATCATATTTCTTCGCAAGGTAATATTAAGTACCCGTGTGAAGGGCAAGCGCTTAGATAACTACACAATCTTGAAAGTCTCACGCCCTGACTTTTCGAAACAATCTTTGAGACGCCCCAGATTCGATACGCCCAGTTCCCGCGTATGTTTCCCTTTGATATATTCCCGATATCTTATCAACCAATCTTGTATGCTGGGTTCTGGAGTTGTATTCTCGTTCGAGATGACCGGTACTTGTGAGAATCCTTGTTCTACAAATCGGACGTAACCCAGACGCTCATACTCAATGTGTCCATCTGCGGTTGCGGCTCCTTTTGATCGGATAACCAGACAGGCCATCTCAGGATGGTTGCCTGTGTTGGCACCGAAATCCGTTATGCGAATAATGCGAACGGGGGTCGACCACCCAGAATTCGCGCCAATGATCAGAGCGTCCAACTGCAAGCCCCTAGTATGGCTGTCGCCTTGGCTGATCCATAAGTTCCCGACAACGAGCCAGACAGGACTCACACCATATTCAACGAGTACTCCCGGCCATTTCACTAGTGTTCCGGAGATTGCAAAAGTTGAAAGCAGAAGGTGGGCAGAGTCGAGCTCTCCGGTTGGATCGACGATACCAGCTGGAACGCAAACTGCCTCCAGAATATCTGCAACAGGAGAGTAATCTTCGCTCCCTATCTTCCCCAACGAGAGCCAGCTGCCCTTGCCAGAATTTCTGCAATCTGAGTCAGAGTCGAAGCGAATAAACTCGTCGTTGTGGTACTCAAGAGATGCCCACGACCATGTCGGGGCCCTCCACGCAATAGGACGCTTTTCAGGTTTGTAGACGAGCCACAAAAGATCTAGATGCAATGAGTCCATCCATAGCCCTGCTCGATAGAGCTTCTCGTACTCGGGGTTCCACACTTTTGCAATGCCTGCCAAAGCCGGGAAGATGTCCTTTGAAAACGTCAAGTTCAGAGCACAGTAAGATTGCACTGTTTGTCGCCACGTTTTGACGCTTTTGGTCCATTTAGGCGAATGAAGGAGTGCCGGGGTAAACTTGCTGTAGTCCAGATTTTCGTCTTGGCCATTTCCTGGTGCTGAGGGTGGCAGTCCTTCTGCAATCCAATTGTACTGCCCACTCAACTCGGCCAAACTACCCGAGAACTGGATTTTCTCAGGCAAAGATGTGGACTTTGAGATCTCACCGCACTCGCATGTCCTCGTTGAGCGACATTCCCAATTCAATTCGGAACCGGCAAAGTGTACAACTCTACCTGAGAGCAGACGTTCCTGAAACACCCATGCCCGTTTTGTGATAGGGAAGTAGGACCAGAAGCTGTCAATATGTAGCAATTCCGAATATGCATGTAGTTTGAGATCCGAATCATCCACATCATTGATGAGTGACAGCTGGTGCGATTGATGTTTAGGATCCAAGGAAGAGGTGTAAAGCCCGCGGCTGGAGTCGACTGCTTTGGAAGCTGCGAGCGTGACGTAGGCATTCTGATAAATGTCGGCCATTTTGGCGGCCTCTCTCTGCCAGTCGAGAGGATCATCCTGAATGATGCAAAGGGAATCGATCCAGATATACCTGAGGCCAAGTCGGTGGGTAAAGTCGATTGCATCCCTGAGAGTGGGAGGCAGATCTGACCACTGTATTTCATTGGTGAATTGGGAAAAGTTCTTCTTTATTGTTCGCAGCAATGGACGCTTGCCCCAAGGGTGGCTCAGGCAGGCGTATTTGCCGGTAGCACCATTCGTCTTGAGCAAACGTACTTCAGACGCCTTTGTGCCAATGCAAATAAGCCTAGTTGGCAGTTTGACCTTGCCATCCTTACTACATAGCGGATGGTCTGTTGCACAGTCAAGGAGCCATTCCTTTACTATCTTGAGAGTCGCTTCTGAGGCAGTATTCCGGGAGATAGACTTATACTTGGATAGATGCCAGTCGCCGAATCCCAATGTCGGGAATGGGCGTAAACGTTCAGTCAGGTCGGTATCTAGGTCGACTTCATTAGCCACTTAGCTATCCGGGTATCGAGGTCCAATTCGGATCTGGCAAGATACTACTACGATAACTACTGGGTTTACTTACGTTCGGATACACAAAACCGAAGTGGGTTTCCCCCATCATCACGGACAGCCTCTAGAACGCGCGGGAATGACACCCATCCAAGTGATCTGCCAGCAGAAAGGTAGTCACCATACAGCTTTGAGACTGCTTCGTCGAGAAGTGTACAGAACGGACACCCATCCTTCACCTCCAGTCCCCGCAGGCTCGCATCATCAAGGCTTCTTTTACACCTTTGAAGGACTTCGCGGTCACTCTTCACCCGATCACACCACTCGAGAAGAGCACTCAGAAGTACAGGCTTGGACTCAGACTCGGACTCGGACTCCATGATAATCCGATGATATCGAATCTTAGTGCGAAATTAGTCGCACGCTCGGTTTCTTCTTTGACGGGAGCTCGAGGTTGTGTTCTTGATGTTTGAGCTAATCACAGGTGAGGCAATAAATATTCAAAATTGAGGGGAGAATCACGTGCATGCTTGGCTTCTATGGCTGCCTCCTCACAGCGGGATGGTCTCTAAGTAACACGACCTCATCACGAAAGGTTTTATGTGGTCCAACATGCGACCAGACTAATTGGCTCAATCATGGCCCTCTATCACTTTGTGCCCTTCTCTTCCCCTTTTCTAAGCCTCGACCCTGCGCTCTCTCGGCGCTTCTCTCGTACTCACGTGAGTAGAGGCTAGTCCACCCACTGTCTCTGAGGTTGTATCGATCATCGTCATGTCGGACAGCCTTCACGTTACCTTTCCGGCGTGATTCGAGCTTCTAGTGCTGTTGAGTTGCTTCAAATCCAGGCTCTTGTAATAGGTCTATCATCGCCGTATTAGTGTAGAAGAAGTCCTCCAATTGAGCGGCATTCGTCATCCACATCATTGGGTTACCGGGCCTCAAGCTCTCGTCCATGGCATCAATCCCCACGCCCGCGATTCCCGACGTAGGGACCACGTCTGGCGCGGTGCTTGTCATCTGGGCAAACGCGGTGGGTTGCTGCTGCTGCGGATGCTGACTCCCCTCAGCCCCTTTTGGTGGGAATCCCAAGGCTGCTAAGTATGCATCCATCTCAGCGCTGGCCTGTGTCTGTCGCGACTGAGGCGTTGACGCGCGGAATTCAACGAAGCGGAGCGCGACGCTGTAGAGGACTTGGAAGAGGCGGCACATCTTGGCTGCTGCGTCGGACATTTTTGATGTCTCTTGCAAGAACACCACGAAAGAATGCAGTCTTGCCAAATCTTCTTTGTCTTGTGTCTCGATTACCTGGCAGAAAAGAACGATGAAGGGGATGAATGGTGCGAAAAGCACGGTCCTGGATGGAGAAAAGTTCGTGTTAGAAAGCGGTAATACCTCATGTAAGTGTTAGTTCGACTGACCAGTGAATGTAGGTTGCAAAGTAAACGTCGTGGGACTTGCGCATGATGGCAACGCATTCTTGGTGCTTTTCCAGTGCTGCTCGTGCAGCCTTGATGCATTCAGGACTGAATGTCGTCGGCGACCCTTCAACCCTTGGGGCAGCCCGGTAAACTAGAGTAAGAAGTGAGAGCCGCAGAACGTAATCTGAAGACAGGTAGAACTCGGCAAAGTGCTCTTCTACTCCGTCTTTGGCATATGCCTGATAATTGGCCTGCATTCCGTAAGTAAAGGTATCTTGGATTTAAAGATTGCCTCTGACTTACAGTGGTTTCCTGGGTCTTCTGATCGATGTCGTGGAGAAGGGAGACTAGTTCATGCACCCGCGTCTGGCGAACGTGATACGGTTGAATCATCGAGTCGGGACTGTAAAGCAGCTCATAGATCTGACCCTGACACTTCGCTGTTCGAATCCACAATACCAAATACGGTAGTATCGGACTTGCGACCGGCTCTTTCAATGATGGTAGAGGCATGGTGATGTGCCAGTCCGGAATTGTCGATGCTCTGCCCAGGCGAAGCGAAAGACTCTTGTCGATGTAATAGACGTTCCAGAATAGGAACTGATGCCAGTGCATCCCATGAACAGTGGGCTTACCATCGTCTTTTGTGTTCTTCAGAGACTCTGCTCGATGATATCCAAGCGTTTGACACAGTTCTGATGCTTTGGAGGACAGTGTCCAAGCGAGTGTAGGTTTCGAGATTTCAACGGCATGGAAAGTCTACCAGAGAGTTAGCTCCAATCGATTGATCGCTGATGTCGAAGACGAGACTTACTCCGAAAAGAAGCGCGACAATCACATCAGAAGATGCCGGCAGATGGAGCGGAAGATTCGCTAAACACGTTTCCAGGTTCACGCGGCAAATTCTGCAAAGAATCAGTTCTGTGTCGACTTTCAGACGAAGTTTTAATTAGTTGTACTTACTTGGCGTATTCAAAGTACTCTTTTTGTTCATCAACTGATACTTGCGCGGCGTAGTCTGTGAACAGTGAATAAAGGCCTCCGTTCACAGTGATGTAATCATATTCCGAGTAGTTGTCTGAAAAGTAGACATTAAGACAAAGATCCGGGAACCGACGGGAAGGCAGGAAATCGTATATCCAAGCCATGCCCGTGAGGCGTTGACCTAAGACAACATCGTCCGGTTAGCAAGAGAAACCGAGCGTTCATAGGTCTTTTCTATCGTGCTTACTCTTTGCGATTCTAATAGTGTGTACAGCCTTTTCTATAGGCGGTAACTCAATTCCTTGGGCACGAATCCGAGTAAAAGGTTTCGCGTGAGGATATGTCATCTCCCCCGCGGCAGCCGGTTGCTTCAAAGCATTGACGATTTGTGATAATGCATCTAGAGTTTCGCCGAGATCTAGACTTGAGTCTTGCAGTGACTCTGTGCTCACGACCTTTTGCAAAAACTCGGTAGCAAACACAGAATGCGCTGCAAGAGAAGAGTCGCCCTCAACAATGCCGCCTTCGCCTTCGTCTGATTGTAGGGTGTGGCTTGCCGTAGTGGCAGGCGTTGAAGTGGACGAGACGCGTTGAGCTGAGCATGGTGGGCCTTCGACTTGAGGCGTGGCGGCTGTAGCCATTGCGAAATTGAGTAGCTCGGCTCGACTTGTATTACTATTAGAAGATGGATTGACTTTCATGTCCTGCAGGAGGCGGATGACCGTCTCGAGCCGACGGTCAATCTGATCAATTTTGCGCTCACTAAGTCGACCATGTTAGTCGAGACTGCGAAACAAGCCATTTGAAGCTTCAGTCTAGTGGAAGGATAGCACATCGTGATGGGCTGATAAAAGGCGAACACTGTGTTCGGTGCTATGCATGCTTACTATTGTGGGGTGATGAGAATTCTGGTCCGTTTTTCCTTGGGCTTGTTGTCGGCATGTGTACACTCGATCTTGGCGTGCGTGCAATATGAACAAGGCGATTCTCTATTGCAGCGGATCTATACCCAGGTCAGTGTCTGCTTCATTTAGAAACCCATTGCGCCAAGATTGGATAGTTGCAAAGCCTCATCGTCGCTAACTCTGGGCGGTGGGTACAAGTAAACGGTGTAAATGGCTCTCAACAAGCAAACCAACTCACCTTGCGAGCACGGCAAGCGTCACACTAATTATTCCAGTCAGTTCATTATAAATCTTCACAGGCCATCTGCGTCACTTACAGCCCTGCGGATAGCAATCTGAGGATTCGCTGAAGACGGCTCAGGCGCTTCTTCTGGCGCATCGTCAGGCCCATCCTCATGGCCGCTGGCGTCCAGCTGGCTGTCGTCCATGTCTCTCCCTTCGCTAAGCGATAGGCCTGTAGCAAGGGTCCTTTGGTGGCTACTACTCGTCGATCTCGTAGGCGAGTCCTCGGTGTGCAAGCGGACGACGCGGGAGCCGATGAGTGTACAACAAAGATTGTGAGAACTTGAATTTGTTGTCGGCAGAGGCGAGGTCGGGTCCCGAAATATGAGAAAGCTGCTGACAATGCGCCTTCACCCAACTAGGAAGCATTTGCACATGTTTCGTTTTTTATCGTTATTTCTTTTCTCACGCGCCGTTTCGGGGGCCGCGCGACCCGGCAAAGTCCGCGGGCTGTCGGCTGGATACAGTACCCCAATGTGGTAAGTAATGGGTCCGAAGTCTATTTATACGCTGTCAATAGCCACCCTGAAGCTTTCGTCCGAGCAAATTAGTTCAGAATCTTCAGTTCTTTAGTCAGAGCTCCGCTACATAGGCTTTCGCTGCCTGGAGCGCTGTATTTCGCGGTCGATCGGGAGTAGGCGGCCTTACCCTTATTGAGAAAATTCAGAATTGAACCTCGTGAGAAGGCGTCACGGTCAACGGTTGAAGCATGATGCTCAACGCATGTTAACCCATTCGCGGGGCAATTTACTCGTTGACTCGTCAAGTAGACCAGCATAGATAAATTTGCCATGGTGCCTCAAACATGTTTCTTGCCTCGGGGGAAACGTATTGATTGATCGTCGACCGATCGATGTCGGGCCAGCATTCGATGGTTATTTTGAAGCATTTATCTTTTGAAGTAGTGGGGCTTTCCTAAGGGCTCAGCGGTGGATCTATCGTACACTTAGGTCGATCTCCCGACGGCTCTAGTAGTCTTTATAAATCGGCAGTGTCCTGAATCCATATTCTTTGACTGGGACATTGTTCGCCGGTGGTCCAGCGAATCTCGCGACGAAAGAAAACAGCCCTGACCAGTAGAGAACAAACATGATCGTGTTCAACAGCCAAACTCCCCAGACCGTCTCGGGATGCAGCGAGTAAGGCATGCCGGGTGCCAGCTTTTGCGCGCGAGCAACAGTAGGACGCATTTTCTCTTCATATTCGCTAAAGGCAGTCTCGAGATCATTCGGATGTTGTAGAATCGCGCCCGCCAGGTTGTAAGCGCCGCTCATTGCCAAAGTTGCTCCCATCCCAGATAGAGGAGAAGCGCAATACCCGGCATCACCCAGGAGAACAACCCTTCCTTTGCTCCATTTGTCCATCTTGATCTGACAGACAGTGTCGTAATAGAAGTCGTCCGTGGCGATCATCTCCTTGATGACGCGATCAGTTTCCCAGCCAAGCCCCTCGAAGTACTCTCGAAGGATGGCTTTTTGAGCATCTGTGCTTCCGCCTTTTCGCTCCGCAACAGCCCGTAGCCGTTCATCTTTCTCGTTGACAACGGCCATAAAGACCGTTGTTCTATCTTCCACACCAGATGGACGAATCATGATGCCACGTCGACCGGGTGCATGGAACCAGCGACGCCATGCCGAGTCAGTCGGACCACGAGGCATACTGAAGAAGCCCCCATACATCCCGAGCCTTCTTCTCCTGTCTTCCTCGCCAGCCTCACCCCAAGTCAGAATGCGTGTTCGACTTTGCACACCATCTGCTCCAACCACCAGGTCAAAGGTTCGTCTTTCGCCGCGCTTGGTGAAGTGGACGTGTACCTTGTCTCCATCCTGCTCTAGGTCATCAAGAGAATCGCCAAAGATGTATTCGATTCCGGCGCCGCCGTCAGCCTGAACTTCGGCATTGACTTTCTGGCTCTGTTCGAGTAGCAACTGTGCCAAGCGTCCTCTCAGGATTTCGATATCACTTGTCGGTGTTTGCGTCTTTCCGCTCTTATCCGCCCCAAAAGCTGCCCAGACTCGATTCTCCTTGTCGACCAACTGCACTCCTTCTTCGCCAGTAGTAGCTGCTCGGATAGCTGGTTCGAGTCCAAGCTTGCGAATGATGGTCACCCCAGCGCCTCGAACGTCGATGTTCTGGCCTTGAGGGCGAAAGACAGGCGCTCTCTCCAAGATGGTGATGCGCGGCTTCTCAGATGCAGGCGCCGACGACATCAGCAAGAATGTGGCTAGTGTTGGCCCGGCAATACTGCAGCCTACGATCAAGATGTTTATAGGTGCCATAATGAGACGATTGCTGATAAACCTACTACTACTCCTGTAATGACCGATGCCAAGACTGGGGTTGCCAAGGCCTTTAAAAAGATAATGGGTGATGGCGTTCAAGATTTGTCTAAGGAACAGACGCAAAGACGTTGTGAATCTACGACGTCATTTGGCTGCTATCGAGATCCTGCCGGCATTCTTGTTCCGTGGGCTGACACTGAGCTCATTCCAGGCATTGCCTTTGAGCGGTGGCTGGCCTAAGCACTAGCTGAATGTGGCAGGGCTCGTGGGAGGTCAATAACTCCGGACACCTCGATATTCATTCACACTTTTGAATTCAGTCAATTCGCCTTTGGCATCATCTTTCTTAATGTGCTCTCTGCTTGACATCTTCTGGTATCTTCTGTCGGCCTTCTGACTCATTGTATAGGAATTCGAAACAGAGACCCAAGCAACTAATGTGAGCTATTGTATATCAATCATATGAACGCTATCACTCGACCTTAACGACAATCTTCCCAACAAAGTCTTGAACAAGCATGGCTTTATAAGCCAGCTTAGCATCATTCCACTCAAAAACTTCCGCAATGATTGGTTTGATCTTGTGTGTCTCAACAAAGGCACTGAGATCCTGGAGCATGCCCAGGCTGCCGTACATCAAGCCTCGGACTAAGATAGAATGTTAGACACAGAAGCTGGGTGTTGGAGATCATCTTACTCGTCTTGGCACCAAAAATCAGCTCCGGAATTAGATCGTGTTTCTCAGAGGCAGACATGAACCCAATAGCTGATACTAGGCCATCCTGTCGCAGTGCACGTAACGACTCTGCAATGGTCGAAGCACCGACAACGTCAAGGACTTGGTCAGCACCACGACGACCGGTCAAGTCGAGAACCTCTCGACTCCATTTGGGATTGTTCTTGTAATTGATGGCATGCTTAGCACCAAGTTTCCGAAGAAGATCGAGTTTTTCCTCTGAGGTTGAGAAGGCGATGACATCAGCCCCAGCAGCGAGGGCGATCTAATAATCGTAAGACCAAGTCAAAAGTATATTACTACGTTGCATAGCACAGCTCACCTGTATCCCGGCAACACTCACACCACCAGTACCCTGAATCACCACAGTGTCTCCCCTTTTCAGTTGTTGAGAGCCTCCGAAAAGCGCGTTCCAAGCGGATACATACGGGCCGCTAAGAGCTGCAGCTTCCTCAAAGGACAGGTGAGAGGGCAGAGGAGCCAGTGCATCATCATCAAAGACAGCATAACGCTGCAAGACCCCGTCAATGTTCTTTCCACCCAGACCGACTTTGATATCAAAGGCAGCTTGAGTTTGGTCAGCTTTCCAAGACGAGTTGGTAGCGTTGATGACCTTGTCGCCCACTTTCCATCTCGATGTTGGCGAATTGACTTCGACGACAACACCAGCGCCGTCACCGAGTGGGACTATGCCATCATCGGGGCCACCGCCAAGGTATACGGGGTCTGAAGTCAAGACCAGGAGGTCTCTGTAGTTGAGAGAGGCAGCATGAATTCGGACAAGAATCTGGCCCTCCTTTGGGCTGGGTTTAGGTACTTCCTCGAGCGAAAGGTTTTGGTCGATGCCCTCATC
The DNA here is from genome assembly GCA_001563135.1 of Colletotrichum simmondsii. Taxonomy (NCBI): domain Eukaryota; kingdom Fungi; phylum Ascomycota; class Sordariomycetes; order Glomerellales; family Glomerellaceae; genus Colletotrichum; species Colletotrichum simmondsii. The sequence goes on along the minus strand of JFBX01000431.1, from coordinate 221,520 downwards.
AGTGCAAACCCCTTGGACCTTATTCCGGATCCGCCAGGCTTGGGACTTATCTTCCGACATTCTTTTTCCAATATTCGTGTCGTAATGAATTTCAATAGTAAGAAGATGTTGGTGTTAAGTGAAGGAACATGAAATTGTACTTATGTGGAGTGACGGACAAAACCAAATAGGGGTCATGGTTCCCTTTTATATTCGCTCTATTCCCATTAATCTTGTTGTCAGCTCCCTTCAAGTTTTTAGCCGTTGTTTATAGTTTTGCTGGCTTATACCGCGGTGTATTTCCAATACCTGTGAGAAGGTGAGGTTCTCATAATCCGGAGTTCCACGGAAGAGTAAGCAGCACGTAGCCTTTCTGCCATACAGAAGTACTTGATGTCAGCAGTCGCACCATTATGGCAAGCCGTGGTATTTGCAGTCGGATTCAATTGTGATGTCTTCTAAAGTGGAAACCGTACGTTGGTAATCAATCAGCAGGGTATCAATCCACGGGGAAATTACCAAGCCAGCTTCAACAGTGTCATCAGTCCAACAACGTTATAGCCCGCTAAGAGACTCCAATAATTTGAGGCAAATGTAATCATCAATGTATGACTCGTAATTCCACGAGCTCAAGATAATGAGGCCCTGTGTAGTAAGTGTGAGTTTGTGCTAAGCACATATAGCGGAGCAATGGTGAAGGCGTCAACCATATCATTTTGCTCTTGCGCTTCAGTACAATTGACTTATTCAAAAATTGTATTGGCTTCGACATGGGAACTATCTGACAAATGACAGCCTATGTATACTCAAAAATAACTTCTAGTAATGGTCGCTGGCTGGAAGGATTGGCCCTCGGTGGGTTGATTTCATGGAAGTCCAATCCGCACCGCGGTTCAAGTAGATCCTAAGGTTATCTCGAGAGTTGAGAGAACATAACAAATTTCAATCCAGCCAGCAGACGACCAAACATTCAACTTCCCCACGTAGGCCCAATAGGATAGGTTAAGTCTCTGGGCCGGCAAACTCGCACACATTTTATGACACCCCTGTTGTACGGATACCTGCAGATAAGCCTGCTTCGAGTTGACTCATGGACAAAGGCATTGGCCAATGACCTGACATTCATGAGAAGAAATTGCAAAGACCCGGCTGCCTACATGCTGTTTGCGGCAAAAGAAGCCCCTCACTTTTGATCTACTTCTTCTCAAATGTTTGGTTCTCGAGAAGTTCAAATTTCTCTGCTTGGGTCCATTCAATGCGCCGCCAGCTATCTGCACCATGGAAGCCGCCGGTTTAGCGTCGAGTATACTGACGTTCATCGACGTGTCGTACAAGATAGCCAAGGGAACTTACGAGATTTACGAGTCCGCGACCGGTGCCACAGCCAAAAACGTACATGTCAGCAATGTCATCACCGACCTGCAAAAGTCTGTGGCCAAATTGGAAACAGTTTCCAAGGGACATGATGACGAGTTGTCGAAGTTGTCAGAGCATTGTCAGGCCTTGGCAGTCGATCTGTTGAAGCTTCTCGCAGGGCTAGAGAGGCGTCAAAAGAAAGTGTTCGAGAGTTTCAAGGCCGCGATCGCTGGTGCGCGTAAACAGAAGGATGTTGCTTCCATCGAGAAGAGGCTGGATCAATACCGGCAACAGATCATCTTCCATGTGTCAATCAAGATTTAGTAAGTATGCCCAAGGCCCCCAGTCATAGAGGATCGTGACTAAACGCCGCGCAGCCGAGAACAATCGCCCATCAAGACCCAGCTTGAGCGCATACGAGACGACAGCACTCGGTTCGAAAATGAGCACGCTTCCAAGTTGGATGCTCTGCAATTCCAACTTTCCGAAATGCTCGAGGTTCTGCGAAGACCCGATTCGACACCGTCATTGAATAAGAAAATTCCAAGAGACCGAGACTACATCCCAACACACTTCCACCTTGATGATGAACTTTGCCGAGATGAATCTGCCGAAGCATCCCACATGACGACCCAGAATCCTTCAATGATACAACAGATCGACAAGGTTGGACTGGTGGGCGATAAGTTGAGAGATCTCGCCAAACTTCTCAATGACCTCAAACTTTGTGCCAATACCATCGAATCGGAGAACAACACACTTGAGAAGTTGTCAGCTCAGCAAGAAGCGACAGTAAAAGCAGAGCTGCTTATAGCAGAGATCAAGCACTGTCCAGAACCGCACCTCGGCTCATCCGAAGAAGGTCGTTCTGTCTGTTACAGCAAGCTGACAAGCTTCTTTATAGCCTTCCAACTCTCTCCAATACAGGGACTCGACATTTTTACTTCACTCGTTCAGGAATTGGCCGTCATCTTTTGCGGCGCAAGTAATACAAGGAATGCTCGCAGTGAGCAGAAAAACACCTCACCTTGGTTATCACATAGTGTTATGGTTGTGAGGCTCAAGCAACAAAAAGACATGGGTCGACACATACGAGAACCATTTTCGTTTTTACACCTCGCTGCAGCTTTTGGTATGACCGAGTATATCAAGAAAACTGTAGCAAGCATAGACATCCCGACTATGGTTGATATACCCGGCATCAGCCTGTTGCTCTCGGGAGCTCAATCCGACGATCCTGCCTTGGTAGACTTCCTGCTCCAGAAAGGCTGGCGACCAAATGAACTTGTGTCAATTTGGAATCCTTTCTCGCCCTCCATGAGTGGCTCTGTATCTGTATGGGAGGCCTCTCTGTTTAGACTCACAAGCTATTTGAGCACCGTCTGCGCCAGCAGGCTGCGGGGCCCTGTTTGGAAAGCCAAAGATGGAAAGTCCATCGAACATCTGAACGACATATTTTTGAAGGTCCAGAGCTTCCTTCGCGCTGGGGCAGACCCCGAAGTGGAAATCCTCGTTCGCGAGGATGATCAGGGTGCATTCGATTCTTCACATCCCAAACAGGATATGCAAGTTCAAATACCCACACATCCAACTTACAGGGTATCCCTTTCTCACATCCTACAACTGGCTCAGCCCGCAAGTCTGGCAGCGCTGCAAACCCTTTCCATCAACAAAGTGAAATTGAAGCGGAGTGTTCTTGGCAAGATGCTAGGCCGTACCACGATGCAAAAGGACCAGCACCCAACCGAACTCGCTCCTTATCCTATGGCGACGATGGAGTTTCTATCAAAGAGAAAGTGGAAGGTAGATGGTCTTGTATCCCATGCTGCGAACAGTGTCTATCTTGGTTTCAGAGGCAACAACGTCATAGCGGAGCTGTACTGACTGTGCATCTGGAAATCAATTCGAAAAACTCTAGCTATTTTATGTAGTTGAGAGACTTGGTTTGGATCTCGCTTGTGAGTCCGAATCACCGCAAGCTGGACACTGGATAATGAATTGTTTAAAGAATGCTTCGTGGGTTTTGACACACCTTGCACGACCAGATGTCTAAGTAGGATACTGCGACTTTGGCTCAATGTTACTTCGAATCCGTTTCATTGAATGATCTGGAGAGACTCGGAGGAAGTTCCATTGCTTCACATGTTTTAGCGGAATCTTAAACTGCTTCAGCGGACGAACGCGAAGCTGCAGATAACACAGATCAGATGCGGATAGGATTTGTTATAGCTAGCTCCTGTCAAGTGCCGGGATGTCGTTACTTTCTTTTTAAATTCTTGAGAAGATGTTCGATGATGATATGGCCTTCGCCTCAACGAACATTCAGATACGGTAACGATAGCCAGACAGCAGGCTGCGACTTTCAATACAAGCAAGAGACTCAGGTCAGTCCTCTGATGTTCTTCAGTACTCTTTCTTCCGATTAAGCAACATGCAACTTTGGGAAATGATAGTCTCGTAGCTAAGGACAGCAGTGCGCTTACTATGATGAACTTACGTGGGTTCCCATGTACCGATAACGTCTTGCGCCTCCACCCCTTCAAGCTTAATGGGCACAAACAAAACCCACATAATTGCACATCGAATAATCACACTATTGCAGCATCTACTTAATGCTGTTAAACACTGTTGGTGTATCCGGTGACCCCGAGATGATTCTGTGCGATCAGGCTGCAGCTAAATGCAACATTAGGATTTCGTAGGGATCTGTAGGTTCTTGATCTATGACCTGCATTTCGCCTACGGACATAAGTCCATCTTGGGCCATTGCCGCTGCGGCTGACCTCGTGTCGCAGCGCCTTAACCGGGAATATTGCTTCTCAACTGTAATCCCCTGCGCGCCTGCACCACACATGCAGACAGATAAGTCGCTCAGAGGAATTTTCTAGGGGCATGCATGGCAGAGTACCATTTTGTTCTTTCCCTCTGGTCAAGTCTCTTTGGACAAACCTGGGTCCGTTGTAGGTAGTCGACATTTGCATCGCCAGGGAACTGAGCTAGTTGCCAATGAATTCTGGCAACGATTTATCGGGGACACTTCTACTCGAACAGTTACCTTTTGCGTGTCGTGCCATTACTGAACTCACATCTTCTGCTGGGTTCAAAATGACCCCCTTGCGTTGTTCCAACGCCGGTCATCATCGATATGCAGCCACTGATACGCTCGCTCGACTGATTCGGTTGGAAGCTGAGCAGGTGAACAGCTCCTTGATTGGTCCATGCTGCAGGCGACCGACCTCCATGTCTTCGATCTGACCACCCCATTGACCAATGTGGACAAGTAATTGAAATGGCTGCGACGTAACCGCGAGCCTCGTTTTGGCCCCCATCTTCGTTGAGCCCTTAAACCACAGTGCTCACCTTGGCCAGGAAACGGGAGACCATCGAAAAATTGGCTGCTTGGCTACCATAAACCACCTTCATCCCAAGAAAACCTTGTCTTGTGTCTCCATCTGTTCTCCAACTTACCTCTCACTGCCTTGAAGAGCTACCATGGGAGATCATGGCAGCTCTCCGACATGCCTATCAGCAGAGCCTCATGGCCCAGCTGGAGGGAGCCACGGAACCATTCGAGATCACGCTGCTCACTATTTTGGTTGCATCGAAATCGCTGATCGAGTCAACTATCTGAGCCGAGAAAAAAACTCGGATCTCTGGAATCACGAGATCCAAATCGAGGCTGAGAGGTTGCAGCAACGAAAGCCTACCATTAGTGAGGACGAACGGCGAAAGAATGCGACAGCAAAGGTGGAAGCTAGAATGAAGAGTCTCGCTGTGAGCATCGAAGCACAATACAAGCGAACGGATATCCTTCGAAAAGCACTCTCAGAGGTGAGATGTTCTCAATGCGAAGGCCAATATCAAAACAAGGACGCAAAGGACCAAGCGAATGATCCCTCCTCCTGCGACCTTGTTCATATTGTATCTCATAGTCACGAGAAATGGAAGAATTCAGACAGTTACAGGAAGGGAATCGAGATTATCCGAGCCTGGAAACGACACGAAACATCATCGGCACAGAGTAGCGATGTTGAGGATGAGAATCTGACAAATAGTCCGAGTTTGTCAAGTAATGACCGGGGCAGAATAACACCTGAGAGGGAAGAAGCTCGCAAGATCATTCGGGATGGTCACACCGATGTCGATTATGCTTTTGAAGAAGACAAAGACACACCTTCGTACAAGCTAGAACGAGATATGAACGGCTACCTCATTCAGTGGAAGATTCTGAGGCCTGGAGAGTCACGCAAGAAGCTCGAGTCGTCCACGCCGATCAACATCTCCCCAACATCGCTCAATTTCGCCTTTCCACCACAGCTGCCGTCTCTTCCCCCTTCTCCTCTTCCGGCTCCTCGACCTCGGGCTGCTAGAGCGTCGAGCGAAGCTACAGTCCAATTCGAAGCTACAGATCACAAGCCAAAGAGACGCCCGACCGGACCCAGTCGCATGCGCTCTGGACAACGCAATCCACATCTTACTTTGAGCCTTACACGGAACAGGAGAAATATCTGGAGCCGTTGAGCGAGAACATTGACGATTACCGTTTCAAAGGGAAATTCCCTGACCAGAGACTGACATTACAAAACCTTCTTGACCCTGCACCGAAGAGGCCAGAGCCTCAGGACGTAATCCTATCTCGAGATCGTCCGGGTAAGGGTGGAAGAGTGCGGTACTTCCATATACCGCATAACAATATGAAGGTGAGGGGAATATCTCTTTGATACGAATGTTTCATGCTAATGTGATTCGGTAGTGGCTAGAGGTACATTGCGTTCTTAACTCCCTATTTTGCTCACTGGGCTCAACCCATTGTAGGAAGCCATCGCACGTTACTTCAATGAAGAGCGTCCACTGGACGACGGAACCTACCGAAACCCTCAGTTGAAAACGCACAGCCGCATGGTCCTACGTCCTGAATATTGGAGAGGTCAACAGCATGGCGGCAGACGCACATTGGTACATGCTAGACATATGCGTGCTATTTGCGAGCGTATTTCGTCGAGTAAGCCACTTGCTTTTGCGATTTGAGATTACTGCATCGCGTTCGATTGGCTTTAGACTCATACTGATAACTTGGAATAGGGATTTGGGAGGTGGAAGACAATCCTGATAACCTCGTGCTGTTTGTGAGTTACATGCCCGTGCAGTCAAGGGACGTTCAATGAAGCATCTGTTTTCTGAACTAATCGACGTCACATTTTGGTAGATGCCCTACTTGCACTGGGAGGAAGATCGCAAGCGCGACAAGATGGCTAAAATAATTGACAAGGAATCGGAGAGAAATCGAGAAGAACATGAGAAGCAGCGCAATACCGCCAGGGCCGAGAGAGTACAGAAACGTACTTACAAGCCAACCACTACCAACGACAAGCAAGTACGTAACTTGCTCGAGCCCGACCTTTGCCGTATCAAGCACCACGACAAAGTTTCTCCGATTCATAAAGCAAGCATCCTCAGTGCTTGGAAGAAGAACGCAGGCGGAAACTCGAACGGCAAGCACGCGAAGACTATGGCTGACGTTGCTGGTGGATTTGCAATGCAGGCTCCTGTTGAGCATGAGCACGACAGTGATGGCCACAACTTATGGTCTGTTCCCAAGCTGAAATGCTCCGACCACGGGAGGTTGCAGGTTGAGAACAAGCTGGGGCAGTTTCTTTTGGATTCCGCAAGACTATACGAGGCAATGTCCATGTATAGAGATCAGTGTCTGGTTGAGAAGTACCTTCACCACGATCCACCTCTACATCCCCGACGCACCCTCGACCAGTCTTACTACTGGACTTTGAAGACAACGAAAGCGAGAGACAGGGATCAAGTTGTCTATCGCGGCACAACCATGGATGAGAGGAACATCCATAGATTTCGCGAATGCCGTGGAGACCCTGCACAGTCTTGTAAAGACAAGAAACCGTTTTGGCGCTCCGCTGCTCCCTTAACCCCTGAGCAGAACCCCGACTTTGATGTTACGGGCCCACCTGGAAACAACTTTGGCCGTTACAAATGGGACGGTCACTGGAAGAAGACCGACGAGGATGGCTGCGACCACTGTAGGGACGAGATACGCAAGGTGTCCAGGATTGTCATGGTCGACCAGCTATGGATGTGGATCTTGGACAAGCGGACAATCATCACCAGTTTCCCGAAAAGATACGGCGCGAATAAGTCAGATCCCTCGGGGGTGCACAAGTCGATACGCACCCGTATCAAGCACGCTCGCAAGAACCAGATTCGATCAGTCTTTGATGTGGCGCTCATCATTCTCGATGAGTGCTCGAACACATTCTTCGACAGAACCAAAACACCAGTGAGTACTGCAATGACCTCTTGTGCTTCTTGCAGAGCCCTCTAAAAATTGTTCAGGATCGACACCCGCAGGTCATGGACATATTCGCAGAGTCCATCGGCACTCTGGTAGGCTTACTTGCTGTCTGTAATAAAGCCAACTGGAACTAACTGGTACATAGCAAAACAAACAAACAGTCTCTTTCCAGCATCTATGGCACTGGACTGAGCAAGCCTCCAAGGTTTACCACTCTAAGTCAGCGTTTGAGGACACATCCCACCTCCACGTTCCGCTTCTCAACATCAATCCTGAGGGCAAGCTGCAGCGAGAGATAAAAGACATCATCGATGAGCTAGACATCATGATACATGTCAATGGGAAACAAAGAGAAGTCATCAAACGGTTCGTGAAGCACGTTGAGAACATCTACGACCCGAGTGGTAAGTGGCGGGACGAGACACTCAGCCCGGATGGCAACCGGGACTACTTTCGTTCCCGGTCAATGTCGCGAGGCGGCGAAGAGATCAGATCTACGGAAGAGGCTAGGAAACAAGAGGAACGCGAGAAGGATGAGTTTACTTGGTTCCGCAAACAAGCATACGATCTCATATCGGATGTGGACGACCGAATGAACGAACTCGAAAGCTTGCGCAAAAGCGCTGAGACTACATCGCAAGGCGTGGGTTCTTCTATCAATAACTAGGTTTACACATACGCTGACCGAGAATCTCCAGATCAAAGACCTTCTTGACCTTAAACAGCAGCAGGCTAGCATTCTACAGGCATGGCAGTCAGTCAGGCAAGCAGACGAAAGCGTTCGCCAAGGAAGATCCGTCATGATCTTTACGATTGTCACCATCATATTTGTACGTTTAGCTTCTTTGTTTCCCTCCATTGCTCTCTTATTCGTCCATTCTCCCTTTCTGCGTTGAGATTCTGGAAGCTAACAGTGATGCGAAGCTACCGCTATCGTTCATGTCGAGTGTATTCGGCATGAACAATAGAGATATTGGCGACACCAATATGTCTTTTGGAGACCAGGCGCTTTGGATGTGTAAGCAATCGGAGCCCCGGCCATAGCTGTCAACCCCTCGCAGTGTACTGACAGACATCTTTAGTCCCAATATCCGCCAGCGTGATTTTCATCTCCATTGTATTCGCCTTTTGGACGTACCCGCGCACGCTGTTCTGGTCTGCATAAAAACTATCAGAGACATGGATTCTTGTCACGTTCGGCTTCTATACGCTCTATCTCAAGATTGGAGAGTGGAAGAAAGACTGGACGACAAGCGATAAGATGCTGAAAAGACTTGAAAAGAAGGTGGAGGGCATGAGGAGCCAAGTCAAAGACAAGCGTCGTGCCGAGCGCGAGAGGGCAGATGCCGAAGTATTGCAGCAAGAAGCAGGAGACGGCAAAATCAAAGACCAACGTCGCACTGAGCATAAGAGGGTAAATGCCGAAGTGTGGAGGAAGAGCGAAGGAGACGGCAAAGTCTGAGTATTGCTTGCCAACGAGATTGGAACTACGGTTATTTCTATTTGAGCACTTATCTGTCCGACCCTGGCATGCCGTCGAGTTCACTTTTTATCCTATAGTGATGATGGAAACAAACAGGAAGTGGAACACCAATGATTTTGCATCCCTTGCTGCGAACGGTGTTTATCCTGATCTCGGAGGTCGAATGTCGTAGCAGAACTGTGCCGATCGTATAGGGACACCGTTCTCACTCATCAAGAAGGAATTATATAGAATTGAAGTCAAGTTTCTTCGACCTCCTTTACAAGATGCACCACTTGCATGAGATGAATAGCTATTCAAGCTGTATAACAGACAGGGCTCGGCCGATGTCGATGAGTTCCTGGACATAGCCTATACACTAAAAGACCTGGCCCTTCGTCTGGTGCACCTTCGCCACATTGACATTCTTCCACAAAAACACACAAGCAAGCGCCAGCGGCATGAAAGCCGCACCGCAAATAACCATGTGCCGCTGAACATCTCCATAAGCATGCACAATACCAGCGCGAGCCGGAGTTCCCCAAGCATACGAAAGCTGCACCTTGATGTCACCGTAAATCGTAGTAGCATCAGCCTTGTTGTCCTCGGGAAGGTACTTGATCAAGAAGTCGAGGAACTCGTTGGTCCAGATGGCACCCGAGATGGCGCGGCCGATGGAGCGACCGACTGAGGTGGCCAGGCCGATGAGGGCCAGCATCACGCTGACTTCGTTGTGCTTGACCACGGACATGACGGCAAGCTGCTCGCAGATGATGATCGTTCCGGCGGATACGGCCTTGAGAATCTGGCACATGATGATGTAGCCGATGTAGGTGTCGGGGGTGCGGAAGTGGATGAGGAGACCGGTGGAGAGGCAGGCGACGGGGATGGCGGCGCAGGCGATCCACTTGTAGTGGTTGGTCTGGCGGATGAGACTAGGGATGTGGGTTAGCATTGGAGTCCATCGAGTAGGAGTCAGATATCGTGTGACTTACAGTCCTACGATTGGTCCCCAGGTACAAGACGCAATCGTGTAGATGTTGCCGATAAAACCAGCCTGGCTAATGCTCTGGCGGTGCACGACCTGGAGGTACGATGAGAAGAAAGAGTCCCATGAGCTAGTCAAGAACGTCAGCGATCGTCTCCGTGTACTGATATGAGATATTGGGCTAATTACCTGAAACTCAACCCGATGACACCAGCCACGGCAGCCGATCCCAAGATGGTCCGGTCCTTGAGGTTGACCCATGGAACAAGAGGTGTAGTTGCGTAATTCTTCTCCCAGAAACCAAAGGCAACGAGACAGAAGATTCCAAGGATAATCATAGCAATGATGTGGCCAGCAGCCCACTTCTTGGCTGTGTATGAGACCAAGCTGAACGGCAGCAGGAATAGGGAGAATCCGAACATGATGAGAAACATGCCGACAACTATGGCTGGGTTAGTCACTGTCCTTCACTATTACTTATCTCTCAAACTTACCGTCAAACTCCGTGCAGTAGAAGAGCAAGGACTCCTTCAGAGACCGGCCGCTCTGCTTCAACTCCGGTCCTTGGCCTAGCTTGTACGCCTTCCGGAGGTTCCACCACAACATAATCGTAATCATAGAACCAAAGGCGGGGAAGATGATGGCGAAGGAGCCAAACGCCCATCGGAAGCTGCTATGGTCGTTGAACAGCTGCGCAACGATAGGTCCGGCGAATGCATTGGCAATGTACGCGGTCGAGTTGAGCGTGTAGATAATCATTCGGTTCCGGATCGACGTGGTGTCGGAGATGAGAACAGTGTGAATGTAGCCAATACCACCACTTCCAACAGCCCAAAAGACCTAGTTCGATAGTGTAAGTAACAACTTGGATAGACAAGAAATCAGAGGACGAACCTGTGCAGCGGCGTAGGTCTCCACGTTGCGGCAGACGGCCATCAAGATCAGACCGAAGCAGCAGAGGAGATGAGCCAGCATGTAGCCTTCCATGCGGCCAAAGATGTTGAGAATCTTGGCGAGGGGCAACTGCGAGACACCACTAGCCAGGCCTGAGACGATACCGGTGGTGGCAGTGAGGCCGTGACGACGGAACGATGAAGTAACGTAGGGCCCGAGGTTACTGTTCATCTGCTGTTGCATCGAATGGGTGTAAGACGTCACCCAGATCCTAGGAAGAGCACCTGTATTAGTCCAGGGATCTTTTGAGTTCTGCTATCTTGGATCGCACTTACAAGATGTAGGTAAAGATGAGGGCTCTCCAGGTCCAAGCCGTGGTGATAGCCTGGATCTTCTTGACACCATTCTGGGCCTCCTCCTTCTCGCTCTCGACATCGTTGTCGGTGCTGATCTCCGTCGTCGTCTTGCCTGGTGTCTTTTCGTCGAGGCTCTGAGTCTGGCTCTCGGCTGCGGCCTGCTGGACGAAAGGGGAGCTCATGATGGGCAACTCTTGTCACGGGACGCCTGACTTCGGGTTGTGTGTATGCCTTGGAAACGAAAGAACATAGATTCAAGAGCGAGAATGTAGGCCCGCCCTCGGGATTATGTATTCGACAGTTCGACTCGCCCTACAGAGAAAAGTACAAAGTAGGGAACGATTTTCCATTGAAAGAAGCTTAACACGAAAGGACGAGCAGAAATGTTACGTAAATCCACTCTGTCCTAACCACGGTTACCACCTACAGTGGAACTGGCAGACCGAACGAGACCATTTTTCCAAGGGTCCTTTTTCATTCAACAAGACTGTCATGTACGACAAAATTCCGGCATCGGACGAGGTCGTACGGCACAGCGAGTGCAAAAACTTCACATTGAACCATGGCCGGGCGTCTTGGTCTCCCTCTCGAAGAGCCTGTCCAGTCCCCGAGTTTGCGCGAACTCGATCCACACGTCACGACTTGGCACTGGGCTGCATATTTCCGTTGGCTGGTGGTTGGCTAACCGGGCGAATATCTCGCCGCGAATGGGTGTCCCAAAGCGGTAGCTACGAGCCTGCGTCTTCAGATGTGGTTCCGCCAAGTGGGACACAAGACGTCGTATTAGAGACTTTTTTACGCTGCCATCTGCACTAGAAGCGACGTCGCGTAGCCTAGACTCTTGGAGCGGTTCCCGCGCTGGCCAACGAGCGGGCGGGACGTTGGGTCCCCGAAGGTCGTATCGCGCCGGCTTGGCGTATACGGTTGGCAACGGATCAGATAAAAAAACTTTGATGCTTGGCCCGCATGCAAGAGCGGATCTGATAAGATGAAAACGGGTCACCATCGGTGGCATCCCGGGATCTGGGTGGCCCCAAGTTCTAACCGAGGGCATCCTTAGGATCCATTCTTGAAAGGCTCATGGGGCGACAATGTGACATTTCCTGCAACATTGTTCTGCGGTTGTCTTCATCATCTATTGGTCATGAAAGTAAGCTTATACCTGGGTGGGTTCACGCGAAAACGTTTGAGAGTGCTAGGACAATATGACTCTACCTACAACACGTCTCTTGATGATGCGACAGAGTATTGCACAACTGGCTTCGCCACGAATTCCAGGAGAGAGCCCCTCTGGCAGACGGTCGAACTCGATCAGAGCTCTGCCATGATTCCGGGGATAGGCTCTTATGGGTATTCCATCAAGATTTGTAGCTCAAGAACCAAGCACTCAGGACCCCTCGATGTTGGGAACTTGGGATGGGGCAGAACGGCATCGACTCCACTTACTCCGTAGACTGATAGGCAGCGATAGCGTAAGGCAAGGTTACGGGCAGACCATTCCATATGGCCTACTTCGTCTTTTCGGAATTATAATCGTAGCGCCCCCCAAACTCGGCCGAGTTGAGTCTGGACCCCATACCAACTTGGGTAGACATAACAGGTTGATTTATTGCCACGACCACTCCAGATGTCATGAGAGTTCAAGAAAGGATTTCCGTAGAGCTGGTCCTCGAGGCTACGGCGTCGGAATCCCAATCCCGGACACAGTCTCTCTGAGTCTTGTCTGTCTGCCGCCTCCATCCACTAGTCGCAGTATCTGTTGCGGGAGTGAAATCATTCATACCTATTGATGAGTTCCTCTCACTCTTCTCATCATGACTCTGTCAGCAAGACTTCACCATACTAAGTATGGATGATGCCAAGCGTCACACAAGCTCTGGGTAATTCCGAGCACATACGACAGCAAAGACATCAAAAAGTCAAGATCTGAGCTCAGCCATCATTTTTTACTTGGTACTCTGGACTTGGCCTTGCAAAAGTCTTGCCAATGACCACGGCGGACACTTCAAATGGGTTGAAGGATCGTTGACCAAGAGACTTGCGTGATGGTGGTCGCAACAAAGTTCGCTTTGCCGATGGATGCGCTAAGCCACTTTTGGGACCCTGAAAATCCCAGGCAACGACAAGTGGAGCCCCTTTTTGTCACTTTCAACCTTCGTCTTACCTCTCACCCATCTCCGACTGCTCAAGCTCGACAGTCAAGGTCAGAGGTCAAGGTAAGCAGACGAGCGAAATGTTGATCAAACTGAACGTATCAATACTGACAATCGGGTAGAAATCTTGGCGCGAATTGAGCTGAGGCGCTCAGCCTGCCGTTGGACCCCAGCAACCCATCAGGACATACGGAGTACCCCCGCGTAGATCCTCTGACCATCACAGCACCAACACGGTAAACCAGCCATGGCTAACATCTTCCGCCAAGCCATCTCATGGCTCTACACCACCCTCGCCGTCTCCATCCTCGGATCATGGACCCTCCTCATCCTCGGCGGCGTCGGCCTCACAGCCGTAGACTCGAACCCAGGCCTCCTCCAGCTCATCGCCTTCCCCTCCCTCCTCACCTTCCTCGTCGCAAAGCTCATCGTCGCCGCCTCGCCCTCGACAGCAGTCCAGCAGCAGCCCCAAGCAAATGCCCGGAACGCGGTCACGACTCCTACCGCCGGCGGTAACCTAGCAACCTGGCTCGCAACAGCAGACTACGGCTCCCCTCACGGCGCCCTCGTCCTCTTCCTCTTCTCCGTAACCTGGCTCCTGCAGCTCGCGCGCGTAGTCTTCGCCCTCTTCCTGGTGGTACTCATGGGCGCCTTCTTCGTCTTTGCGTCCTCGCTCGACGCAGCCGATAAAGAAGACAAAGAGGCCGGCGGCGAGGGTCTCTTCTCCGACGACGACGGCGCGCGCAAGAACTTCACCACCGCGCTCGCCGAGTTTGAGGAGAAGGCGGGGATCGGGCTGGGCGATTACCTCGTTGATAACCCCTGGGTCGTTTTCCAGGTACTTGTGGCGCTTTGGGGCATGATGAATCTGTTGCTCATGTATCTTTCCGTGTATGCTTTTGGGGCGTTGAAGAAGGTATTGACGACGCCTCTCGAGGCTTGGGCGAGGGGTGGTCAGGAGGCGGCGGCGCCTGCTACTGTGGCTGGGGGGACTCCCGCGGCAGCGGCAGTGGCAACGGCAGCGGAGACGAGGGCCCCAGTTGTCGTTGTTGAGAAGGAGAGAGTGGTTGTGCCGGCTGAGGCGCAACGTGGGAATTGAGTATTGGCGGAGGCAAGAGAAAGGGGTGACAGTCAGATGAGCAAGGAAAAAAGGCAAACGGAGGATGATTCATAGGTATCTGGATCTGAAGCCTCCCGTCGCCAAGCCGGGGCGGTGAAGAAGCTCGGGCCGGGACTGGGTGCGTGGGGACATCGGACTCAGCTCCGGGTGGGCCCTCCGGCGCCTGCCCGCTCAACTTCCTCCGCCTCCGGGGAGGCAAACGGGACCTTAGGATAGGGAAGGAAGCAAACCACATGTACCTGCCAGGCTACCACCAATGGAATACAATGGAATACCACACCCCGTGACCCCCAAACAGACCCGCGTCCGTCCAAGAGCTGCCTGCCGTCTGCCCTCAGCATCTCTCAATCAACCAAGGCAACCGTGGTGCAGTGGTTTAGCATTCCAGCCTCCCATTCAGGGAACCAGCTGGGGACCTGGGTTCGAACCCCGGCGGTTGCAATTATTCCTTTTTGAATCGTCGCGATAGTTCTATTTTAACGTCTTGGCTTCCTTATTTTTGCTCTAGGGCCATAGGACCGTAACTGCCCACTCCTTGTTATAACGAACTGCGTCCTGCTAATACCTTGTAGCCACTTGAAATGTCTAAAAGGAAATCAAAAAGAGTTCACCACCGGTGTGGCTACATCTCTGGCGCTCATGCTGGGATTCGAACTCGGGTACTCGCTAAGCCTGTCGTCGAGTAGGCTGGTTGGCGTATAGAATGTTGACCTTTAACCATTCCACCCCCAGCCAGTTTGACCTGACCCGTCGACCTAGACGGACGCCTGCTGGCTGGTGACAGCAACGTGATTGAGGGGGGTTATATACCCTTCGTACTGGAATATGTGTCAGGTACATCCTGGACGTATCCGCCTGGCAAGATAGCTTCCCTCGAAGCCTTCTACATTATCCCGAGAATGCCCACCAGTGTTAGCATTCGCAGACTAGAGCAAGGTCTTGAAGAACTATTTCAAAGCACGTAATAGACGTTATCATCGTCCAGTCCCATTGAGACGCCAGGATATGCCATCCAGCCATACTTTCCGGTCATCGTTAGTGCCCAGGCTTCATTCAACTCAGGTAGGTAGACGGCGTGGCGTTGCCATATGGCGACCCCGTATTCAAGCTTTGTTTGGTCATCTGCGTCAACCTCAGTCTTCGGCCAAATGTGATTACGTATTCCGAGCTCAATTAGCATTAAATCAACGTGCTCCATCTACCTGTACTTCTTCTCCGTGCTCTATTTGTTCCGTGTGCCAAAAGTCCTCGTAGAGAACCAAACCCAATCCACGCCATGCATCGCAAAGCACACACACCGATCATTCTATTTCCGTCTCATATAGTGACCCCTTCCAGTATCTGACAAGCCTCGTTAATCTTCTCCGTGATCCCATCACAATTCGTCCAAGCAAACATATCAAAATGACTACCCTCCGTCAGCAGCACCTCCTCTACGAACCCAGGACAATACCCATCCCACCCAAGCTTCTCATCCCCACGATACACATCCACGGAACTGATCCCCTCGATCGGCATCGGAACATGCTCCTTGGCCTTGACGAGCACAGCCCGCGGCGGCCTCTCCCACATGACCTCGGCCGTCTCCTTCTCCTCCTTGGAAACGTAGAAATCCTTTTCCACGTCCGCTTCATCCGTCGTCGTCTCTGCCCTCTCGCCTCCATCGGCCTCAGCGTAGCCAACGGCCTTGGGAACCTCCACCTCCGTCTCACTCGCCGCCCCGCACCTCGGCATCTTCCACGCCCTCACAGCCTGCCCGGCCATCTTCATCGCCCTCTTCGCAAGCCTCACATTCTTCGGCTCCTCCGTCTCCAGCTTCTCATCCTCGACAAACCTCCCAATCTTGATCTCCGAACCCTTGGGCCAGACAGGATACACACTATCCACAAAGAGCAACCCCACAATCTCGATATCACGATCCTCCTCGCCAACCAACCTCGCAATCTCCAACGAAAGCAATCCGCCCAGACTCCACCCGCCCAACAAGATCCTCCTCCTCTTCAACCGTCCCCCATCAGCAGTCGTCACATACGAATACGGCGCCTGAGCGGGGAACTCCCTCCCCTTGGTAACGGTATTCCGAATCATCTGCAGGTACGCCGCCGCCATCTCGGGGACGCCGCCTTCCCAGGGTACACCAGAGTGGAAACGCGGGTTCGCGATGCCGAAGACGGCGCGGCCTGCGAGCTGGGAGAGGCAGTGGTA
Source organism: Colletotrichum simmondsii (assembly GCA_001563135.1). NCBI lineage: Eukaryota > Fungi > Ascomycota > Sordariomycetes > Glomerellales > Glomerellaceae > Colletotrichum > Colletotrichum simmondsii. Next base: position 204,688 of record JFBX01000431.1, on the reverse strand, counting down.
GGCGAACGTCGTGCCGCCGCCGTCGTGGATGAGGATTAGGGGCGTGAGGATTTGGCCGCGCGGGGTGGCGGGTTGGATGACTTCGCATTCTGTTGGGGCTGGGTGGGTGCGCATTTTGGGCGGGGTTTGTGAGGGTGTTGATGCCCTTGGATGTCTTTGTGTGTTGAGATTGTGAGTGAGGGAATTTGCAGACTGTGGTGGTTGAGTGAGACGACGGGATCGCGGGCCGGTCTTCAATTCGCGATCGGAGAAGTGCTGACGATGATGTGGGGACTCCAGATTTGAAGTTCTTTCGCTTCACTCTTTCGGTTCACTCGGAAGACGACTTTGGATAAGGTAGAAGATATGAGGAGGCGAGAGATGTGAAAAGAGAAGAATGCCCGCAGCGTAATATGGAAGGGGAGACAACGTTCAGTGAGATTGGAGGATGACTGAGGTTGAGGTTGAGAAAAGGGAAAAAAAAGATGAGATGAGATTTGCGCATGTCGCAGAGTCGCTACTGCGCCCACCTTTGCAGTTACAGCTTACCTACAGGTTCTCGAGCACATGCAAGATGGCCGCCGCACCCAGCTGCGCCCAATGGTATGAAGCACATCACCTCGTCAGCCCCAGTTCCTCAAGTTCCAGACCACAGGGCAGTCTGCAGCGGGGCGCGGGGGGATTCCATTCCCTTCCGCATCGGCGTTCGGCGGTCCCGTCTTCGGAGGGGGAAGGGGACCCACCGGTTCGGGGGTTTTTCTGGTTTCTGTGGCTGCATTTATGTCGCCGAGTCGGGGGCCGAACATTACCCTTTCCTGATGACGAAAAGAGATTATAAGGATCACATTTTGTAGAAGACTGATATACACGCCTTCTGGAACATCAGTTGCACCTCTTCACTCATAGCAATGATCTCGAATCAATACCGTCTGAAGATGGATCCCGACGCACAAGTCAAATCCCATATACTTGGAACAAGACACTAGATGATCACTGGAAAAGAAATCCCCGATATGCTTCTCTTCCATCATTACTTCATAAACGTGATTCCATTCGATGCAATCTAGTTTAAATCTACTCACACCATCGACTCCAAGAAACCTGCTACGCCCTGAGCGAATACTTCAAAAACATCTTCTCCCTTGGCTTAGACGCAGAGTGCTTGTTCCGATCGACAGAGTCTTCCGGCACCCTCGCCATCTTGTTCCCCTTGGCGTCCACCAGGTGATAGTCGAACCTCGCGACAAAGAGCGCCGTCGTGACGGCCATTTCCATCTTCGCAAACTGTTTTTTCGGATTGTCAGCAAACATATCCATACGAACCATCTCGAGAAGCAAGACACCAAAGAAGCAAAAGAAAGACTCACCCTCATCCCAAGACACGGATGCCGTCCAGCACCCCACCCAATAAACGCATGCGGATCCTTCTTATCCTCCTCCCGCCCAGGCAAATACCGCCCCGGATCCCACCGCAACGGCTCCGGGAAGAACCCGGGGTCCATATGCGTGGTATCAAAA
>JFBX01000431.1:119034-202247 GCA_001563135.1 Colletotrichum simmondsii | reverse complement strand
CCCACCCCGCCCCCCCCCCCCCCCCCCCCCTCGACCACGAACGACAGCGACGCAAGAGCCAAATGTAAACTCACCCCTTTGTGAAATCCAAATCGCGACTCTCAAAAAACACACGCCGCCCAGCGTCCCCAGACAACCCCACAATCCTCATTTTCCCAAAATAAAAACTCCAGTTCCCGAACCGGCCCAACCGCGCCCCCTCGGCCAGGAAATTCCCCCTATCGGTAAAGAAGCGCGGCGTGCCGAGGACGGGCCACCCGCGCACCACTTTCGGTGCATTGCGCGGGAACGAAGGGCGGTAGGCGAGGAAGCCGACGGCGTAGGCGAGGCCCGTGAGGAGGAGGACCCAGATGGACGTCGGCCACGTTTGCGGGTGGAGGAGGGTTTGGGTTGCTGCTGTTGCGAGGGACATTGTGGCGATGACCGACTTTCTTTCCCCAAGTTTTTGATCTTCTGTTGTTGTCTGGCGGTTGGTCGTGGGGAGTCGACCCTTTTTCTTGATGATCGTGGTTCTTATCTGGCGATGTTTCCTTTCCAAAGGCACCCAACGAGCTCACGAAGATGAGATGAAAGCTCCGAGAGACAACTTCACCAAAACAGAGTTGCAGAAGAAAGAACGGAGAAAGTAAGAAATAAAGAAAAACAGGTAGGAACGATATCAGTCTGCGTAATAAGAGCAGATGGAAAGTGGGTGTGGCTCCAGCTGAGACGAGTCCGTTCGAAACGCTCGGGTAAAGAGGAGCGAGTGGGAAGATGGGACTAACACCAAGTGATCACCACGCAATAAAGTTACAAGTAATGAACTAGCTGATGATACCCTTGTCATTGAAAACTCACAGACATCCAGCACCTTTTCCCCTAGTACGGATAGGTACTGAACTTTGGGGCCTGCGCTAAGGGAAAGCCAGGCGAGACAGAGGCCCAGAGGGAACTTTGGAAACCTACCTTAGGGAACCTTTGTTCTTCTTCTTCCTCGTCGTCATTTGGAACCCCTCATTCACTCTCGAGCAAAACGATCGGGGAGATCCCTACTGGTGACTACGCACCATCCTAGAATGGGGAACACGTCAAACATTTCTGGTCGTGTTTCTCCCGCGCAAGCTTCACAGATTCCCGCCTGACTGCACCATGTCCCCGGATTCCGCAGTACCGTAGCCAGATAGCTTCTCAAGAAAGATGTCGAAGAGCGTGGCAAATCATGTCGTCAAGGATAACAGCTCCGGCGGCGGGATACCAGACCTCTCCCCCGCGCCTCAGATTCCTTCAAGCGCCATTTGAACGCAATCCAAAGTCCCAAGCTTGCGTATGTCAAGACGTCGCCGGGCCCATTGAAATGCTCACGAATACGCAACTCCCAATTGGGTAACGCCCCCCTCCAGGGTTCAAAGGTCCGCGATCTGCTTCCCTCGCTTGGCGGACTGCATACCACTCGCAGGGCCTAGCTCGACTAGCTAGCTACCTTGCCGTGCTTGCCTGACACTAGCATTCTAGCATTCACAGCTGCAAGGCAGCTGCAGAAACGCGCAGAACAAGAGAAAGCACCGGGGAGAAGCATACTTCGTCGCCTCGGTGCTCGACTCTTGAGAGCGTGAGAACTCACCTGTACTCCGTACCAACTCAAAGGCCGGGAATTACCAAGACATGTCTCCAGAAGCGCCCCCGCCGGATCAGCCGCTAGTGACAGACGGCGCACGGCAGATGCCTTAGCCGAAGGTGAAACTTTCCAAACGTTGAGGGGCAGGCAGGGGTATACCATATGGGGGGAGCTCGGTTGGCATGTTTTGCTGCAGACGTGCATACATACAGTTGCTCGTTTGCCGTTTGGAGATGCGCCATCCTGGGCACACTTGGGAGCTTGAGCCAGCTTTCCTCGCGTATTCGCACTTTTAAACGAGTTTAACGAGGCGAGGCGGGCGCAATACCGTACCTACGGATGCCATGTTGACGGTCGGTTCACCGCCTTGATGAAGGTAGAAGCTTGTTGATGCATCGGTTGGGAATACTCGGACAGGGAGCTTTTTAAGATGGGTCTCTCCTACTCTGTCTTCTGATCTACGGAAGACTACTCGTACCCTAGAAACTGACTGCAAGGTGAAGAAACGAGATCCGAAAGAAGACATAGGCTTGTACACCTCGGTTCTCTAGCCAACCTCATCTCCAGGCTTCATTCTCCTCGTCTGGAAACTTTGAATTTCCTTACCTCGCCTTGCGTAGTACATCATATCCCACCCGTCCCTACCGGCAATATACAAAAAGAGACTTTACACCTGCGCCGGGATTTGAACCCAACGTCAACGGTTCCCTTTCTTTTTTGTCCCCTTCTTCTCTCCTCAATAAACTTCAACTTGCATTTACCCAGATAGCCGCAATACCACCCGTTCCTACCAACAATCAAACCAATGAACCATCTCTCCGCTTCATCTAGGTACGCACGGTCGCTCCCGCGCGTCGCGTGGCTAGAGTTCCCGAGTGGGAGAATTACAATCATTCATCACCAGTCACCCGTTATCCAGTCCTTGAATCTTAGCTTCATTCTCAGATTCATCTTGCTCTGAGTGGTGGCCCGTCATCAGATACTGAATATCAAATCATGAGCAGACGTAGGTTGTGTTCGGTGAGAAAACCAGAAAGGAGAAGAAAAGACTGAATCGAGAAGTAAAGCTTTTGAAATTGGATACTTCTAGTAAACCTAAAGGAAAAGGGGTATCGTCTAATAATGCAAGCTATGCCACCATTCAGTCCCTTACAAGACCCTCGTCACTCCGGTCCAACGTCTCCCGTCAACCCATGATCTAACAATGTAGAGGAGCAGTACCTTTCCTCTCCATCAGGGGACTAACACCATCCACAACATCGTGTATCCAGCCCCAGAACCATCAGCTCACTAAACAGCCTCCCAATCCATAGCCTCAACCATGAAATCAAACTCATCCTCCTCCATCTCCACAACCCCTCCACTACCACCAGTAGCACCACCACCACCACCACCACCGGCCCCCATCTCCGCCTGCACCCACTGCTCCGCAACCGCATACCCAGCATCAAACCCGGCAAAGATGTACCTAAAAATCCTGTCCAGGTCATAGCTCTCCAACGGCGCCGTCCCAGCCCTTTCCCTCGCCGCCATGCTACTCCTCGCACCCCCGTTCCCGCGCCCGTTCCCGTCCGGGTCCGCCGGATCCTCAGCATACTTCCACCGATTCCTCAGCTCCTTGGCCCTCAACAACTGAAACACAACCTCTCCGCTCCCCAACGCCTCGTGAAGCGGATTATCCTCCTTCTCCAGCGCCGCAATCACATTCTGATGATACGTATGCGTCGCCTGCTGCGTCCCGCCGTTCCCCTGCCTCGTCGTCGATGTCGTCGTAGTAACCCACCCGTCCCGCGAAATCGTGATCCCAAACACCCCCATCAGATGCACCAACGCCCGCTCCAGCAGCATGTAGTACTCGTAAAAGTCGAGCTTAAACATGAGCTCCGCCTCCTCGGCGTCCGTCTCGCCCCCGTACAGCGGGGACCCAGGCCGTGCTATGGCGTGGTGGTACCCGTGGCTCAGGTACGGTAGCTTCCACTTCAGTCGGCGGACGATCTGGATGTACCGCTTGAACTCCTGCTGCGCCGAGGGGCCGCCGCTCGGCCGAGGTGCGTGGGAGGGGGTTGTGTTTGTGGTTATGTTTGTGTTCCCGTTGCCGTTGCTGTTGGCCGTAGCCGTTACAGACGTGGAGGTAGTCGTGGCGGGTCGGTAGGCGCCGTTCTTGATCGGGGACGGGGGTCTCGGTGCGGCCGGCGTGATGACGGAGGAATGGTATTGGTTTGGCTGGTATCTGTACGAGGGTTGGGCTTTGCCGCGGGCGGCCCAGATGGAGTCGCCCAGACCCTTCTTGGTTTTCGAGATGCCGTTCATTTCGAATCTGGAGCGTCGGCCGGCTGGGCGTAGGTCGTTTCGTCTCTCTCGTTTTCGTGGTCACTCGCAGTGGCTTATGTCGAAGAGGGGCTTTCAGCGCAGATGCTCGATGGTAGAACTTGCGCTTGAACAGATAACACGGGAAACGTGTTCGAATCCCAAGAAATCGGACGATGGCTCACGACGGAAGCTGGAATTCGAATTGCTGGCAGGCGAGTTCGATAGGTTTGGACAGATGCACACAAATGATGGATTGTAGAGACTGATGGTCGGAAAGAATGTTTGCGCGAAACAACGTTGCTTGTAATGCAACGGGCGACAAAGTAATCGAACAATGGACAACGGGCGTCGGCAGCCCCTTTCTGTGTCTCACGTCGTTGTTGGTTCGGCCGGCGTCTATCGACCTTCAAAGTCGGAAAAGGGAATAGAAGCCGGGAAGTTGTCGGGTGGGCGAGCTTGTGAGGTAATGGATGGTGGGGTTGGAGCAATGGCACAGGCAGGGCAGTTGCAGCGGGGAGACGCGCCTGACGCGTGCCAAGGGAAGTTGTCACTCCCTGGAAAGAGGGGCCTTCAGGCCATGATGCCTTACCTCAGCGCCTAAGTTCCCCACGGCTAACATTTCCATCATAAGGTGATGAAAGGATGCCATCTCAATTGCTTCACATAATCACCCTCATACTCCAACCGAGTGTGTACAAAGTGCCCTTGGGCTTGTATTGTATGTCGAAATCGTACTCGTACGTATTTCTAGGATATACAGCTTCAACAATGCCCCATCAACCACGCAATAAATCCTCCAACGCCGGGCCCGGTTACCGTGACTCTGATCCAAGAACGCCTTCATCAGCCATCCGGCCGGTCTACTACGCCTTCTTCGTAGCCTTGGCTGTGCCAATATGGGTATTATGAACCTGCGGAACGTTAGCATCTTTCTCTCGTACAAGGGTGCTTGCAGTCGTGTTGAACTCACTTTGGTAGCAAAACGCAAACTCGTCACCGTCTCCTTCAGATGCGCCTCCAACGGGCTGACCATCACAAACATGAGCGTCTTGCTGTTACCCCCAAGAGAGTACTGAAGCAGATGCGTCAACTTGGAGTTGCGATATGGGATGTGCCCGCTCTTCTTGCCGAGCGCCTCAATCACATCGCCGAGACACGACAGAGACTTGTTGATGTTCTGTGTCTCCCTCATCCTGGCGCCCTCGGCTTGCGAGTGTTTGAGACGCTCAGAGCCCGCGAGATCCACCAGATTCAGTGTACCTTCGCACCGCTCTCCCGTTGCCGAGTTGTAGCCGGACAGCTTCAGGATGAAAACGCTGTGCGAACGCGACGACCGCTCGTTGGCCTTGGTGGCCGCCACCGACCGGTTGTTCTGCGCCTCAGCGAGCATCACTTCCACCGTATCCGCCGAATCAAGAGACACAGTCTTGCAGTTGAGCACTGCCGTCTGCTTGCGGGCATCGTCGTGTCGGATCTCGAGCTTGCGCACTCTGCCGTCTGACTCGCGGCTATTGGGCGTCAACAAGTCGTTGAGCTCCTCATTGTATACTTCAATAAAGGAGCCCTCCATCTTGTAAGTCCACTGCTTCTCCTTCAGCTTGGTAACCGTGTCGTAAATCATGTGCGTCGCGCGAGGAATCATGCCGTCTGCAGAAGACATGGTGTGCGTCTTGCCGGATCCCGTCTGGCCGTAGCAAAAGATGCACACGTTGTAGCCGTCGAGCGCGCTTTGCACGAGCTGCGAAATCTCGTCAAACACATCTTGGTTCTGGGCTGACGGGTCGAAAACCCTGTCAAACTCAAAGTTGATGTTCTTGTTCGACACGTCGCCGAAACTGTTGACTTCTTGCGTCTGCAATGCAATCTCGGCAGATGTCTTCTCATCGGGGAAGGTGACCTTGGCCGGCGTACCCTCTGACGAGCTGAGTACAGGACGGACTCTGCACATGACACGGATATTGCCCTTGAGCTCTTGGTACTTGTTGAAGAGAACGCGGCGTTCCGTCTCCTCCTTGATGAGCTTCTCCTCGGCCACTTGGGCCGCCTTGAGCGCTTCTTGCAGTCTGGCTTCCATGTTGGAGAAGGAGTCTGACTGAGCCTTACTATCTGACTCGAGAAACTCGACATGAGACTTGAGCGAGTTGATCTTGGCCTCGAGAGTGACGTTGGAGGCAGAGAGTTCCGAAATACTGGCTTCGAGACCCTTCTTGAGACTTTGCTCGCGGTCCAAATCTCCCTTGAGTGTCTCCACTACGCCTCTCATTTCCGACACTTCTCTGTCCTTCTTTTGAAGGATGGCGTTGAGATCTTGTTGCTCGTGACCAAGCCGTGTTCGTAAATCTTGCACCTCCCTCGACTTCTGGTGACGCTCTTCCTCGATCTCGGCCTTGAAATGTCGCTCAAGAGCATCCAAGGCCTCGCGGTGACTCTTCTCTGCTCGCTGTGTCTCATCCTTGAGCTCACGCCGCAGTTCGTCCAGCTCATGGCGGTGCTTTCGGGCCTCGTCCTCGAGCTCATACTTGTGACTGCGTTTTTCCGTCTCGGATTCAATTGTCAGTTTTTGCATTTGGTCGCGCATGTTGTTGATTTCATTTTGGAAATTCCCATTGCGGTCTTCGAGTTTGTCTCGTTCCGCTTCGAGTTCAGATACTGCCAGCCGATTAGTTCAGTCCACGCTAAGGTAGCTCGTCGTCCGAACTACTACTCACTTCTCTTCTTGTACATCTCCACTCGCTCGTCCATCAACTCCTTGTCAGAGAGCATGACAGTCATTGACTCCTTCACCTGCTTAAACTGCGAGTCAAGCTCGGCAACCCTGCCCTCGACATCCCAGCCTACGAATTGAGTCAAGTTAGAATCTTTTGTGAGAAAATGAGGTCTAGAAGGAGAAGGGGATCTGGCTGGGGATCTCGAATCCTTGATGGCAATAATTGTTTCTTCGAGTCTTTCCATCAATGCCCTCGATCGCTTAGAATCTGGCGAAGGCGTGACAGGATCGGTCATGCGACTGGCCTGCCTCTTCTTGGGCGACAGATCTGGCGGTTTCATGAGAGCCCTCCGTGATGACGCGCGCATGGTGAGATTGTCCGCTTGCGCGATGCTCGCCATGGTCGAGATTGAACTGACGCTGGTGTCTCCTCCATATTGGCTGAAAACCACTTGATCTTCATCTTGTGCTGAGCTTGTCGTACTGGCGTCGTCCTTGATGGATAGTGCGCCAAACCGACTGCTAAGAGAAACTTCTCTGTGCGAATGCATTTGGGACGTGTGACTGGCATGTCTAGCCTTGCTAGGCTGAAATTCAAGGGGTCGCAGAAAGTTCAGTCGCTGGGAATGCAGAGCCGTACCATGCTGTTGTTCTATTGGTCCATCAAACTCTTCCTCAGATCGATGACCGTATGCCGTGCGCGGTCTCGTATGCGGATTGGTGTTTCGGGTCCGGGACTGTCCGTGTACCGACTTTGAGTGAGCAAGGGAGGATTTTGCACGTTCATGGCCTCGGGGGCCGACGCTCGCGGAAAAGCTGCTGTTCTGATTGTATCGTGATGTCGTCGTTCCATTTCGAGGTCTGATGTTATCTGGGTTTTTGAGCTGCTACGAGTCAGCATGCAAACTACATGTGGTTGTAGTGAGCGAGCATTGGGCGGTACACAACGCAGCTCATCCCTGTCGTCCGTCTCGTCGTCGCATTCCATGGCCTGGTAGCATTCGGCGTCTTGGACCTCGGCGTCTAGGAGTAGTCGAATGCCGCTACGTGTGTTGTCGCCGTCGCTTTGTAACCCAAGCCACAGTTGTAGTCTACCGGAGACGCTTCGCATATAAGTTGGTGTAGGTATCGAAGAACCGTTTCGAGGACGAGAGCGTGGTCGGCTGAGGGTGTTTTGGTGCCAGGGAAGCGGGAAGGACGCAAGCAGCCTTTGCCAGAGGAATGGTCGAGGAACGGACTGGATGACAGCCCGCCAGATATGCCGTATAGAGCGGAACAGGTGTACCGCTATCCAAAGGATCGTCCGAAGACCGTCAAGCCGGAGAACGATGCTGGAGGCCGTAGTCGACTCGGGGGCCATGTCCAAGGAGACGGAACGCTTCGACGTCGGTTGTTCGGGATGAGATGCGAGGTGGACGATTCACACAGAGGCAACGCAAGGCAACGAAACTGGGGAACCTACCTCTGCCAATGTCGACCCGGGCACCCGCCTGACAGAAGGGGCCCTGGCGATGCCAGAAGCACCCGCGCCTGCCGCCGCCGAGGATGGCTTGGTCGGGTATTCGCCTGCCCTCTCGGCGAGGGTCTTGTGGTGCTTGGTAGCCGAATGCTCAGCTGTAGAAGGCACGGTCAGCAGCCGCAACCAGTCATCCCAGCGCAAGCCGGGAGGGTAGTAAGACCAACCTGGCTTGGGGACCTCCCTCTTCAGGTTCATGGCGCTGTTGAGGGAGCCAATCTTGGATGCGCCCGGCGGCGGTATCATGGACGGGTGCGCGCGCGCGTTGCTTTGCGCTTCGTTCATTTCGGAGAGGCCAGAGGCGAAGACGCCTGGTCGCGGGAGGTTGCTGTGAGGGCGCATGACGGAGGATCGGAAGTGGTGCTGCTGTGAGGATGTTGTTAGCTGGGCGCTTTGCTCTATCGCTGATCGGGTTTATTGCAGCTCTGCGACATCGCCAAAGCTTCCTGTCCCGAATCTTGATCTAGGTCATAGTGGAAGACATACCGTATTCTCCGCAGTGTCCATGTTGAGAATGCTGTCTACGCGACGAGCGACAACGGGTATGATGATGTGGGACACGAGGAGCAGCGCTCCGGTTCTGGACGCGGTAGGAGAAGACGTGGTGAAGTTGGAGCAGGCATGCGGCAAGGAGCAGCAGCAGCAGCAGCAGCGGGAATGGCTCAAAAAAAGAGAGAGCCCACAGCTATGCTTGCAGTATGGGGAGGGGTGTGGGTTGTCAATCGTGACTGGTGGAGAGGTGCATCACCAGGGTCTGAGTGTTTACTGTGAATTGTGTACATAGTCGAGGCGCTGCCACAATCGCACACAACTTGTGACGGCCGGGGGTGGGGATGGCTGCCCGGGGCAACGGGATTTGTGCAACGCTGACATAAGACGAACACCAGACGCTGACATAAGGTGATGCAGAGTGCTTTGGGTAATCATCTGGCTTCATCTGGATTGTCACTTGACGCATTACTGCCTGAGGCCTTAACATATGAGAGCATCCGAAGCTTTGCCGTATGTGAGCTTACCTCAGCCAGGTCAGGTCCAATTCGGTAAGCGGTCGCGCCTCTTCTTATCACTGCGTGCCACTGCATCCCCGTCCCGCAGCCACCTCTGGCGCAACGCAACGTGGTGGTTCCCTTATTTTTTTGTTTTATTTCTTTTTATTCTTTAAATTTCACATGTCACTGCTGGCCGTCCGCCGCACCATGACGTTGGGAAGCTCATTCGCCAGCTCACGTCGCATCTGAGATTTCGTTGTCTTCGCTGCTCCCTTCCCAACGGACCAGGAAATTCGGCGCTGGAAGAACCACGAAGGTTGCGTGACACGAGAGCAGCCATTGCCGAGTCTCACTCCATTTTCCTATTCTTCAGCTTTCCCCTCCTTCTCTGGTCTGTCTGTTTCTTCTCAACGTCCTTGCGTCGATCCGCCCTTGGTACGCCAAGGTCCCGACTAAACAAAAACACCACGACCGTTGCGATCCGGAGCCTCATGTCGCGGTGATCATCCCGCCTCTACCTTACTCCTCCGCCTTCCCCGTCAGCTTGGACTTATACGACCATTTCATCCCACCGTCACACCTCCCACCACATCTCCCACAATGGAGAAGTTCAGCCAGTTCCGCGACAAAGGTAAAGACAACCCACTGATCACGATACCTTCACTATTCCACAGACTAACATCCCAACAGGATCGGGCATCTCGCCCTTCATCCCCGTCAAAACAGCCCTCTCCCCCCTCTCCTCAATCTTCCACACCTTCCTCTTCTTCATCCGCCTCCCCCTCTTCCTAACCTACGCAGCAACCTACTTCCTCTTCCTCCAGCACCTATGCCCCTTCCTCCCCGTCGCCGTCCGCAAAGTCCTCCTCTGGGGCATGATGGGCATCCCCGGCATCTGGTGGGTCGACCTCCAGCTCGACGGCGTCCGCCGCGGCACCCTCGCCGACCAACCCCCGCAGCGCTTCCCCCACCCGGGCTCCGTCATCGCCGCAAACTTCACGTCCCCCATCGACGCCGTCTACCTCGCCGCAATCTTTGACCCCATCTTCACCATATCCTACCCAAACACCAGATCCGTCGAGCAAATCTCCCTCCTCCGCGCCGTCTTCTACGCCCTCTCCCCCGTCCGCTTCGCACCACCGCCAGCAACCCGAAAACTCACCGACCTCGCCGCCCTCGTCGCCCGCTACCCGGACCGCGTCGTCGCCGTCTTCCCCGAAGGAGGCACCACCAACGGCAAGGGCGTCCTCCCCTTCACGCCCTCCCTCCTCGCCGTCAGCCCCGAAGTCCACATCTTCCCCGTCAGCATCCGCTACACCCCCGCCGACGTAACCACCCCGATCCCCGGCCGCTGGGCCAAGTTCCTCTGGGACCTTCTCTCCCGCCCGACGACCTGCATCCGCGTCCGCGTCGCCGAGAGCATCCTCAACTCCTCCGCCGCCCAGACCAACGGCGTCTCGTCTTCCGCTACTTCTGGGGAGAACACCGCGCAACGACGAATCGGGGCCGGAGGCGGCGATGCGCCGGCGCTCTCGATCGAGGAACAACGCGTGCTGGATAAGGTTGGGGAGGCGCTGGCCAGGCTGTGTCGGAATAAGCGCGTCGGGTTGACGTTGCGGGACAAGGCTGCCTTCATCGAGGCGTGGAACGGGCGCAAGTGAGCGACCCCGAAGCCTTCCACTATCACCAAATAAAAGCGCAGAAGGGTAGGGAACGGCAGTTTGGCAAGTTGGCGGCCGTCGTGCTTTTTACGTTGTTACGTTTTTTGCCCGCGAGGTATATGTGTTATTGCATAGCTAGGAGCTTCGGAGGCGCTTGTCGCGCCATGGTCTATTCCCTTCCGGAATCGGCGAGAAAGCAAGGGAAGAACGAGAAAGGGGAAAAAAAGCAGCATGGGCGAGCTTCCATTGAGGGAAGCCGTCGTGTAAACGTGTAAACGTAATCCAGGTGTGGACGTTGTGTAGTGTGTTTTACGTATACCACGAGTATTGACATTCACGTTCAACAATCTTGGCCTTCTTTTTCTCATGCCAACACTCCTCGTCAATTATACTGCGGCGAACCACCTCTTCATGCGATCTGGTGAACCATGTAAACAAAACTCCGATTTTGGGGACTACCTTTTCCGAAGCCGTACAAGAAGATGGTATAACAAGTGTAGAAGAAACCTCTAGCAAGAAAAAATTGAGGAAACAAACCCCGCCGCTCCCTTCTTGAATTCCGCCAAAAAGAAAATTGACCAAAAAAGGGGAATCCCCCTTTTCCCCCTTTCCCATCCTCCTTCAAACCCCCGGGAGACACCGAAAGGCCTTAGATCTTGCCGTCCGTGACACATCCAGAGCTGGCATCGCTCACAAGAAGAGAGTACTTCTTCAGCGTACCCTTCGTATACTTGGGCGGCGGCGCCGTCCACTTGGCCCTCCGCTCCGCCATCACCGCATCCGACACATTCGTATCAATCACCCTCTTCTCCGCGTCAATCGTAATCTCGTCCCCGTCCTGCACCAACCCAATCGGTCCGCCCTCCATCGCCTCCGGCACGATATGCCCAATCAGGAACCCGTGCGAGCCGCCAGAGAACCGTCCGTCCGTCAACAGCGCGACGTCCTTACCCAGCCCGGCGCCCATGATGGCGGAACTAGGCTTCAGCATCTCCGGCATACCCGGGCCGCCCTTGGGCCCTTCGTAGCGGATGATGACGACCGTCTTCTCGCCCTGCTTGATCTCGCCGCGCTCCAGGGCCGCAATGAAGCCGTCCTCCTCGTCGAAGACGCGCGCCTTGCCCGTGAAGACGAGGCCCTCCTTGCCGGTGATCTTGCCCACAGAGCCGCCGGGCGCGAGCTGGCCGCGCAGGATCTGGATGTGGCCCGTCGGCTTGATGGGGTTGCTGAAGGGGCGGATGATGGGCTGGTCGTCGGGGAAGTCGGGGGTGCTGGCGACGTTCTCCTTCATCGTCTTACCGGTGACGGTGATACCGGAGCCGTCAATCAAGCCCTCCTTGAGGAGGAACTTGAGCAGTCCGGGGGTGCCGCCGATGCGGTGCATGTCGGCCATGACGTACTTTCCAGAGGGCTTCAGATCAGCCAGGAAGGGCGTGCGGTCCGAGACGGCCTGGAAGTCGTCGACGGTGAGCTTGATGCCGACGGAGTCGGCGATGGCGAGCAGGTGGAGGACGGCGTTGGTGCTGCCTCCGAGGATGTTGACGACGACCATGGCGTTCTCGAAAGCCTGGCGGGTCATGATGTCGCGCGGGCGGATGTCCTCCTTGAGGAGGTTCTTGATGGCGGAGCCAATGTTCTCGCACTCCGCCTTCTTGGCGGGATCCTCGGCGGGACTGCTGGAGCTGTGCGGCATCGTCAGGCCGAGCGTCTCGATGGCGGTGGCCATTGTGTTGGCAGTGTACATGCCTCCGCAGGCGCCGGAGCCGGGGCAGGCGTTGCGGATGATGTCGAAGCGCTCCTCCTCCGTGATCTCGCCGGTGATGTACTGGCCGTAGGCCTGGAAAGCAGAGACGATGTCAATGGACTCGCCGCTCTTGCTGCAGCCGGGCTTGATGGTGCCGCCGTAGACCATGATGCTGGGGCGGTTGACGCGGCCCATGGCGATGGCGACGCCGGGCATGTTCTTGTCGCAGCCGGGCAGGGAGATGTTTCCGTCGTACCACTGGCCGTTCATGACGGTCTCGATGGAGTCGGCGATAATCTCGCGGGACTGGAGGGAGTAGCGCATGCCCTTTGTGCCCATGGAGATGCCGTCCGAGACACCGATGGTGTTGAACTGGTAGGGGATGAGGCCGGCGTCCTTGACGGACTTGCGGACGAGGTTGGAGAGGTCGAGCAGGTGCATGTTGCAGGGGTTGCCCTCGTACCAGACGGACGAGATGCCGACCTGGGCCTTGTTCATGTCGTCCTCGGACAGGCCGGTGGCGTACAGCATGGCCTGGGAGGCGCCCTGGGACTTGGGCTGGGTGATGTTGGCCGAGACCTTGTTCAGCTTCTCTTCGGCGCGTCGGGGCGCGGTGGAGGACAAGAGACGTCTGTAGAGGTACTGAGGTTAGCTATTTGCCATTGACGGTCCATTGGAGGTTTCTTACGCATGGCTGGCAAAGGTAGGACGCCTTGTCGCAGCTCTGAGAGCTTGTGACTGGCGGGCGATGGACCGGGAGAGCATTTCGTCGAGGGTATCACCGGGCAAGCCCCAGGAGACGACGCAGCGGAAGGGGAGGAAAGGGAAAGAGAAGATGAGGCGTGTGTAAGAGAGTGTTGTTCAATTGAGTTCCCAATTGATGTCCCTTTTCGAATCTGTTTCCTCGATTCTTGTCCTCTTTTATATTGATGCCAGGTGAGTCACGAAGAAAAGGAAAAAAGAGGTACGGTGGAAGAAAGACCCGAGATCACAGGGACAGTCACAGGGACACGGCGAGCAAAGAGGACGTTGATGGTTTTTTTGGAGCAGCCGCTAGCAGCCAAAGCCAGAGCCAAAACCACAGGGGGGGGAGGAACACTTTGGGGCGATGTCGGCTCCTAAAATTTCTGGAGCTCCCCGCCGAGTGCTCCCCGCATTGAAATACCTCGTCGCTAATTGGCCGCAGCTGTGGTTCCGACGCTCCGTTCCCCCCAGGTTTGCTGCCATTTGGCTGCCTTCTGCTGCACAGCTCGAGGTGAGCCACCGGCGTCGGGTGCAAGGTCAGCAAGGTCAGCCACGGTGTGCGACCGTAACCACACCACCACCAGAGGTCGAATACAACACAAAGTCAAGCATTTCATCGTCAATTGAACTTCCCTAGAGTCTCTATTCTTTGTTGATGAATGTATTCCAAGCTCTGAGGAGTATTAAGGTGTTGCGACATTGCTCCCAGCTTTACCTCATCCGATTACCTCATGCTTATTTCCGATAAGCCCGGAATGCTTCCGGTCCCGGACGAGCTCCGCTTTTCTACACCGATCCCGCCGGAAGTGGG
Organism: Colletotrichum simmondsii; assembly: GCA_001563135.1. NCBI lineage: Eukaryota > Fungi > Ascomycota > Sordariomycetes > Glomerellales > Glomerellaceae > Colletotrichum > Colletotrichum simmondsii. Next base: position 188,171 of record JFBX01000431.1, on the reverse strand, counting down.
TCGCGGCTACCCGGCAACGCGCGTGCTGCCTCCATATTCCTCTCCTACAATCGCAGCTCAGCTCCATCACACCCAGGTAGCTTCACTATGGATAGATATGGTGTTACAAATCAGCTCTGGATATCAATTGGCCACAACCCTCAAAGACTCAGGGCTTCGTCTTATGCTCCTCCGTCGAATCCTTCTCCTTGAGATCCTTCTCCTCCCTCCGTGTCAAAATCTCGTCAATGACACCCATGCTCTTGGCCTCCTCCGCCGACAGGTAATTATCGCGCTCCATCAGGTCGTGGATCTCCTCCAGACTGTACTTGTCGTGCCCAAAGGACTTGTTGATGTGCCGCTTCATAATCTCGTTGATCTGCTTGCGGATGCGCTGGATCTGGTTCGCGTAGATGAGAATGTCCGACGCCTGGCCCTGCGTCCCGCCCAGCGGCTGGTGGATCATGACGGAGCTGTGTGGCAGGGCGTACCTCTTGCCCGCCTCGCCTCCCGTCAGGAGCAGCGCAGCCATGGAGGAGGCGGCGCCGAGGCAGACTGTTGATACTGGTGACTTGATGTATGTCATTGTGTCGTAGATGGCCAGTCCTGTGTTGTCTTCATCAGTACCATATTCTCCGTGTTGAATGCCTGACTGCGAATTGAGGTGTCTGTCGAACCTGATGATACTGAGCCTCCTGGAGAGTTAATATACATCGTAATCGCCTTGTCGGGGCTATCGGACTCGAGCCATAGGAGCTGTGCCACTATCGATGCGGAAACGGTATCGTCGATCGCACCATTCAGGCAGACAATGCGTTCCTATGTATGTCAGCTTGATGCGTGCGACGAGTCAAAGTGTCTATGGGATCGTACCTGAAGCAGCTTGGAGAAGATGTCGTCTACCTACGTGGTCAGCGAGGGGAAAACGCCCAATTGCAAAAGCAGTCGCGGTGTACTAACATGTCCTCCAACCATTCGACTGATCAATTAGCTCTCGTGACCCAAGTATGTTCAAATAGCCATGGGTAGACAAACCGAAACCTCGGTGATGTACGGCAGAGGGATGTTTCCGACAGGTGGGCTGCTGCTACCGGCTCCTGCGACGGGAGGGAAGCCTGGCAATGGGAAGTTTGAAAAGGCCCTGACGTGCTGCCGCCGCGGGACGGCCCTCAGGGCTCGCAATAACGTTCTTTGGCAATTCATGGCTGCGGACGCGAAGCAAAGATCGCGTGTGTGGTGTTGCAGTGTTTAAAGTTAGAAGAATGCGAAAAAGCGGCAATCGACGGCAACAAGCGCTCGTGGGAGAGGTGTGACGTCCGCTGGGCAAAGCTGGTTGGCCCCTGTGCGCGCCCCCGAGCTCCGAGCTTCCCCCACGCGTCCTCGTCTAAAAATTGCCCCGAGGCGCGTAAAGCTCTTTTTCCTCTGCGCCGTATTCCTGAGCTGGGCCGCCACTCCGGGGACCCCTTCCGAATCTTGAAATCTCCGGGCGGTTTTCCCAACGTCCATTCTATTGCGCACCCATTGCAGCCAGCGATTTCCCTCCTTTCAAGCCGAGCGAGACCAATAGATCACACTGGCGACACTTTGCGACTATCGCTCTCCCCTTAGGGGGTTCCCCCCTCGACCGCGATGAAGCAATTCCCAGGCATACGACGAGTGCCCAGAACTTCAGCCAGAAGCTATGGCACAACTCCCCCGGCCAGACCTGGGCCCGTTTTCCTGTCCAAGAAGTACATAAGAGAAAAAGAAGCCAAGGCAGCGGGTAGGGCACCGTCAATACCGTCAATATCGAAGAAAGAGGCAAAAGCACAAGCAATACGAGATGCGCCGAAGCGCAGGGCAGAGGAAAGACAGGCGCACTTCACCAAGAGAATTCAAGAGGTCCTAGGCCACGACAAAATCGCAAAAGACGTACGGATCGACAAGGAGAACAAGAAAGTCAAGACGTCCGCGGGCGACCTGCCCATCTCGCCCGTAATGGACCCGGTGTGGATGGATGTACGCACGAGGTACAGGACGCCCAAGCCCAGACCAAAATCCAAGCGCGACAAGGTCCGGGATTATTCTTTGTCTTCGTCTGGGGAGGCACCGAGGAAACACAAGTATAGGACTAGGATGGGCAAAGACAAGAAGACGCAGAGCCCAAGGCTCATTGTCATGAACAAGTTGCCCAACGGGGGCAGGTTCCGCGTCAAGTTGGAACAGAACCCGTACGGTCAGTAGCGGGACACTCCCAACTATTTGTACGAAGATACTGGGGGGGCGGAATGCTGATGTGACGGACCTCTTGTAGTTCATGCTCTCGCCACGCCTGTCCGATTCTGCCCCGTCACGGGGGCGTCTCTGCCGAAATACTTTCTTCAAAACTTCAAGGCCGTTACGAATCCGGACACTCAGGGGCACTGGTTTATACCAGGCGATGTTGAAGTATCGTGGACACATAAAGATGCTATGGAGGAGGAGCTCAGGAAGCTTGATAATCTGGAGAACGGGTCAGGAAAGCTTGACAGTGTGGGGAAAGGTGCTCTCAAACAGGGGAAGGACGAATCTAAAGAGCTCGACGAAGTGAATGACGAACCCAGGAAAGCTACCAAAAAGGAGGGCGAGTCCAAGAAGGCTGACAATGCAGAGGACGAGTCCACCAAGCATTTCGAGGAGACGACTGGATCCACGAAACCTGGAGAGGAGAAGGCCGAATCCAAAAAACAAAGCGGAAGGAGGCCTCAAACTCCTGACACAGCAGTAGGCGACTTTGAGAAGCATTTCACAAACGTACTCGGATCCGAGAAGAACGACAAAAAGGAAAAGAGCAGCTCCAAAGCCGTATCTATTCCTCCCACTCCCCGGAAACAAGTCCCCGAGGACCCCATTGCAAAACAAAATGAAACAGACCAGCTCCTCCTCAAATCCCCCTCCGCCTACGTCGTCTCCCGCAAACCCGTCATCGACTCCATGGCAGGTAAACGCGGCAAAACCCCCTTTGGCGACGGGTGGCGGACCCTCTTCGGCAGGAACCCAAAGGTCATGAACTCGGAGATCCCCAAACGCCTTGTCTGGCGCGAGGACATGGGCGACTTCGTCCTCGAGAACCTGCGCAAAAACATCATGAAGTACGTCACAGAGCACGTCGAGGCGGGCGAAGGACACAGCTCGTGCATCCAGCCCCTGGAGACCTGGGAAGACGTCCACGACGCGCAGAAGCGGAGCTGTTTGTTGTGGTATGATGCGGCGAATACCCCCGCGGAGGAGAGTCGGTGGGACGAGTGGATGAAGGAGGGAAAAGTGAAGCCGTTTGCGACATACGACGTCCCGGACGCAAAGTACGAGAAGAGTCTGCCCATCTACGACATCGGGCGGCTCATGGGGCCAAAGTACCTCGCGAAGCTGCGGGAGATGCCCCTTTTCCGTGAGCACTCGCTCTTCGTCGTCAAGAAGAAGCGGTCGATTCCGCTGCAGCTGTACCTGTGGAAGCTGCAGGCGTATGTGGCCGAGTATCCCTCCGCAGAAAAGGTCGCCGAGGTATCTGCGGAGAAGCGGAGGCTCGCTAGGAAGAAAAGAGAGGAGGAGCGGCAGGAGGAGCTTTTACAGGAGCAATTCAGGTTGGAGGAGGAGGCGAGGGAGGGGTATATACGGGCCAAGGCTGAGCGGGCGAGGATTATTCAGGAGAGAATCGAGCGGGAGATGCGCGGGTTTGATGAGCCCAAGGATAAGACGCCAGAGGTTGGGGCAGAACGCGGAATCGGGTTTGGGAGCAGCAGTACGAGTATGCCGAGGGGTACAGCGGCGCCCATGACCTCGGCCGATTTCAGCGCTCAGCTCATGGCAGTACCTCGAGCCGCGTCTTCACCCAGTGCTTGGGGCAGCGCCGCCATCAAGCCCATACCTACGATCAAGGTCGACAGGAAGGCTGAAGCCCCTAAACGGCCCACAATCAAAGCCAAAGCGGAAGTCACACTTAAGCGCTCAGCCAAAGGTGTAGCCACGCCCATGACTGCAGCCGACTTTACTGCCCAGCTCATGGCGACACCCAAGGTCGGTTCTGGGTCTGGCTCTCGGGGCAATTCTGCCGTCAAGTCGGTAGCCCCTGCCAAGGTCGTCAATAAGACTGGTTTGACTTCACCTTTGGCCGAAGTTGAAGGCGGATCTAAGCCTCAGCGTGCCGGTGCGACAGCCGAGACTACACCGAAGGCCGATGTCAAAAGAGCATCGGATCTCAAGGCAGGAGTCAAGAAGCCAAAGGTGAGATCAGTCAAGCCACGCTGGTAGACTTGCACAGAGTAACGTACTTTCCCATCTGGGCAATTGGGAACTTTGAATAAGACGGAAGGAGGGATGGTTATTTCAGCATAGATGTACACTGCAGGAGCGAGGGGAAGGGATACGTCGTTTCCATGTAAGAAGGTGCGATGAGAGTCGAGGAACTGGAGATGGAGCCATATACCCAAGAAGGGAGGCGCTTTGGTAACGTCTCAGAGGATAGGAAATACCCCAATCAGCATTTTTCAAAGTATCCATCAGTCAGGTGATAATGAGACGGTCTCGAGAGTCCTTCAAGCGTGTCCCTTGGAATGAGTGACTTTGAGAATACTCTTCCATCAAGTCAGCCTGACAAAGAAGTAATCCAAGCAGCTGCTAGACTCAAATACTACCACGTTTGGACTTTTCCCCACTCATCCTTATACCTCTGACGAAAGCTCACTATTCATCAGCAAATATTTCCCACTGCCACCTTCTTCAAGGAATCCCAAAGGAAAGGGGAGCTGCCTCTCTACTTCTCCTGCCTCAATCTTGATTCAATTGGTCTTGCCTTCCCTGCTTATCCTGTGTTAGACCCTCACGAATGCCTCCTTCCTCCATTCGTCCTTCTCGCTGATGCCACCTCCATCTCGGCTCTATAAAAACCTCTCTTCTTCCTCCCACGGCTTCAACCTTACATCTCCAACCTTTCCTCTTCCACAACTTCAACACTTCCAGACGTCAACACCTTGCATTCCCTCCAAACTTCATTGCCTCCGATCCTCCTTGCTTATAACCTTCATTGCTTCTAGCCTTCATTGCTTCTGACCTCCTTCCCTTCTGGTCTTCACCACTTCCTGCCTTCCAGCCTTTACCTCTTGCCCTCATTACCTTCAAGCCTCTCTTCTTCAAACTTTCATGACAATCTTCTTCCCAACCACAATCAATGTCAAACGTCTTTTCCAAATTCGTTGTCTGCTTTCTCTTGCCCTGAAGCCTTTTGGTCATTCTTCAAACCAGCATCTGACCTAAAGTATTTCACTGCAAGGTCAACAAGCATCTTGCTTCAATAGCCACAATGGCTGATGCGTCAATTCTCACCAACATTGGGGACCGAGTTAGGGTGAAGGAGAAGGCGCGTGAGTTCGGCCTTGGTATATTGCAGGAAATACCAAAGATCCTCCAACACATCTCCAACAGCAGTCACAAGCAAGATGTGAGAGACTGGGAGATTAACCTTCGTAAGTCTGGATTTCCATCATCTTTTGGGGCTTGCTAACTTTCGTCTCAGTCAATTTGAAGCGCATAACTCTGTCTCGGGAAATTCTCGTCGGCGTCCAAGGCGAAACAGGTCTGGGTAAAAGCTCCCTGCTCAATGAGCTTCTCCGAAACCAAATCGTTCCCACATCACAGGTGGAGGCATGTACGGCAGCAGTTTGTATCTACGGATACAACCATGAGGTTGGGGAGAACAAGCGTTATATGGCCAAGATCACGTTTAAGAGCTGGGCCACTGTCGAGGCTGAGCTCACCGGGCTCAAAGAGGAGCTTGCTGAATCAGACAATCAACGTGAATCTCAAGATGACGACGATGCAGACGGCAGCGAAAGTTGCAGCTACTACAGTAAACGGAATATCGACATGGTTTGCGCTTGGTCTGGTCTGGAGGAGGACGACATCCGAAGTCTATCGCCGATTGAGATCATGCAAAAAGGCAATTTCAACAAGATTCGCAATCGAGGCCTCCGGCTACCTACTGACGATAAAACGTGCAGCAGAACCATTTCAGCGCCCAATTCGAACAAGTTCAAGAAGATGCTGAGACCTTATGCGGAGAGCATGGACCTGAACTCCCACCGAACTCAGTACTGGTCGTTAGTAGAGCAGGTCGAGGTATACCTGAAGGCTCCTATTCTTCGGCATGGGATTAAACTTGTCGACCTGCCCGGAACCCAAGATGCTCTGTCATTCAGGGCAGAGATTGCTGAGACGTTTCAGGACAGACTGGCGAAGCAGATCGTCGTTTCTCCGGCATCCCGAGCAGGAGACAACAAGGCAGCCGCAGACCTCATCTTTACGGAGAACGACTTGATGAAGTTTCATCTGGACAACAAGTTCAAAGCCGATACCCTCTGTGTCGCGATCACAAAGATCGACGACATCCAGACTGCAAATGCGGCGGAGGAATTCCCAACCAAAGAGATCATAGAGCTGCAGCACCGTCTGAGAGGTGTACCGCCGGAAGAGTCTGAAGATGACGATTTCAACTCTGAGGCCGAAGATTACACTCGAGTGTCTGTGAAGAAGAAGGGCAACAGCAACAAACGCAGACATGCCTCTGGTGTTTCAGGAGATAATAAGAGACAGAGAGTTGACTCCTACGAAGACGACGAGTCAATGACAACACGGCTAGTTGAGGCGCAATTGGAAGAGGAACAGGCGATTGAAGAGGGCGAGTCTCGATTGAAGTATCTCTGCATTCAGGAACGGAACTGCAAAATGGTACAGAACGTCGTCGAAAGTCTGCTAAAGGCCGCAAAAAGCCATGCATCATCGCAAGCAATTGCATCGTCCTTACCCGCGGTCATTCCTCTAAGCAGTCATGCTTACAACAAGATGAAATTTGGCAAGGATGCGACAGGTTTCCCGACCCTCGAGTCGACTGGCATCCCGGCTTTGGGCAAATGGCTTACCGATACATCGCTTCCCATCAGGGAAGCATGGGTTGACAGCGACCTGCATCATATCCAGGTGCTCTTCGATGCAGTTCATGGATGGACCCAGGATGAGTTCAACACTTTGCCCGTTCTCACCACAGATGAGAAGAAGAAAATTCGACAAGCAGTCCGCGAGGTTGGTGATGATTTGAAGGTATGTTGACCAATGACATCTGTCCCGAGAAGGGAATGGCCATATTAATCCGTCATAGGAAATCATAAAGAAGGTGAGGATCAAGATTCAGCGCCAGTTAATCACCATGAAACCGTTGCGAAGAAAGAATTTAGTAAAGACCTACGTCAAAATCCACGAGAACGGAGAAAATCAATTGGAACGATCTTTCGGCAATCTCAAGCATGCCATCAAGGCGTGGGAAAGGAAAAACCCAAGAGGTCATGCGTCTTCTGCAGGTAAACACGAGAAGGTGCATTGGGGTACCTATAAGGCTTCTATCAGGAGACACGGCGGTCTTTACAGAACTGTTCCCAAAAAGGGTGCAGTCCGACGCACTTTCAACTGGATGGCTGACGTGTAAGTACCACACGGACATTCCCACTGGTGTCCTCAACTTCGAGAGCTCAACTGACTAGGAAACAGGCACACATCATTCTGGCGAGGCCACCACGAGAAGTGGCAGACTGCATTCTCGCGGAACTTTCCCACACTCAAAGACAAGGTCAGGGGAACTATACACCTCGCGTACGATCAATGGATCACAGTTCTTCTAGACAATGAGGACCTTCCGGTGTCATTCCGGGACATGGTGAAGAAGAACTCTTACAAAATGGAGAACGTCTTCCTCTTCTTCACAGACAAGATTGTGGCTAGCATGGACAACCTTCGCGGGAAGGCTTTGAGGATGTCAAAGGTTGACGTTCTCAGTACTTTGACCAAGCAGATGAAGCCGGGTTTCGAAGCCGCGCTCAGCAAGAGGGGTATGTTGTGTTGTCTACTGAACCTCGCAGGGAAATACAATGACTGACATTCAAGCAGGCCCGGGTATCATGAAGAAGCAGGCAGCGGAGATATCTGAGCACGTGGAGACCATTGGTTTCGGCATGTTCGAAATGGTCCGCGATGACCTCGAGGTGAAGCTCCGAGAAGAGGTCCATCAGGTGATGCTCGCTACCAGGCGTTACTGGCAAGATCCTAAAGAAGGCTGTGGAGTGATAATGCAGAAGGAGTTGAAGCGCATTTCGACTCGCCTTTGCGCCAACGGAGCCAAGAAGAATGATGATGAAGGGACGGGCATCGATGAAGCGACGGAGAAGAAGCTCATCGAGCTCATTGGCGTGTGGCAAAAGGAGTGGCAGCAAGTTGAAGCGCGACTCCCTCAGGCTGCGCGCTTGATTGCCTTCGACGAAAACGATGATAATGATGACGCGGGCAATGAGTTTGCCAAGGAGGATGAGACCAAGGAGGATGAGATTGCTCTCAAGACGGAGCCTGGTGAGAGCGAGGAGTAATTTGCGATTGAGGAGAGTGCATTTGGAGGGGATGCTCTCATGGCAGACATGGCTTGCTTTCGTTTTCGTTTTCTTCATCTTGGGCTGATTTTCTTTGCTTCATTTTGACATTATCGAGATGGTAGGGGCAAGTTTGGAGGAGAGGCAGGCCGTTTTCTTATTCGGAGGCCAAAGCCACTCATCAGTTTCTTGCCCCGCCTCTCCAGCGGCATGATTTTCGTTTGCATTGGGCTTCAGATAGGCACAGATTTCCTGAGTTTCGAGGTAGCATTGCAATTCACTTAGTTGAAGATAAGTTCCAGCTCTTTGCAGTCAGTGAGCTTAGTAGGAATGTACAAGTTTGACGTGCCTTCTCATACGAGGTCATGACTACTTGGGCCACTTACATCCAACCCTCTCTAGACAATACAGCTAGTTTTACACCATAGCCTTTATGTGCAGGAGACTTCAGCATCTCAAAGACATCAAATTTGTGCAAGTGGCCCTGAGGAAGCTTAACTTGAATGCTTCTCTCGCTCCCATCACACTCCCCTCACTTGTACAACCTCTCAAACCCAGCACCAAACCACCACAAGAACTCCCCAAAGCAAATTCCGAAAGACACAATCAAGACCTGAACGCTGCCAACCACAATACCGCAACCTTTCAACGCTCATCAGTCCCAATTCTCAGCCCCACCATCGACCCCATCTCTGCCCCTCCATGCATCCGTCCCTGCCCCGCGCCCCGCACCTCAAAAATCCTCACGAAAACCCTCATCCTCCACAACAGCCCCTCCCACGCAACAATCAAACAAGAGTCCTCTTCCTCGCCCTCGTCCCCGACCAGAGTTGCTTCAAGCGATTCTCAATCATCCAGCGTCGATGGTTTAGTGGTAAAATTCTCCGTTGCCATCCCAGCAGCGTCGGGGAGCCGGGGGTTCGATTCCCCCTCGACGCAATTTTTTGCTTTTGGTGGGTTGTGGGTGCTATTACATGATGGATGAGTCGTTTTTTATGAGTTGAATAGGTATTCAAGTACTTGAACCTTGATTTGAATCCAATTGGAGTATTCCAGGCGCGGTGGTGGGATCGTAGTTCACGTCTTGAGAGATATGTTGCGTGATGATCTATAGGAGCAAGGGGGTTAACCGGCTTGCTGAGAGGTTCCTGACCCCGTCCTTAGGGCTTGATAGCATCTCTTAGTGATAACTTGAGAATTAGATAACTGAGAATTTTCGGTCCGGATGCTGAAAGACTGAGTCGATACTTCTAAAGGACGGACAAACGTAGCCTGGAATGTGCGTTCAAGTGTAAGACGCGACGGTGCTTAACCCGCGCAACCTCTACAAAAGGCTTGAGATGCAATCAGCAAAGACTACACGTCACTTAGTCCTCCTTTCTCGGGTTGAATAGCGTATCGAGTTTAATTGACCCACGCTTCAATCGACACCGCATGTGTTTGCTTGTCATTTCTCCTCTGCTAAAACTGCCTTAACCTGCGGGCTGGGGAAGGGACGTTGACCATAGTAAGACCCTAGGAGGCGAGGAAGGCCGAATAGAATATACCTGAAAAGACAATACTTGCTGTTTAAGTGAAGGAATAGGAGAATAAAATAGAGTCGGCGCAAAACAGAGCCGCCTAAGGAGCCATCAAGCGCGGCGAACATCGCATTCTTGGTACAACGAAATGTCATCAATGCGAGTAGCCAGCAAATCAGATCACAAACTTACAACCCAACAATACCGCCAGCATCTAAGAAAACTTCCCTAGATGTGGTGACATCCGCAACATGATTCGAAAAAGAAACTCTTCGTTCAAACTCGGAAGAGCATGAAGAACTCTCTGCCTAGTATCTCCTCAAGCTAGGCCCTGAAAAGCTGACATGCCAAAGCCTCCGCGCGTCGCGCGCAACCCGTCTTAAACCCACAGACGTGATCAACAATGTAGATCACCAAAACCCAAACCACTCCCACGGGTCCCTCACGCGAGGATGTATCTCAAGCCCTTCCCGCCGATCTCACAACCCAAGTCCCAAGATGACCAACTTCAGCCCAACTTAAAATCAAGCCCGACCCTACCGGTAATCCTCTCAGCCCTAGCAGACGCCAAGCTTACCACAAGCTTCAGCCTCAAGTTCTTCTTCCCCAGAAGAATGAGGAGATCGTCCCCCTCCCATCCCATCTTCATCCTCTCCACACCAATTATAGCTCTTAGGATGACACCAAGATGTAAGCCGCGCCCGCTAATGACGGAAAGATCCGAGAGAAGGACAAGGCGGATCACCAACCCAAGGGATCTCGCGCGACCAGACGCTTGACAGAGGCGGGGAGGGCGACCGAGTGCTAATTGCTGACGTAGTGACCTAGGAATTAGATCCATCAGTCTACCTACTCTACTCCCAATGCCGCCATCACAGCGACATGAAATCGGCAAGACATCATCATATGGGTGTGTGTGACTTGGCAACCTCGAATACAAGCCACATGCGACTCCCCAGCCCATCCCGCTCCGCAACCTCCCATCACAGAATCAGGACTCGGCAAGCCTTATCCGGGAAACTCGACTTCCCCGCCGGACCGAAACGACAAAAGCATCCCAAAGTACGGATACTTTAAATAACTCCCCGTCCATACTCTCGTAGTCCCAAAAGATAAGCACATCGATGTAAAGTTTCATTACCTTACTCTACACACCATCGCGCGATAAGACAGAAAAAAGCATGACAGACACAATAATCAAAGAAACTTCACAAACTCCACGATGAATGAAGACAAAAAGCTTCATCAAGCGCACCAACCATCCCGCGACGCGCATAACGCCCAACCCGTCCTAACGGGTCTCCATACATACCGTCGCGCAGACGCCAAAAAAGATGAGATGAAATAAAGCCACTATCCGCCCACAGGATGTCCCCTGCATCCCATCATCCCCCTTCTCCAGCACGTAATCCGCAGTCTTGGCTTCAAAATCAAGCAATTCATTCCGTATCCCAAACATAAAAAAAATCAAGCCTCTGTGCATCTCCAATCGCGCAACGGTGATCCTGGGGGCCTTACCTCAGCATCATGGGCTGTCATGACCAGGTGCGAATCGGCGTTGGCCCGTGAGCTCTGTCATGCTGTTCTTGTCTGTAGTCAAGCACGCAAGCAAGCAAGCAAGCAAACATGGACCTCAACTCTCTTCCTCGGAGGAACCAACAAACAAAGCACCTTTACCATCACAAATCCAACAAAGAAAGAATCCCACGAAAATAACAGCGGGAAACAAGGAAACAAATCAAACCTCCATAGGACTAGACAAACAAACCAAAAACACCACGAAAAAGGCAAGTCAACATGCGACAGAGATGACCACCCCCAAAAAGCGACAAAAGCACATGTCAAATCAACTGTCGCGGCAATCCCTCCAAATCTCCAAAGCCCGAATCGCAAGCCTAGCACCTAGCACCTGCATCAACACCCCCGGGCCAGGTCGGGATCTGGGGCCGGACCGCGGCCTTGCTTCGTCGCTTGCTCGTTCTTTTCTCCCTCCCATGCGGATACTTATTTAATAAACCCATTTTGCGGATTGCGGATTTAGCAAGACTCGCACACCACACGGACAGTCAGATTTGAACAGGCCAAGTTTCCATTATTTGTTTGTTTAGTGGAGGCTATCTATCCAAATCTAGACCCCTTCCCCTCCACCCTCGTCCCGATTTCCAGCCCTCGACACGGACGAAGCTGTGGTAGGTGTGGGACAGTGGACAGTGTGGGTTCGAGAAAACGGCCCCGAAAGACTCCCCTGTTCTGGGCCCTATTGCCTAGGTACTACTACGTACTATTCAGATGCTGACAGCTGGGAGAGATCCGTTCAGGGCAAGGGGGGGAGTACTCCGTAGACATTGGACGGAAATCCCGGCTTGGCAAAGAAACAAAACGGAAAAAAAGCCATTTCGTCCCCGCAGGACCACCAGCACCGGCAATGTCGGTCTTTGTACATTTGCTTCGCCGACACATGTGCTATCATGACTCTCGTAACCGTGACCGACGACAAGCTTGCCTAGTATTCCAGTGAACCTCTAAAATGCGCGGCATCATCGTTCCGTGTCAAAGTGGCTCCGATATGGGACACCCGGTGCCGCAAACCCATCAAACCCTCCGCCCGAACAACTCCTCCTCAGTCCACACAGGCTACAGCCGTCGCCCGGAGGATACCGAAACCGACCTGACAGCCAAGCGGCCAAGAGCCAGGCGAAAAGAAGCACCTGTTGCTGGGCATGCGACTCTCGATTCAGGTGTCGACAGGAAACTACTCCATCCGACTGCGGAGCCCATGGCCGGGCTTCCTGCATGGCCTTGCAGCTGCATGTCCTCTGGGAGTGGGCACTACCCTACAGCTGAAATGATGAGGGTGTCGGTGATGGGAATCCGCAAATGGGCGAAAGTGGGAATTCTCTTATCGCGTCATGCCCGCTTGCCCCAGGGCCTCGGAAACGCTCCCCCCTCCTCTTCGAAGTCGGCTCCGTTCCCGTACCTGAAAGTTCGTGTAGATCAGCCCGTTCAGGGCACTCGGTTCGGCTGGTTGGTTTCTCATCCCCTCCATTTCGGTTTGGCGCGCCGCTCATCTCCCCACACTTGCTCCGTCCCTTCATCTCACACCTTCAACCACGTCCACAACAACCTCCGGGCCATCCTATTCGGGGGGAAATCATCATCAATCGTCGTCGTCTTTCTCGGGGAAAATATCCATCGTGCTTTTGAGAATCGTTTCATCTTTCGTCTTTCCATTCGTCGCTGGACTACTAATCTCCACCTTCTCTCGCGTCTCATTGGTATCGGGATTCCATCCTCTGCGCCTTTCTCCGTGCGTCAAATGCTATTGTACAATTGTGTCATTCCGTAAAAACGTCTGCTCGCTGTGTGTTGGAATCGGAAAGCCCCCTCCCAGACGCCGGCCATGACATGTCATCCATGGCGTTATGCCCGACCCAAAATACTCCTAATAATTATCCAAAAAATTCCCTGCCCTGTGTTTGGCCTCTGAGGTATCATTGATCCCAATCCTGACAACCCGGGGTAATCGCCTTCGTTTGCCTGCTCGAAGGGGCTTTTTTTCTGCGGCCGTCGCATCGTAGCGTCCTCTTCTCGAATCACTAAATAAGAAAATATTAAGAAAAGTAAGGAATGCCACTTGTCCGTGGCTCGTCTGATGGCCAAGGTCGATACAACATTACGACCATGATGATAAGCTTTGCCAAAGAAGTTGACGAGTCGACCAAAGTCTCTGCCACGCAGAACTTTGCCCGCTCGACTAGATGAGCGAGAACTTGGATTGCGGCATGTGGCCCAAGGCTGCTGCCAAGGCCGAATGCGAGTCGGGGGCATGCTCGGTGTAATGCATGTCCTCTTCGAAATAGGGCAGCACCTTGATGCCGCAGTGTTGCTGGAAGAATTGAGTCCCAATGTCATATCGCTCCCTGCATCGTCTTTCCCACGGATCGATCTTGAGGGGGCTGTGGTAGCAAAAGGTGTTGTGCTCTGCGCCCCGCACTGGGAAAACGAGGCCGCCATCCTTCATCGCAGTCCATAGTTCCAAGGCCTCCATCCTCGTATTGTCGGCGTTGGGCCAGGCTGCTTGCATCAACTGAACAACAGCATATCGCAAGGCCAGATCCTCCGCACTGCCTTGTCCGTGACGACCTGCTATTTGCCTTCGTAGTGGCTGAAGTTCGGAGAGCAGTTTCTCGAGCCTCTCGGGGTTGGCGTGGTTGTAAAAGATGGCCAGGTCAATCCACGTCCTGGCTACGTAAGGGTGACGCCGTCCGTAGATGGCTTCAAGTTCTTCGGCGATGGTAGGAATGCAGCCCCAGACAAGCTCCGATAGTGTGATCGGACCATGCTTCTGTTGCACCTCGTATAGTGTAGAAAATGTCTGCCGTAGGGGATGCGAGCGTTCGAAGTTCGTCGAAGAGTATGCCGCCAGGTACTTGCACAGAGCAGTCATCATGCCCGCGTCGCGATGCACCATTCCCAGCAAAAGTTCCTTGATGCCTTGTGGTGATAGTTGTTTAAGATCCATCTCCAGTCGTTTGAAAGCCTTCATTAGTTGATGACCGCCCGCGTCGTGTTCGCCCATTTCGAATTTCTTGTTTGCATCGGCAAACATGTCGCTTGATCCCGCACCCCATAACATAATCGATGTCCATCCGACCTGCTTGTCAATTTCGACCTCGAACTGGCGGCAATGCAAGAATGCTTTCCTCATATTCCCAACAATCGTCTCCTGCGCTCGGAGCAGGTCTGGTGATCGCAGATAGCCCGGAGCGGGCGGCGGTGTCGGGGTACGACATCGCACATATGACGGGAGCTGAGCTGGCGTTTCAAAGTCGACAAGATCGTACTCCGTCACTCCCTTCCTCTTGAGATACGTGCCCAGATTAACCACTCTACCGTTGCGAACGAATTCGGACACTTTGCCCTCGGCATCGCGTTGGAACTTCATAGAAAGAAGCCTCTTCACTTCATCCTCGGTGTTGTTCTTCACGAAGCCCCACTGAGAGAATCTGGTCTTGTACATCTTCGGCCTACGACAGTAAGATGAGATGAAGGGGCGTGGATCTGGAATGTATACTTACGTTGCTTGGAAGCCATACTGGTCCGCCATGATCTGCATGACCTCTTTCAGGGGACGGCGTTCTTCCAGATACAGATGCTTGATGGTCCCCTTAAAAGACTCCCATGCCTCTGCAGGAACCTGCTCCCGAGATGGCCGACTGCCTGTCGCAGGCTTTGGAGTGGGGGCAATACTAGGTGCTCGAGCATGACCCTGCACGTTGATTAGATGGAACACTTTATCAAGACAAGAAGAAACGTACCGGGAATGATGTCGTAGGCGGAGGGCCAAAAGGCGTTTGCATCACACCCGGGGTGCCGGGCATGAGGCTCGGGGCCGGTGTCGGTGCTGGGCTGAATGTCGACGTTGCCGGGCTAAAGGGTGTGGGAGCAGGGCTAAATGCGGTAGTAGGTGGCGGACTGAAGGCGTTGGCATTCGGGGGTGGGCTGAAGGTATTCGTGGTTGGCAGTGAGCTGAAGGCATTTGCAGGGGAGCTAAAAACGTTGGCAGCACTGAAGGTTGTTGCCGACTGATTGAAGGCATTAGGCTGGGAGGCGAAGGGTTTGGACACTGCGCTGAACGTGTTTGGTTGGGGACTGAAGCTGCTTGCTTGGGTTGCAAAGTGCTTAGTCGTCGTATTGTTAAAGTCATTCGTCGTTGGGAAGTTGAAGGCGTTGGCTTGTGACTGAAACCCCTTGTTCGACGTATTGAGGAAAGGATCTAGCTGACTGAAGTCGGCAGTCTGTTGTTGTTGTTGCTGCTGCTGCTGCTGTTGCTGCTGTGCCTGCGGCTGTTGCTGTTGTTGGGCTTGGTGTTGGTGTTGATGTTGATGTTGCTGCGGTTGATGTTGTTGCGGTTGATACTGCTGAGGCTGATGGTGGTGCACTTGAGGAGGAGGCGCGGGGTTCGAGGGACCAGTAGCAATAGCCATACGACTGTTTCCATCTCCAAATCGTGAGTCCGGCGTAAACATGGGAATGTTAGAGGGTGCGCGGTCCAAAACTGGCTTCGTATGTCTGGGCACTGGGGGACGATATGATTCCGGAGCACGGAAGAAAGTGGGCGTGGCCGGGCTGTGAGCGACTGGACTTGTGATTCTACTCATTCCTGAAGAGCTCATGTTTGCTGTGCTGCCATGCATGCTGCCGAAATGTGCCGACGATGGGCTTGCTATTGATGGGCTTGCGACTGAACTGGCCGGGCTCATGATCCTATTACTGCTTGGTGGTGCGGCGCGAATCCCCTCAAAGCGCGCAATCAAGTTGGACACTCCGGCAGGGGGACTGAATTCATCGAGTTCCATTCCTTCGTCTTGCTGTGGCGCGCTGTTCATCGAAGACCCAACGTCGAAGCGCGCGTTCTGTTGCGCGACTGGTGAAGTCCAGTCCATAGATGAGTCGAAGTCCCTCCGGACGGAATCTTGCTGCGGCGGCGGACATGTCGAGGGACCGCCAAAGTTGAGCGGAACACCGAACCTAGAATATGCTTGGCCAGATGTGTTGAGAGCGAGGCGGCCATGTTGACTGCCTCCGTATTCTGATCCAGAGGGAACACCGCGGGGTGGTTTGTCCCCAGAATGATTGAACATCTCGGCCGCGTCCCGCGTCCCCCGTGGAGCAGAGGTTCGGACCGCTGGCTAGAAAGATGTCAAGACTCGGGACGAGTCAAAGCTCCTCGGTAGGACAGGTGCCTCGTGTCGTCGTCGAATGCGATTCATCCAAGAAGCCCAGCGCGCTGCCCTGGTGGCAAGCATCAATTGCCCTTCAAAATGGAGGGGGTGCCACTGGGCCTTCAAATGAAAGACGAGAGCGTGGGAGGAGACCAGACAAAAGTGCCCATGATCGTCGCCACATAAAAGAGAAGGTCTCGGTCACTCTTGCTGCCAAGTTAAAAATAGAGCGGCAGAGGAGAAAGCGTCATGGCCCAGTATGGGTAACGAGAGGGTTCGAAAAGATTAAAGACTGACTGAAGGGCCCCCCGACAGTTGACACAGGTCGAGGTTAGGACGGGTCAGGAACAGACAGGTCGGATTAGGATAGGACGGGAAGCCAGAGCTGGAACTGAACGGGCGGAACGACAAGCAATGTTGTCTTGTGCAGCAGAGAGAGATATGGGGGTGAGAGGGGGGGAACAATGGACGGGGGAGCCGTTGCTCCAGGCCAGTTCGTCCGTTCAATTTGGGCTGGCAATGGTAAAGTGAGTGGTAGGGCTCCCGCTTCCTCTTTTTCTCCCAGTCTCTCTCTCTCTCTCTCTCTCTTTTCCTTTGCGACCTGTCTGCCTCTCTCGCACTCTCTCTTGGTTGAGCAGGACGAAGACCACTTTCCGGTGTTGAACTGGCATTGGTCGGCGGTCGCCAAGTTCCTCCGTGTGGTGAAAGCTGCAGGCAAAAGTTCCTTCGCGTAATTTCCTCAACAAGGAAAGCGAGCGTGGCACATGGGTAGAACAAGCCCGTATCCCGTCCCTTCGGGGCTCTCTTTTTCAGTGATAAGAGGGCCTCCCAGCAGCCAGAACCGTAGCTGGGTCCGTGGAGCTGCGCGAAGGGAGGGGGTAAAGAAGCGTTACATAGCCAATGGCTGTTCAGACGGTCTGGCAGTCCGGGCGTCTGCTAAACGAATGGGGAACCATTCACAACGCCTTTTGCTGGTCGGAGCGGGCGCTGGCTACCAATTCGACCGAGAGAAGCAAGACGAGTTGGGGGGAACCCTCGACGGCGGATGGGGGGCCTGCCTTTGCTATCGAAGCTGGGGGCAAGGCGGTTTGTCCTTTGGTTGACTCTGTGGGTACATGCGCACTCCCTCCGTCCCTCACGCTCGCCCTACTGCGTCTGTATGTGTGTGTGTGTGTGTGCCTCTCTCCAGCCTCCGCACCCAGGAGAGCCCTGGGATTTCGTTCAATGTGCCCGACATGTCGACATTGCTACCATGGGCCTGTGCGAAAGTAGTCGACGGGTAGGCGACCAATTCCAATTTCCAGGGTGGCCAGGAGGCGGGGAATAGGCACAATGGTGCCACCACTGTTCTAGATTAAGAAGGTGAAAGAGCGTCCTGGTCGGCCTAAAAGACGCCAACGACCGAGTCCTGACTCAGACCACCAATCATCGTGCCTGTCTGTAGGTATCCTATCAACTAGGCCCTCCCCCTTTTCGGAAAGGCCGTGGTGAGAGAGCCACAGAGACTGAGAGACAGCGTCGCGAACTGTCACCAACCAAGCATCAGGTTCCAACCGGGCAGCCTTCCGACATCTCCCTCGGTCCAGGTCCACATCGCTGATGAGATTCAAAGAGCGCCGCCGTCCACCGTCAACCATCATGAAGGATGCACGGCTTGCTGCTCGCTTTTGGTCCTCCCCTCGTTAGCCAAGCAACCAAGCCATCGGCCTGGGAGGGAAAAGCTGGGGGAGCTGCCGCAGGCGGTGGACTAACGCCGTAGAAGCATGGTGCATGTTCCAACGGCCTTCCACCAAGCCAACCTGGCACTCCTGGTTCCATCCGATAAGCCATTTGGTGAGCACGGCCAATGGTCAAGGTACTGTCAGAGACACACCCGAACAGCGCCGCTCCAAACTAACCCGTCTGGTCGTTAGGAGGTCGCGATCGAGGGTTTTCCAGTTCAGCTACCTTCAATGAGCCGGCGGCGGGACTGGACCAAGGAACGGACTGGAGGCGAGTTTCCGCGGAATGGCCGCAAGACAAAGCAGATCTCTGTCTAAGGACGCCACGATTCAGACTCAGTGCCATCTTTTAGTTGGAAATTGCCATGGCATTGGGCGGCTCCTGTGGGCACTGCCGAGCGGCGGTCAACACGCTTTCGGCCGGTTGCACCGCAGGCTCGTCCGTGCTGTCCTGTCAAAGCCGAGGCGTGGCCAGTGGCTGACTTTGATGGCTGCTCTCATTCCCGTCCATCATGGGGCAGAGCGTTAGGCGTCTTCAGCCTCTCTGCAGACTACAGGAAATCCGCTGAAAGCAGCGAGAGAAGTGCAGCGTACCAAATGGTAAGCAAACGGTGAGTGGGTGACAGCCCCCGAGATATGAACCGCAGGTTGCGAGATGCCGAAAAACATTTTCCAACGGAACAAGAGATAATAGGTACCGGCTAATGTTCTCGAATTTTCGACCCCAATATCCGCGGAGCCAAGGAGATCCCTGCAGTGCGTCTCACTAGCACGAACAGCCGGCGACGGGCTCCTTGCTGACCTAAAATGAAGGTGACCTGACATGAAATGTCAGTCAATACGCACTAAGTAGCAGTTTGTTGTCCGAGCTGCGGCTTTGACACTACAGCGAAATGTACTTGGTCTCGGACCTGGGCTAGCCAGAGGTGGTCTTCAGCATAACGCTCATCGGGCAGCTCATAAGAGAGAAAGTCGTCAAGAGTTGACGCTAAGCGGCATGATCCCTCTCTACGTGGGTCCCGACGGCAAGGCGAACAGACGCCGACGGGTCCACGCATGGGAACACTCCATCAAGTAGGTCCGAGGAGTCGGCAATGTTAATGTAAAGTGACGCGAGCCAAAGCACGACTTCTGGAGTCCAAAGTCGTGCTTAAAGTCGTGCTCCAGCAAAGATCGACCCTGGAATTATTGATGGCTGGGTCCATGGCCCGGGGCACGCGAGCCGAGTGGCTCTGAGGGTTCGTGATCGCCATTGGAGTCATCCACTTCTCGGAAGAGACCGATTGTTTTTCAGCAAGCATAGACATCAGATTGGGATGCGGTTGTAGTATCTGGATGGGACAATGAAGATGTTGCCTGAGCTGTCGATGACGCGCTTCGGATCGATTCGAATGCGCATAACAGGATGTGGGTGTGGCAGCCATCAGGCGACGAAACAGCTTTTTGGGTTATCTTTCGGTGCCATCGAATCAGCTCAGCTCACACTGCGGGCTAGCAGGCTGCTGAGTGACAGACCTGCGGTGCCATGATAAGTCGGGGTATTTGGAAATGCGAACCTTTTTTCCAAATACTTGGGTCCTGGTCGTTTGGTTGATAAGGAACTACAAAGTTCCACCATGTTTGCTTTGGGAAGGTCGAACAGGGTACTTCGGTCAGGTATCCGTAGCTGTTGGTTCTCAAGACCTATGCTAACCGATCAGGCGGTCTTCTTCTGCTGTGCACTCCTCACTCACCGAGATTGCCGGCAATATCGACGTAAGTTGATGCGGCATTTCATCTAGCTCAAGAAGGGTTGTTCGTAGCAGCAACGAGCCTGGAGATAACTCTAAATTTTGGCGTCTAGGTCGGTACGAGAAGAATAGGCTTTCTTGGACGAGTAAGCCGAGCCGCAGGGCGGGTGTAAGCAGTCAATAGAGGGACGCGAGACGGCACGATGCAAAGCAACCCCAAGCTTACTCCGCGCCCACGAACCACGAGAGCATCCGTGTTCGCATGGACTTGAAAGGTGCTGTAGACGAAGACTTTCCGTGGATTACATTGTGATTGTCGATCTTCTCCATCTGCTGCAGCTGAAGTATAGGATCTGGGTCTTGGTCAGCTCATAGCTTAGTGATACTTTCTAGCCGACGCAGACGCCTAATGCATGGTATTGCTAGTCCAATGTATCGAAAGAGGAGCAACGTGATGTTGGTGTCAGTTGACACAGATAAGAACAGGGCAAAGCACTTGACCTTACCTGATATCCCAGAAACGCCAAGATGTTCAGTCAGGCAGCGGTGTATTCTAGGTTGAGGCATCCAGATCCGCAGAGTAGAGTTTCTTCTGTTGCTATTCAGACTTGGCCAAGCCAAGCTTCGTTACGGCTGAGATCGTCGTCTACTCTCCCGACGACGCTGGGTGATGTGGACAAGAATCTTGCATCGTCTGCAAATCTCTGTACCAAAGCAGAATGGCTGTTGTTTGGGGACGAACGATATGCCTTGTTGTAGTCAACAGTGGCAAGCAGTCATTGGTCCGGGAGAGCCTCGATGACTCCAGATTGGGTTGATTGCTCCGCGATTGCGTGGCACGCGTGGCTACTGACGAACGAGAGGCCGTGAGAGGCGTTCGAAACGTTGTCTGACGGCACATGGTAAGCGCAGGGCCAAAAGTTCCGGGGATAGGCGTTTGGAGCTTCGTTATGGCACAAATGGTCAGCCCATCGGTCCCTGTGCAAACCAAGGCCAGGCATGTCAGGCGGAAGGACGCCAGGAAGAGGCGAGGGAATCAAGACGTGGGGGTCGACGTGTCGTTGGCAAAGTGACTGAGGTCGGATGAAGTTCAATAAGGTAGGGGTCAAGAGGTTGGAGGGTTGACGATGGGGGGAGCCTGAATGGCGACGAGGACGTTGAGAGAATGATACCTGAGGTTACAACTGAGAAGAAGGCAGGTAGCCTTCGATGGCGTTCCATGATTGTTCTTGGGAAGGAAGGAGCAACGAGACAGATGTTTCGGGGAAGGTACCCTGCCTCCACAAGGAAATGGCGGAAAGAGGAAGGAAGTAATGGCAAGTGGATATAGCTCCCTTGAATGTGTGCTCTTGCCCATGAATTCGTGATAGATCAGCCCTTGGCATCATGGAATGTACTTTGCTTCACTCCGTGTCTTCGGTAGTTCATGTTAGCTCTGAGACATCGTCTATTATCATTTGTAAACGTGAAATCCTAATGCCTAGCCAAGACGCCAGGGCTTTCTATCATCTTTGACCGTGCAGTCACAGAGCAAACGCCTCGTCAACGTAAACAACTGGGCCAAACTCTACCCATAGCTACCGTTTGCACTCGTCCCCATACCATCGAAAGGCATCTTTTAGGGCCCCCTCTTTCCTTACTTGGAAAAGCCGTCACGGATATCAACAAATCGCAGGTATCTATCCTTGGCCCACCGGCGCGACCTCTTGCCGAACATAATCATCGGCAGGCTCAACCCCATGATGACGAAGCTGAGAACTCCAAGGGCGATGAAGCAGTTCTCCATGCCCGAGTCCAGCCAGTAGCTCGCCACAAAGGTGAAGAGCATGGCAATCGTGTTGTTGATGACGGCCACACCTACCATGCCTTCCAATACCATTTCACTGCGTTGTCCTGTTAGCCACTGCTCTCCCCATCATACTGTCAACTCTGAGAGATACCAAAACTTACGGGAAAGAATCGGCAAGATACGCCAAGCTCAAGTCTCCGGCACAACCGTACCCGAAACCGATGAAGCCCAACCCAACATACGGAACAGGCCAGTCCCAGCCTCGCGCGCTCCCGATGCCGAAAAGCCACATGCCCGTCGGGAAGATCACCGTGCAGAGCGCCATCAGATACAGCCGAAACTCAGACTCCATGACGCCTTTATTCCGCTTGATCATCCACAGCATGAACTGGTCACTTCCGTAACCGCCGTAGATACATCCGATCAAACTTCCAATCAGCGTTGGCAGGTTCATGTTACCCACGGCAGCCGCAGAGTAGTTCCAGGGCGGGCCATACCACCAGTCCTCTTGAACCGTCAGGTAAAACGTCAAGCAGATGTTCTGCAGACCCCACTGGAGTCCCGCGTACCATACCGCCGGAAAGGTAAAGACTCGGAGGGTGTGCCAGAGGCGGAAGAGATACTGCTTGAATCCCGTGCCCTGGAGGTTCGGCGCCGGCGTGATGATGCGGATGCGGTCCCAGTACGTCTTGCGACGGGAGTAGGAGAAGGCCATACGGTCACGCGCGGTAGTCGAGACCATGGATCCGTGGTCGGTGCCCGTCGTCGTCTCGGCGAGGTGCGGGGTCTGCTGCTTCTCGGTGACGGAAGCGTCCTGGCCCGAAGTTGGGTCTCTTTCAATGCTGACAGAGTTTCTGGCTGATGCCTGTGCCGAGGTCTTCTCTGGGACCACGGTAGCGGCAGTTCGGTTACCGTCGTCTACGGGGTAGCGTTCGCCGTTGCCGGTAAGATAGCGATCTCGGTTGAATTCCGTCTCTTCGAGGCCAAAGTAGATGACGATCAGACTGATGCCGCAGATGATGGTGCCCACGTAGCCGATCCATCGCCAGCCGAGGCCGCTTGATACGTATGCGCCGATGAGAGGCCTGCTTGCGTTTAGCAATCACATGTTCCCGCATCATACTCGCCAGTCAGAGGACAATCTCACCCAAGGTAGGTTCCAATGGCAGTTGCAAAGGTGTAAATACCAAGCACACTGCCCGTCTGGTGTTCGAACCAGATATCGAGAAGGGACAACTGCACAGTCGCCTCGCCGACAGACTCAGCAGCACCAACAAACAGCTGCGACCAAACCACGCCGCCAACATTGGTGATGCGAGCATACCAGATGAGACCACCAATGTTGACAACCATGGAGATCAGATACCCCAGCCGGCGGCCGTACAAGTGCACCAACGGCGAACTCAGCAGGGTCCAGTACCCAATCGCAATGAACAGCACACCGGCACCGGTGTTGAAGGCGTCATAGCTGATTCCGTACTCCTCGTTCACGCCATCCGCGCCTGAACCCGCATTATTGGAGGTAGCAGCTGTGAGACCAACAATGTAGAGCACAAGGCACGAGTGCCAGATCTTGCGGGCCAGTGACCATCGCAGGGGATCATTGGGGCTCTCGGTGGGCTGAGGCACAAGAACGATGTCGCCGTGCTTCAGAAGCGAGGCATCGCCCGGTAAATTGTTGCCGTTCTCATCGTAGAGTCGTCGCGTGCCCGGAATGACTTCGGGTGCTGACGTTGGTGTTGTGATTTGTGGAGCGGCCATCGGGCAGTTGAGAATGAACACAACTGACGTTGCTTATCGCCTAAAGTGTAAGTTTTTGATCGTGTGCTGTGCGGTTCTGGGTCGCGTGTGCGGCGGGGACTTCAGCCCTTGGGATAACTGGATATTCGGTATGTGTGTATAATCACTTCTTCTCATGAAGTTCGACGCCTCCAGCGTCGTTATTGCTAGCAGGGAAGCATTCCGTCTTTGAACAGTTGTGGAAAAGGGGGAAAAAAGAAGAAAGATCTCTGAGCGCGTCGCACTGAAAAGAGATGGAGAGAGGCTGAATCAATAACAGATAAAACTCTTATCTCTAGCAGCAAAAAAGATCGCCTGAGTGCAAGTTTTGACCTGAGATGGGGCGGGCCGACGGGACGTCATAATCCTTGGAACCAATTGAAATTGGTGCCCAATCATCAAATGGGGGGCCATCGAGATGTTCGCGTACTCCGTAAGGCAAGGTACCCGTAACGTTGTAATGTGGTAGCGGCATCCGCAACGGTCTTGTTGCCGTCCCATTTCCGATGTATCATATCAGCGCGGTCTATTCCTTGTCCTGGCAGTCCTGCTAGTAATGGCTTCGGCGGTTGACGCAGTTTTGTTGATTTTCCACGGTTCCAGACTTGGGTGTAGAACGCTTGTGGTCAAAGACCGTTTTGAGGCTCTTTTAGACTCGAGAGTCAATGTTGCTGAAAATTTCGACATGCCAAGCCCAGAAGACGGGGCATATGCCGCTTTGTTCACATTCCGCCGGTTAGTGCCGTGAAGAGGTTCGGCCTCTTCTCGGTTTGTGTAGAATTCAACATAGGATAGCTAACATCGGCGTAAGGAGACTTGTCGGCTTTCGAACGGCAGACGGTAGAGCATCGACTCAATGTCAAGCAAAACGACTGTTTGTAAGTGAAAATAGACTGCCTTGCTCAGCCAAACCTAGCATTGCCAGTTCGTTTCATTGGCAGGACGGCAGGCGCAAAAGTTGTGTTTAGCTCAGCCAGCTACTTTCTAGTGCGTATGTCAGGTCTAGTCTGTGACGCTGTCAGCAGTAGTTCAATTACGGAAGACGGCACACACGCAGGCTTTTCTTGAACTCGGCAGACGTTAGCAGAGGTGCAAGAATGCCGTGATAGGATGACGGTAAAAGTGTGGCGGTGCTAGGAACGTGGCTGTGGTGGCGTAAGCTGCAGCCACATTCGGGCGCACTGCGGGTGGTGATCGGCAATGGCTTTCGTCCTCTTGAGCAAAGTGACACGGCAAGGCGACGAGATACGTCGAGGTGATGGAATTTACGCGGAAACACATTGCATTGCATCTTCTCGGCTGTGCAGGTCCAAGCCTTGTAAGGCGTGGATTTGCAAGCTGGGATGCCAATCAAGCTTCCTCAGTCACTGGTCAGTTTCCGCCGGCGATCGGCCACCGGAGCCGGGGCTTCTCCAGATCCCAACGGGGCCAACTGATCTTGGATGGCTAGCCGATGTAACGATATTCGCGGCCTCGGCCACGTCTGTCGTCTGTCTGGGCTTCTGAGATTCGCGTGAAGTGACGTTGGCATCCATCTGGAGGAGGGTTATCGAAAAGCAAACCGCGGGGCAATTGCACAGAAAGCAGCGGACGGGCGGAAACTCGGGCGTTCCACCTCCTACCCAAGATCCGCCCGGGGGAGCTCTTTCTCCGGGATTTTTTGGAGGAGGAGCTCAGATGGGGGCAATCACGAGCTGCCATTGGGTCAAGCAGAGCTTGGCCCCACCTCGGCCCGGGACCCCATTCGTCACGTGGGAGTTGACGTAAGTCATAGCCCCCAATTCCTGAGGTAAAGTGTCACTTTTTGTCGCTATGTCACTCTCGGGCACTAGGGGAAAGTGTTGGCTGAGGTGCAGTTGCCTGCAGAGAAACAGTCTGGAAAGAGCAGAGTGAGGCAGACCGAGTGAGGCAGGAGTTGGCAGGTCGGCGCCGCATTGAGCTGTGTTGGTGGGTACGTACCTCTTAAAGTGGCCGAGGTGCCCCATGCCCCCAACGGCCACCCGCGTCAACCTTGGAATGTCGTAAGTGCACCTTACGCAAGGAAGCTGGGCGCCGTGGACTCGTGGGACCATCTAGAGCTCCTTGCTCATCGCTTCAAAACGCGGCCCCGTCGCCTCACCCCATAAACTTACCCATTCGTGTCCGGAGCTGCGCACTTCGTACCAAGTCCCAAATTCGCATCCCAAATACGCGGACACTACCCGAGATTCGAGAAATGGCGACCCCTGATCTGCGACCCTGAATACCACCTCCTTATCCCACCTCAAGGCGCCCTTTAAACTAAACTTCTTCCCGCTGCCCCGTCTGATCCGGATGCGATCCCGTTGAACACAGTCGCCGCTTGCATCTCGCAGCTACATCCCATCCGCACTGCGCGGTGATTGCTCCTGCGAATACCACCAACCACCACCGAATGCACACAACTGAACCAATACATTGATAGCTCATCTGGCAATCAACGAGACCGTCACGCTCATCCTCCTTTTAAATCTCCCGAGATCATGGCATCCACAGCTGCCTCCCCCAACGGCGGGGCTCACGACCACGTCCTGCGGCCGAGGCCGAGGAAGCCACAACATTCCCAGTTGACGAGAACACAGAGCAATACTTCCGTCGGCGAGATGAATGGCTTGACACCTCTATCAGAGACTGGCCAGACGAGCGGCACTACTAGGTAGATACACCTCTTCCCCACGCAAGCTCACCACTTTCGTCACCCGCCAGCGCTAACGTCAATGTCGTCACA
This sequence comes from Colletotrichum simmondsii, assembly GCA_001563135.1. NCBI lineage: Eukaryota > Fungi > Ascomycota > Sordariomycetes > Glomerellales > Glomerellaceae > Colletotrichum > Colletotrichum simmondsii. The sequence continues at coordinate 161,762 of JFBX01000431.1, read as the reverse complement.
GCGGCCGCTCGACACCAGTCCCTCACGATGCCCTTCCCTCCGTCAAGAGCATGTCCTCGGCGAAGAAGCAAGCCCGTGCTGAACAACGACGCCGTATTTTCCCCACGATCGAGTTTGCGAGCCGCGTTTCCCACTTCGATCCCAACTCCGACTACCGCGATTTCCATGGCTTCTTCAACCTCTTTTGGATCGGCCTCGCCATCATGGCCATCACCACCATGCTGCGCAACATCAAGGATACTGGATATCCCATGAGAGTCCAGATCTGGACTCTCTTTACAATCAAGATTTGGCATTTGGCCATTGCAGACTTCCTCATGGTGGCGAGCACCTTGGTGTCTCTACCCCTCCATCGTCTGTGGCGCTCTGCCCCCGCCAACGGAGCTCTGACATGGAAGAATGGAGGTATGGCTGTTCAGAGCATTTACCAAGTTGTGTGGCTTGCCTTCTGGATTGCCATTCCCTTCGTGCTCGACTGGACATGGACCGCACAGGTCTTCCTGCTTCTGCACACCATGGTCCTGTTGATGAAGACGCACAGCTGGGCCTTCTACAACGGCCACCTCAGCGAGACGGAGAAGCGCCTCTACGCTCTCGACAATCCCTCGACCGCGTCAAAAGACCCAGTCTACCTGTACCCGACACCCGACAACCCAATGGGTACTGTGAGCAGCCCCAAGACACGCGACTTCAAGGCCAAGTCGGAGGCCACGGGCACGTCAGACACGGACTCAACCTCGGATGAGATCGAGCAGCTTCGCGAGGATCTGGCCCAGGAGCTCACCTCGCCCATGGGAAACCTCGCATACCCTCGCAACCTAACCTGGTCTAACTATTTCGACTACCTCCTGTGCCCCACCCTATGCTACGAGCTCGAGTACCCCCGAACGGCCCGCATCGACTGGCAGAACCTCATCTCCAAGATTATCGCCGTCTTTGGCTGCATTTCCCTTCTCACTGTCATCTCTGAGGAGTTCATTCTACCCATTCTCAGCGACGCCTCCGTCCGCTTGAGCACAGTCCCGAAGCCGCCCGTCTCCGAGGCCCTCCTTATCCTAGCAGAGAGCGTCTCCTGGCTCCTCTTCCCTTTCATGCTGACCTTCCTTCTTGTCTTCCTTGTCATCTTCGAGTACGCCCTCGGCGCCTTTGCCGAAATCACGCACTTTGCGGATCGCCACTTTTACTCCGACTGGTGGAACTCGACCGACTGGATGGAGTTTTCTCGCGAGTGGAATATCCCCGTCTACAGCTTCCTGCGCCGTCACGTGTACAGCGCCAGTCGGCCGTACGTCGGTCGCCTTCCTGCCACCGTCATTACCTTTTTGATCTCCGCCATAGGTCACGAGATCGTCATGGCCTGCATCACCAAGAAGCTCCGCGGCTACGGCTTCATTTGTCAGATGTTGCAGCTGCCCATCGTCGTGTTGCAGCGCACAAAGTGGGTTCGCGGCAAGGAGACGCTAAACAACGTGTGCTTTTGGTGTTCCATGGTCATGGGCCTGAGCATGGTAAGTCGCCCGGCTTCCTTTCGATATGGAGCGAGAACTAATTATTGGCAGATTTGTGCTCTCTACGTCTTGGTTTAGGACCTTGACAAGGCAATCTGCGTTGCATCCTTTCATTTGAGTTACGCATAACCTCTTCATCTCCCAAATGTCGCATTGCCGAAAAGACGGTTTAGATGAGCTTGACTGAGACTCATTGTATTATTATTATTAAGGCAACTCTGTATCATTATTCTGGATCATTCACGAGGCGGCGTCCCCCAAGACAGACACACAATCATTTTCCTGGCGTTTTTCTAGATAGGTCTTATACCCCCTTATTTACATGCCCACCTGGCAAAGATTACACTATACCCGGTATTGCAGATGTGCCAGCCAAGTATGCAACGCATTGGAAATCAACAAAATGGCAAAGCCGGTGATTCATTGCCTTGAAGCTATCAATCTGATTGTCCGTTCGTAGGGACCTGCCTTCCCTTCTTCTGCAGTAGAAACCCAACATCCACTTATTGAATTTTAACCAAAGACCTTCCAAGCACCGTTCCAATCTGATCCCATACCAGAGCAGCCCACAGCCAAGAGACGTCCTTCCAATAGCCCCTCCATCGTCTTTACCAAACACACGACCTATTCAACAATCTCCATCATCCACACCCAGAGAGTCACCGCTCTCATTCAGGAGGATGCCTCAACAACGCATCCTCCCTCGCAATATCATCCTTGTCTCCCAGAAACTCAAAGTTCTCATCATCCAAGACGCCAATGGTGTAGTGCCGCGTCTGTGTACTCTCGCGCCAGAACCAACCCATTCGGAACTGGAGGCCGGAGAGCTTTTCGTGGAGTTCCTTCTTGGACATGTGCTCGGCGCCCTCGGGGAGGTGGTCCATTGCGTTTGAGTCTTTGAGGAGGGCGGTCATGGCGGCTATGCTGTTGAAGCCGTCTGGGGCTAGGCCCTTCACATTTAAGTTGAGTGCCATCTGTTTTCCACGCGCAGAACCCATCGCACTGGCAACCAGCGTATAGATATTGTAGATTACTGTAACAGCCAGTATCCCAATCATGATGTGGGCCGGCCACGAGTCTAGGATGATTTTGCGATTATAAGTAGAAATGATTGCGGTCAAATTTGGAAGAGACGGCGGAGGCATGCCCCTTGAACTCTGTGTGACTTCAAACCGATTCTCCACATTCGCAAGTTGAGCGGCTAAGAATCCATACAGGTGATGAATGTCTTCGAGGATTTCTTCCTTGAGCTTCGAGTCTCCGAATGCATCCACATGGAACCGACCATTTGGCTGGACCAATGTTCCGAACCAACTGTCTAACCATCCTATCCGTGAGTCATTCAGGAACACATCCGGTATTGCACCGTGGTCGCCATCCGATGTGTTTTCGAATTGGTTGTCAATGTTTGGTATGTCGAATGATGTTCTCCAGGGCCTTGCCTCGGACATATTTGGGTACGGTTTGGCCTTTCGGTCGATGATATAATCACCGTTATCAGGGATGAGACTAACTTCGGTGGGCACTTCGCACCAAGCGTATTTGCACCTGGTTATGGAAAGAAATGTGAAGTTTTGGTTTTCTGTGGAATATTTTCCCAAGGCGTAGGTCTGGAACCTCGCTTGTGCAAACCTATCGTCATGCGAATGAAGTCCCAGGTTGCAAGACAAATTAGCACTGATCAGATTCTCTGGAGAATTCAGCCTCGTTGCGAAGTACAGATCTTGAACGCTACCATCGGCATTGGCGACACCTAGATTCTGGTGGAGCTGTGCTGTACTTCCATTGGGACATGTGAAATATTCGGTGATTTGGGGCGAAACATTGAAAGAATTGTTGGCGGCATTGTTCCTCATTCTCAATCCTGTAAGATCGTAATTGCTCGGAGGCACTTCGCGACAGGTAGAATTGAGTTTCGCAGCCAAGATGTTGACCCGTGCGTACCAATCTTGTCGAAGTAGTGATTGGTTTCTTTGATTGAAATCAGCGGCACCAATAATTGGAAAGACAAAGGTCATCATATGTGTTTTTGGGGTGTGTCAAAGGTGCTTCCCCCTGACGAAGAACAAGACCTCTAAGAATATGTCTTCTGAACACACCTGCCCATCGGTCTTCTCCGTCGGCGGTGCGTCCGGGGCCAAGCCAGGTCTTTTGTTGTATCGGGAATGTACTCGAATCCACGCTACTTCCGATATTAGGAATGCTTGGAGCGATGGTCGTTAAGAAGACGCCCAGAATGGTGAATACTTGAGTTAAAGTTGCAACTCCGACTTGGACCCGAAGCGATCGGTAGAGGACTTGGAGCCCGAACATGTCCAAGAATGAAACGTCAATCTCCGCGGCCCTGCATGTTTTCTTGGAAAGCTTTGATAACATAGCGAGGCCTCGATATGCAGTGTCGCAAGAATTGATGTACATGGTAATACTGAGCACCACAAGTGATGGGGCAGATGCCCAAAGCTGAATATGGTTCTCAGGAGAAAATGTTGCGATGCCCTGTGGAGTTTCCGATAGCCTCAAGCCAACGCAAAGGCCCAGTCCGATCACAACGAAGTAAATTGTGACTGTCGTCCGCGCCCAGAATTTTAGAACCAGGGGAGCAAAACTGCAGGTCCCCCATTGCGTTGCTGTATCTTCGAATCGGGGAGCGACTCGCAAAGCACCTTCTGCATGTGTCCTCTAGTTTCGGAGCAGTAGCATCCTCCCCATGATTGTAGAAATGTCCCTATACCAAATTTTCGTAATCCTTCCAGAGGTGAAAATCGTAAGGGCGAGCATAAGCCCGAACAGTCCAAAAAATGTTGCCATCGACAAGCAAACCCACTTGTTGACCGTCAGCCCGTGGACGGTGATGGTCCAGGTCCCAGTCGCGTTCGAAAAATTCGCTGGTTGATCGATGCTTTGTCGAAGGCGATAGTGTGCAATCCATGGGCCGAGAATACGGGACATATTCATAGTAGATTGGTAAAGCACCTCATTGGTGTACAATGAGACGTCCATCTCATCTACATTTGGACTTGGAAGTATGTCAAAAAAGTTGTATGCAGTCTGAACTGGGCCCGTTACCCAGTTAATTCTTGATGCATTCCAGCCACCGAAAGGTGTAGAGGTATCGATAAGGTCCCAAAGGTTTGTGGTCACCGGGTGTCTAACTTCGGATGGTGGTGATAGAACGACGGGCACACCGGCATTATCGATTACTTTAACTCTAGAAATCCAAGAGCCAGAGTAGCAGAGAACTGCTGAAAGACTTTTTAGGACCGGTGATGAAGAGTCTTCGGGAGGTCGCTCAAAGCGGGCCGCAAAATACAAGTACTTATTGGTGTTATCAGACAGTCCAACGCATGACGTTGGAATGGCTAAGCTGGAGTGGCTTCCCCAGTGAGCAAGAAACCTTTGGGCATTCCAAAGATGGTCTTGATCAACTCTGTCTATTGTGTCGATATCTCCAGGCCCAGGTAATGGCAGTTCACAGCCTTCAAAGCGCAGCTTGAGGTCTCGTACGTAATGTATTGAGAAATTGCTGTCGTACGGTAATATCTTCGAATAAGAGTGGCTCTCTAGTACGACAATTGCTCCGTGACGCCGAATGGCCATGCCAAGTCAAAGTATTGAATGGCTTGCGCTTTGTAATATGGGGTGTAATCTCGCGATAAATTGTCGGATCTACTCGAAGTAAACGAATCGAAGACATCAAATGTTTCTGTGGTGTTGAATATTTGGTAGTGAAGCAAATTGGGGACGAGAACAATCTGTGTTCTCAGGGCAATGGATAATCCAACAACTAGGGAAACAAAATAGTGTTTGATTTTTAATGAATGAAGCATGATTTTTGGCAATACCATGGCTGTATAGTCAATCTCATGGTTGTCAAGATTCGTTTTCAACGGATTTCCGTGACGTCGCGAGATCCATGGCATGTAAATCAGGGCTTGTGTTTCGACCCTCGACCAGCAGATAGACATGACCACGAGGACTATACGAATCAAAAATTAGCTTTTCATAAAACATCCACGACGACATGTTGCGGCCCTGAAAAGAAAGCGTCACTCAGCCATACCAACTAATATGCCGAGTGCCACCAGCTGGAAAATTACCTCATTCTCTGACTCTTGGCCCACCCCGAGCCTATTGTTCTTCAAAGAGATGTGAAGCATAGCGAAGAGACCGATGGAGGCAGCAGAGAATAAGACAGCGAAAGTAGACAGGACGGCAGGTTGGAGCCATGAAGGTCCCCAAGTCCCATCATTCTCAGACCAATAAAGGTTTTCATCCCGGTTTTCATCATCAGTGTTGTGGTCTCCATTGCTCGCAAAGTCGCCGTGAGTCTGAAACAATGTATCGATATCGATATAAGGGCTTGCTATGGATAAACATAGCTCGCATCGCCCATAATGGTCGGCGGGATTTATTTGCTCGGGGCAGGTTGCATCATGCTCAGCTTCTCCATCGAAGCAACAGTTCGTGTTGTTTGAAGTGGCGAGATTGGTCGAAGAAGTTGTTTCAGCACCGGCAAAGGAGCATGCTATAGATAAGCACAGCTCGCATGGTCCTTGGCTGTTGGCGTGGACTATTTTCTCAGAGCAGACTGCTTCTTCGTATGCCCCAGAATGACTCGAAGGAGGGGTGCTCGGCATCATCCAGTTGTGTCCAGGAGATGGCCGTCGGTGGGGAGATATTTTCAAAGACTTTAATTATCAAGCTCACAAGACACTAATAGAAAATTCCAGCTCCTAGGTAGGCGTGTGGAAATGCCGAATCACCCTTTCGATTCCCTGGGCAGTCTCAGGTTACAGGTAGATAAGGTCCATAAGTTGCAGGGATACAAGCCCGGCGGAAGCCTTTGTGTTTGTATTCTAGTACTCGCAGCTGCTATAGCTACACTGTGTTTCTCCAGCGTGCCCTGGTTATGTGCCTTTTCTTTGTGTGTGTCACCGCTCCTAGTTTACTTGCCTTAAGGCGTTGCATCTCGTCCCAGGCTTCTGGACCGTGGCACTTACTTGAGTGAGATTCGTGTCTCGGCTGACCGTGACACCCAGACACACTTGATGCGCTGTTTCTGAATCGTTCAAGTGAAACAATTAACAGACAATATCTGTTGCCTGGTGGTAAGTATCCGCTCTAAGTAAACAGCCGTCTGCCTCTCGCGAATGCACACTGGGGTTGCTGGCTGGCATGCACGACAAATCTCTCATCAGTACTCTGGGAGCAGATGGTCTGGGAACCATAACAGAGATAGAGCTGAACTGGCCTGGACATTGTGGTTGGGCATTTACTTCGCTAACACGCAGCAGTTGGATAGTGAGTTGTCGTTGTATGGAGTACGGAGGTGGGATGATCGATATCCGGCGCCCCCTATCCCCTATTCGGCCACCGCTTAAACTTTACCCAAGCTCCGAATGTGCTAAATGGTGTGCAGCGCGTCGCTCCATCGCCTTACTTGCCCCCCAACTTACTCCCAAATAATCAATGAACGACCACCCCCTGTCTCCTCACTCAATCACTCTGCACCACCAACCACCACTACCGCCAGCTCACCAACCGAACGGATGTACATCACAGACCCCACCCTCGACGGCCTCGTCGCCAAAGTCCGCGAATTCCAACGCAAAGAAGGCTACGGCGTCATCAAAACCCGCTCCAAGCGCTCAGCAGGCACCAAGGAAATCTACCGCCAAGACCTGAGCTGCGATCGCGGCGGCCGCCCCAAAGCCTCCGTCGCCATGATCCGCAACACAAAGTCCAACAAGACGGGCTGCATGTGGCGCGCGCACCTGACCCTCCAAGCCGACTGCTGGGTCTGTATCCCGCACAACATGGAGCACAACCACCCGCCGCTGACCGAGTCCTTTGCCACGAGCCGCTCCTTTCGCCAGTTGAGCTGGGAGGCGGCCGAGGGCGGCGTGCAGGGGATCCGGAACCGGGTGGATGCGTTGTCGAGGGGGGACCTGCCGACGGGGAAGTTGACGGCGCGCGTGATTGCGGAGAAGATTTCAGAGGAGACGGGGGCGTTAGTGAGGGAGAGTGATGTGAGGAATATTCAGGCGAGTATACGGCGGGCAAAGGCACGAGATGCCTCTGCCGTTATTCAAATTGAAGATGATGATGAGGAGGAGGAAGAAGAGGATGAGGAATGAAACGTTTCCTCTCATGTTGTATTTGCCATCACCTCCCGTGTATCGCCCCATTCCACATGGCCTGAGAATAAGACGGGAGGCCTAATGAAGGGTTTCACCGAGGTACGTCTGGACACCTGCCTGCTTTACGTCAGATGCTGTCAAACCATAAGCAAGGCGTCGAGGCCTGGATGGGGCGTATCACCAAAGTTCTTACAAAAGCCGAGGATGAGCGCGAGGCTTTCTTGTATATCCATTGTCTTTTTCTTTCATTTAGTTTGAACCCCAGCCATATCAAAAGCTTTAAGTGGCTGTCTTACAAACTCGGTAAGGATGTATCGAGCTACCTATGTGAACCATTCAAATAAAGCACAAACGATCGTGGACAAATGTTCCTTGAATCATCCGCTGCGATGTTGACACAAACGGATAAGATAGCAAAAGAATGTTACAAGCAAACGGCTATAGGTTCTGTCTCTCACTCTGCGCAACACAAGCCGTGTGTTTGGCATCAGCTCTTGTTCTCGATCGCTGACCGACCAAGCATTTTCTGAGTACATGCAAGAAACCAAGAAGAGAAAATCGTGTCACGGAAAGTTAAACTCGAGCTGTGCCTTGTTTGGGTCATAGATGGGGCGTAAGCATAATGGTGCATACGGCTGGGCAGCAAGTATAAAACCGCTCTTGTGATTACGCAGGGAACTGTTCTAAAACCTAGACAGGACAACATTAGGCTCGTTGTTCCAGTGGTTCCGGCACTGGGAGGGTCCGTTCCCACTCGAAACCGCGCGAGTCCTATCCTATTCTGCCCCAGAATTATCTAAAGCATTCGGGCGTAAATAAGAGGAACCATATCAATAGACATCTAAACAGACTTACCCTTTCCTAGTAGGTATTCAATACTGATTACACGCAGGCCGCCGAGAAATGAAAACAATAAAGAAATTACGATTAGAAGCTTCTCAGCGGGACTGTTGATATTGCTTGTCTTATCACCGGCCTCTGGTGGAGAACGTATTATTTCGCCCACGATAATAATGTAGCATTGAACATGAGATGGGCGGCCCAGCAATGGTGGCCCGTCTCCTGCAATACTGAAGAGAACAGGGTCTTTATATATGATGTGTTCGGCACAATTTCCAATATCATGAGTTACCAAGTTATTCAATCGTCGACAAAGATTGTGCCTTCCTGTATTCATCTCACCTGGCGCTCTTCTGACCTCGAATTAACAATTCGTCATTCCAGAGCTCTGTGACTGTCCTCGTAGATCAGATGGTCTCCAAGGACGCTTATCACCCACTTCGCAAGTCCCAAGCTCAACTAGCTTAAGAGAATATTCTCCGCACAGTCAGCAATATCACGCGGCTACAGGACCATACATGCATCATTCAATGGACCACGAACACTTCATAACTGTTGAAGAACGGAAACCAGTTGACTAGACTCGCCATAGCGTTGCCACTGCTCGATCTAGGATCTCTGGTACCTCGTGCCAGCACTGATACCGGATGACAAACTCCAGTCCCAGCGTGAATTCAAAGATACTCCAAGCCCGTTGTAAACCGGCGCAAAAGACATTCATCGGCCAAAGCACCGCGTTACTGCACTGACTATGAGGAAATAGTCATCTTCAGAAACATCATCGCAACTAGGTGGATTCCCACCACCGTTCGCATAGTCTCTCAAGAAGCCAGGACCAGACTCTCTCTATATCGCTTCGTTGCCTTTCGTAAGTGTATAAAATAGGCAGGACTAAAATCTCCCCACATTTTTGGCACCCACGCCATTCAATCCTACAGTGCCCATCTGAGGATAATTTAGGCTGGGCTGGATAGCGATGTGAAATGCAGATGCTGTTGATTTAGTCTGACGTACTTCACATCAGCAAGACGACTTTCTATCAAAGACTGACACACTACTCATCACACCTACCTTCCTCTCGCATTATATACGTGACAGAATATCCCGTGGAAACAAACAGCCGACGAGCTCCTATGACCGCAGGTACCTCGCAGATATAGAGGTTCTGGCCTCTCTTTTTGTACACATCTTAAGCAGACCAGCTCAACTCCAGTCAAGTCTGCCCGCTCTCAGCCTTCCCAATCCCCCAGCCTGATCAGTCTCTGCGTGACATATCACACTCACCGAAACCCCCAAACCAAGAAGTAATCTCAGCCGCGATTTAACAAATGGAAAAATACCTCCTCACACTTCTTTCCATGTCCCGCTTTCTCTCCCAACACGCAGCAACGCTGGTCGTAATCACTCGAATAGACGCGTCAACCAGGTCCGGATCACCCGAGTCCAGACCACCGTGATCCAGCCTCGTACTGTCGCACTTGCATTTTCTTTTAAACATCATTCGATCTCGTCAAAGAACATCACCGAGTCGAGAGCCAGCAAGATAGACGTGTCAAGAATGCATCTCCATTCGACAGAGAATCTAACTATAGCCGCCCTCCTAGGACCCATGACTATCCTTCATGATGATCGTCCTTCCCTCAACAGGCACATGCCTACCATAATGGTATAATAACTCCTCCTCTTTCATATGTTTCTCTTCTTTCTCCCTCAACTCGTGCACAAAATGAGTGTGGTATATCCCCTCCGCTTTCAAAACTCCTTGTAGCGAATGACCAAGAAAAACAACGATTTGACAAGGATGAGAAAATATGTCTTGAGTTCGTTAAAGATCTGGAAAAAAATAGCCAGTAAATGTGTAAAATATATGTCGCCATCCCAATGCATGTATGTGTGTATCGTCAGACTCCAGCGTACAACAACTTCTGTGAGAAACCCAGGACGTTCCAAATGTCCCCGTTGCGTGGACGGGGCCGGCTGCCTGGAGCTGAAACGGGGCTCAGCCTGGTCATGTGAAAGGAGAGAGATGGTAGGGCTTCGTTGTTCGTGAACGCCTCATCACAAGGCACCTGACAAAACTCGAGAAGCTTCCTTTATCTCCACCCGATCGCCACTTTGACCAGACCCCGTCATCCCAGGCAACCACCACTGCCCAGCACGTCTCGCTCCATAAATGCCAATCAATAGCCGTCTCAAGCGGCCTCAGTCCCTCAAATGCCCTCAGCGCCATTTCGGGCTCGTCAATCGCAGCCCTCCCAGGTTGATATCAATAAGACAGATCGGTACTCGTTACTGTATGGTTTTCTTTCATATCGTCCCCTTCATACCAGCACGAACCAAAGAAAAAGAAGTAGAGATGAAAACATGAGAGCTAACAAAAATATAGAAAATGGAAATCGGCCGCGCGAATCAGGGCGTAAGGAGGATGAACATCGACGCGTTCCAGCAGAGCGAAGTATCTCTCATTGCGAAGACGGCGGGATGACCGTTGTGAGATCGAGACGTTAATGAGCTGCGCCAATTATTTGCCGCTAAGCGTAGCCAGCATACTCATCGCGGTAACGATGCGGGATGTTGGTGTACTGAACGTCATCATATCTCGCCGTCTTCACCTTGGAAAAATACGGGTTGGAGCTCTGGTAGCTTGCCTCGCGAGACGGCATGGAAGGGCGGACACTGTAGTAGTCGTGCTTGACCTTCCTCGGAGGAGAGTCGTCGCGATAGGCTGAAGCATATGCAGCCTCAGCAGCGACTGGGACTGCTCTTCCAGCATTGACGGTGTATCGAGTGCGTTGGCCAGTCTCATACGGTATCGCCTCGGGAGATTGCGTTCTGTGTCGATGACTCCTTTGTTGATGACGTTGGTCTTCCTCCGAATCATCAGAGTCCTCGCTCAAAATCTGCTGCGGCTGCAGCCTTGAGCGACCACGGCCCCGGACGTCGGCAGACTCAGCAGGCACATGAGAAAATGTTTGAGCCCTGACAGGACCAGGAGGAGGACGGTTGTACCCATCGTTGAAGGTCGCCGCTCTACCCAAGTGCTTAGGCGGCGAGGTAGATGCTGGCGAAGATGTCGCGGAAGCGAACTGAGCCATGTGGCGAGTGCTGGGAGACGCATCGACAACATTGGGCGATGGCGGAACCGGTGCCTCCTTTGTGGGTGATGATTTCTTATGACTTGACTTGTCTCGTGTCTTGGTCTCAGAGGAGCGTCTCGACTTTGATCTGCGACTGGTGTCCTCCTCGACAGTAGGGATGGGAGGAGGAGCGAAAGGAATCGCAGCGGGCGGCGTCGGGACCGCGGCTGGCACATGTCGAGGCTCGTACGAAGTCTGGGCACGGCTCAGACCCGGGTGAACTGCCTTGCGAGACTGATCCATGTATGACGCTGCGTACAGCATGGTGTCGGCATATTTGGAAACTTTGGCATCGGCCTGGATAGTAGGCACCGGAGGTACAGGCGGCTCTTCACGGAGAGGGGCGCCTCCAGGCGGGATCGAGCGAGATCGCTTGTCCTTCTCCTTCTCCTTGGTGCTACTTGACTTCTTCTTGTCAGACTTGGCGAAGTAGCTGGACTCATCATCTTCGATGTAGACAGGCTTGTGTCTACGCGATTTCTCTTCAGCCTCGCGTTTGCGGTCCTTTTCTCTCTCCTTCTCGGCCTTCTCTTGGCGCTTGCGTTCTTGACGACGCTCTTCCTTGTCGGCCGCGGCCTTTTCGGCAGCCCTCTTGAGCTGCTTTTCGTACGCCTTGCGATCTTGGCGTTCTCGCTCCTTTTCGCGTTCTCTTTCACGCTCTCTCTCGCGTTCCCTTTCTTTGCGATCTGCGGCACGGGCGAGCTCCTCGCGTTCTCTGTCCCTGTCTTCCTTACGTCTCCGTTCCCGTTCCCGCTCTCGATCTCTCTCTTCGTCTTGGCGGGACGGTTTCTCGTAACTTTTCTCGTAACTTGCGGCCCGGCGAGCCCTAGGCTCTTCGAAGATGGAATTTGATCTGCTGTGAATTTCTTCGTCCCAAGATCGAGAATTGTACCCAGTAGAGTACATGGGCTTGCCGCCGGGGGAGGCACGATACGTCGTCTTGTAGGTGTCCGGTCGGGGCTCGGCGGTGCGGACCTCATAGGATCTGGCGGCAGGCGCTCTGGGAGCCGAGGTGTTGGCGGACATGCCCTTGGCCATCTCCTTGCGGAGCTCGGCCAATTTGACGTTGTCATCGTACTTGCCTCGCTCGTTTTCGTCGCTCAGAATCTCGTAGGCCTGCTGAACCTTTTGAAACTCATCTTGCTTTTGGGCCTTGAGCGTCGGGTCCTGGACCTTGTCGGGGTGGCATTTGAGAACGAGCTTTCGGTGAGCACTTCGGATTTCTGCGAGTTGTGCATCTTTGGAAACACCTAAAATCTTGTACGGGTCGGGTGGCAAAGCGGACATGATGAAGATGTCTGATGGCGGTATGATGTTGGTATGGGGGCTCGTGAATCCAGTTCGACGGCGGCCAGAGAGCGACTGATCAACTCAAGGCTGTGGTAATGGTCGAAAGACTGCAAGGCGTTGCTTGCGGTCCGGTTCGTGTCGGTCTCTGTGCGGACGACGAGGCTATTGTTGCATTGAGGCGGTTATGATTATGTACTCGAGGCTGTGTGGTTCACCCTTTGCAATTGCAGCAGGCTGTTGGGAGTCGTTGTCAAGTTTTCGGGACCGCGGTACCCGGCGCGAAGCTTTCAATCCAGAACGGAAGGGGTTCCTTAAGTGGAATGTTGAGGGAGCAGAAAGGTGAAGGAAGTACGGTAGTAAGTAGAAGTAGTAGTAAGGTAGTATGTAGGCTGAAGTGAAGTCGCGACAAGTGATGTACTGTGAGGGAAGAGGCAAAAAGGATGATCAGATAAGGCGGAACGGGAGGTTGGGTATCGTTAAGGCGAGGTGATGATGTTATGGTTCAGAGTTGTGAATCGTGTGAGAGAGTGTGTGAGAGGCAAATGGAGGAGAGCAGAGGCAAGAGATGCAGATGCGGATATGGATGGCAAAAGAGGGCGAGAGAAGCAGCCGGATGCGTAGGGCGAGGGCGAGGGCCAGAGTCGGACGGGTGGTCAATCGTGGGTCGTAGCTCCTATCTCTGGGCTTTCCCCTCGAGGTGCAGCAGCGCAACCAGTGTCCAGTACGCAGGTGGAGTTGTTTTCGTGGGTTGATGTTCGCAAGTTGCGTTGGACGGGCAGCTCAAGCGAAAGACGAGATGGAGAAGGGGGGGGGGGAAGGCGTGCCAAATAGGTATCGGGAGGATCTCCAGAGGCCCAGGAGGAAACGGAGGCGGATATGGGAGAACTGGAGTGACTTCTGACAGCGGTGGAGTTCCCGGGCACTGGGATGCTTGCTAGGAGCCGAGACGAGCGATGACTGGAAGAGCGGAGAGACTTTTGGACGCTGAATGACTGAGGATTAGAAAGGCAAAGAGGGAAGAAAGTGACTTTGGGCGCACCATGCGACTTTGCGAAGAGAGGGTCCCCAGATGCGTGGGTGGATGGCAGCGATGGATGATGGATGGCAGATGGATGGTTGAATTGTGGGTTGTGGATTGACGCGGGTGGACGATTGATGAATGGACAGCCGATGGCCCATACAACAGATACGGAGTACCTACATCAGGTACATCGGTACATAGGTACTTACGTACATCAGGGCGTTTCCGTCCTGTCAGTCGAGAGCGAGCCGGTGCAAGCGTGGGACGTGGAAGGCGCGGTGGGTTAAAGTGGGCACAGGTCCGTGGACGGTGGGTCACAGAGCCTGGGGTCGACGGTACGTATCTCAGTGCAAGATGCATGTACCTTCCTCACGTTATTCTCGCTGGATCATACGGTCTGTACCTTACCTTACGTAGACGGTACGTAAGTACAGGTTAAAGTGCCTTACCTCACCTTACAGATATCCGTACGGGCAGCTTGGTCAGGAAAAGAATAGGTACCTAGGTACTCACATACTCTGAGAGAGCCTGTGACGAAATCGGGTGCCCAAAGGGTCCAGTACTCAAGACAAATGCCCCATTGCTTGTCATTTTTTGGTTTGGATCTTGAGGTGGCCAGACCGGGCGAGAGCTGCGAAGATGGAGTCTGGTGTGCCCTGTGTTTCCCGTCTGGCTCGTGTACCTGGAGTGCAGTATTCTCGGCGAGTCGGGACTTGGGAAAAGCCATCCAATGGTACGTATTCGTACTGTTCAGGAAACGAGGATGGTGGACTGAGGGCGTGACTTGACAGCACGGGGGCTGACCAAGTATTGGAGACGGTGTACGGAGTATTCGCAGGTGCTCTTGACTGACGATGAGGTCACGGGCTTTTGGGCGAAAAGGAGGGGGAGAGGCGACTATGACTGGATGAGACGGTGGCCGATGGCTGGGTCTGGGCCATTGCTGGTTGGACGAAAAAGGGACAGCATCTGTAGCGGAGCGTCCACCAGTCAAAAACGGCTGACAGCCACTAGCGCAAACCGAGGTGCGGATCAGCCTCAGTTTTGTCACTCTCCGTTTCAATCCAACGAGACGGAGCCCCAGGGGACCGACCTCCCTCTCTTATCATTCTGTCTTTTTTTGGCTGGTGTTCAGATGCAGCGTGAGAATCTGAACCGAGGGTACATGCCTCCCAACCACCACACCCAAATTCCCCTTCTGGCTCTGCCGTCACCATTTGATTTGACCAGTCACCTCCAGTCAGATGGATGGTTGACTGTATTAAGGCTATCATCCAGCCAGTCTTTTTCCTTCAAGAGGTGTGGTTAAACAGTCATGACCAGACTGCCAGGGCTGTTGCACACAGACAGTAGCCTATGAACAGATACATTTACGATTGCACACAAGACGGCAACTGATACGCTTCTCGCATGCGGTACAGCACAAACGGGGGCGAACGGATGGGGTTTGTAGCCAGGTGAGACGGTTCTGGCCTTGGCTGATGATGCTGTCCCTGACTGGAAAGGGATCCCACGCCTTATTCTCCCCCCAGAAGAGGAGGGGGGACTGGGCTTCTGGAGGGGCTGGAGTGGGTGTGATGTGCGGCGTGCCCAGCGGGTAAGGCTTGCTGTGGATGGACGACCATGGTGACTTTATTGCTTGCTCGTCCATAGGTGCCACCACTCTGACTCCGGTACTCACTGCATGCCGCACTTGTCGTCGTTGAACCTCAGACATCGTCTGGTCTTTTGGTTTTTTGCCTTTCCACGGACCGCAGCTTGAGTCTGTTCTGTTCGACCGCCTATTCTAAACCCCAGACGGACAAGCGCACAGAGACCTAAAGTCCGAGGTCTGTCAGTCGGAGCACCGTCGTACCCGGCTTGTCATCGGTCTCGTCCTTCTCTGCGTAACCCGCCGCTGAAGTCCGTCCCGCTGCCTGTCTGGAGACTGGCATCGACCGGTGTCTCGTCTGTGTCCTTCTCTCTGCTTCCACGGCGGCGGACAGGCCCTGCTTCCCTCTCTGTCCGACCCGCGTCGTCCGTCGCCCAAACGGGCAGAGTACAGCAGCTTGCGGTGGCTTGCTGCAGCTGTGGTAGGCGGCCGCGGGGGCGGATTGGATAGTAAATGACTGAACCCCCCGGCGGAGCTGAGCCATGATACGCAACGCCTGACGTATGCGGGACCCCTGAGACCTGCCCGTATCGGTGGCTACAGGCCGTCTCGGTTTCTCTCGTGCTTTTTACTGTACAGAGGTCTCGCGTTGTCGGGGAGACTTGTTTAGCTGGCAGGCATGGTGGCATGGTAGATATGGAACCGCAAGAGGTCGGCCACGAACCGAACCCTTCAGGTGATGAGCGACAGGGACGGCACATGGGCTCCCGCCGTAAAGTCGATCGCTCATGGCGGCCCTGGATACGGTGAAGGAGAGTACCGATGGTGGGGTGGTAGGGGAAAGAAGATCGAACCCAAACGATGGAAGCAACAATGTACTTCGCCTTGCTCCCTGCGGTGTAGGAGATACAGCTTCAGCCCGCCAAGTGATGTGTGTATGTGCTAGGATATCTTCCATGATCCAAAGGGGCCATCGCGCAACTTTGACGAAGATGCCGACGACAACTTGCACGCTGCGCCTCGGCTGGAGGAATCGGGGTATGGGGCCAAAGATGACGATGGATGAATCAACCTGAATCATTCTAGCCTTCAGCGCCTCTCGGAGGGAACGGGGAGTTTCTCGTTGACGAAGGGGGGGAAAAATGAAATCTCTGTTTCTTCGAGGGGCAAAAACACGGGAGCGCGGGTTTCGCGTACTTCGTCTTTTGTTCGCTTTATCCATGAGAGCCGAGTGTAATGCTGTGGTTGTACCCGCGAGAAGCTGGGAATGTCGTTGGATGGGAATTGATGAATTAGGGATGGCATGGCACCGTAAACGCTTGTTCGCCTTGTCGATTGGGCAGCGGCAACACCAACACCTAGGAGCACTTGCCTGGCGCTTGGTACCAGCATCAGGGAGGAAGCATCAGGGCACCGCAACTGCACTGCAAAGTGCAAGCAATGAGGTAGCGGAGGAAGGCAAGAAGGATGTGGCAGTGGGCAATTGGAAGCAGGCGGTGGCTCGTACGTAAAGTCATGGGTACTTTGCCTCGTGAGGGGTTGAGGGGCGATGTCCACGTACCGTCGACAAGAGTACTTCGGACTTTGGTCGACCAAGTAGGTACCTCACTCCGCCGTTTGTCGCGCACCGTTCATCTGCTCCTCCCTTTAGTGGTTGAGTGGCAACAACGCGGCCTGTAAACACAAGGTGGCACCTGGCATCAGTTCAGCCTCCAACGCTGCAGCTGGCCGCCCTTTGAAACGTTCGTCCGTTTTCAAGCAGCAACCTTGGTTGGACAGACGCCAAAACGTCCCGTTTCCCGAGGATAGCGCACCATGAATGACAAACTCAATCAACGACTTAGGGAATGCCCGTTGGTGCTTAACAAAACGGCTCTTTAGGTACACGCTAAGCAATCATCTGTCCGAGTCTAAAGGGACCTTGGCTGATAGTGTAATCCATCGTTCTGCGAACTGGAGGCTGTGTTCCTCTGGTCTGCTCGGCGAACGCGAACCTGAACCTCCCAGCCGGAGGCTTTCGGAAAGACAGTTGTGTTGCATCAAGTCAGTCTGACCATCCGGCGGGTTTCTGAATATTCTATTTTCTTCCGGGTCATGCAACATACAGTACGGATACATCAATTGGAAGCTGGTAGAGCCACCCGGAGCCATATTTGGCAACATGGAAAACACGATTTCAAACGCATCTGTCAGACGTTGCTGAGGTAATGCCCAGGCCTAGTTGCCCAGCAGGGCCATGGAAGCGAGCTCCTCTCGCCGTACCTGCTTTTGCTTGACTCCATCAGCACCGCCCATTCGGCTTGGTGACACGCACTGCGGCGATTGTCCGGGGCCATCTGGCGGTGAACAAACACCTCGTTTGACCACCGTTTGCGATAAAAGCGGGTCTTTCGGGCACTTGGTCCCCGTCCTCCGGTGCCGTGCCTTCCTCCGTCAACTCACGATGGACCTGACTCTGACTCCCTCCAGATGGAATTCCCCCTCTCCTTGGAAAAGAAGGTACCGAAGTACGTACATTGCTCGCTTACCTAATGGAGGCAGGAACGTTCGGGAGATGCCCAAGGCCTGCGAGGACCTTCCCAGCAGCGAGCACGACAAGCGCAGCAAAACTTGAGCTGTCACCGTCTGACCAGAAGCGCACCGTCTCCCCGCTAGCCCAACCACCCACCCCTCCCTCCCTCCTCTAACTCTCTCCCAACCCAAACCGTTTTCTCCCATCGAGTTTTTGCTCATGGCACTCGATCAATTCGATGCCCAACCTCTCCTCCGTCATCAGTCTACGGATACAAGCAGCCCATGGAACGAAAGGGAAGAAAAAAACCAAGGAATGAAGCCCAACGGCGATACAACGATGATGGCGACCAAGTAGTACAGATGACCAACTACCCAAACGTATTTCGTGGCCTGGTCTGGCCTCGCCATGATATCAGACGTACCTGGCCACAGCCAAAGAAACGTCGCCAGCAAAGTCATGGGTGCGCCGTACCCCGGGTCGATATGCCATACGAGGCTAGCCAACTTTTGCCCGTGTCCATCAGCTATTATTCGAGCTTTCCGCCGGGAACGCGCAAAGACACTGGTAGGCCACTGGCAGGCCACAGGCCACACAGGCCGCAGGCCGCAGAACAGACGGCGCCACATGGTCGTGATCATCTTGCGAACCCCCAAAGGGACTAGGTAATCAACGACAACCATTCCACCGTGCCCGCTTCGTCTTCTAGCTGCAGAGCCTAGAAAGTGGCAGATGAGACGGGACGACAGCAGACTTGTTCTCAGCCATCACATCTCTGGCTTCCATCGACTCGGAGCAACGTCATCCTCGAGAACAGCAAGATCGCAACTAGCCTGAGCATCGTCAGCCATACCTAGCCCTACGAAGGATCTTTCAGGTCTGGGGAGACTTACACACCCTCTCACAACTGGTGTCGGTTCTGTCTCGAACACTTGCCTCGGAAAGCCCTTTCACAGGCCTTTGGCCGACATTTTTCCAACGGGCTTCCTTTGCAGATGCATCCACAGCCGTTTATTACGCATTATTACCTCTGCCCTGCATCTTTCGGCAACGATGGCAGCTCATAATCTGACGACTTACTCGCAGTATTCGCATAGTATTCGTCAATGGCCAATGGAGGCCGCCAGAGTTTTGACATTGGCCTGTGGAGTCTTCAAAGTCGCTGAGTTCTTTGCCCGCTACCAAGGCCGGCATATCTGCAATGTCTCCGAATTCGCCCTCTAGCTCGTCGTGTCATCCAATGTCTATGACTGAGCCAGAGACCGGCGGCCTTTCAGGGTCGCAGTCGACCAGTAACGGCGACCACCGCAAAGTGTGTGCATGACTCCATCCACAGTTCCCAGTCGGGCTCTCTGCATCAACCATCACACAATATCACAAACCATTCGACTTTAAGACCATTCGACTCTCAGGACATGTGTCTTAGCATGCCATCTTCCATCCTCCGCGCTGTTGCATTCCACGCCTTCTCACTCGTGATGAGATCGCCGTCGCTACGCGAGGTCGCGTGCTTGTGACCACCAGGAAGATCGGAAGCAGGTACGAACTCTGAGCATCACAGCCCCCAATCTAGAGACAGAGGCGCCCCCTTCTGGATACTTTGTGGGTGAGGGTGAGAACGGCGACCGACATGTGCAAAAACTCGACTCGCAGTTTTTTCTTTCGTCCCCTTCCACGTGAAATACACCTTGGACTTGCACTTCTACTACATAAGGAGGGGGTCCGGATCCGCTTGTCATTGGTCCAGGAGACCCAGGAAGAAGAAGAACAAGACCGTCTCCCGCGAACAAATCAGACGAAAATTGGAACGCCTTCTCGACCAGTCAGACATGGGCTTCATCTGCAGCTAGACAAGTCACGACGAGTAGGAACCCATGGGCGGGAGATTTTCCTGGAGTAGATGCCGCATTGAGGGAGATACGGTGCTCGAATCATGCTGGCCGAGATATCCTGGCCAAGGGCATGAATGTCAACGGGCAACGTCCTCCAACCGCTCTTTGGCGTTGATACTCGGTGTTTATTGCAGTGATATCCCAGGCACGAGGGGTAGTGAGTGGCTTCTTACCCCTCAGCATTATCACCAAGCTTGACACTTGCTGTTTATCACTGGTCCTTGGCAGTCAGTCGGTGGTAAAGGGGTTTCACGTTTTAGCGGTCAGCGCCGTCTGGGCCAATAGTTCAAGAGGGACCGAATCGTCCCGTCTCGTCCTGTCTCGTGCGCGAGCGGGCCTAGGTCCGTCTTCTCCACCGCGGATGATCAGCTGGCTGGTGCCGCACTGGTGTGGATATCCGACCAAGTTTAACAGCTTCTGTTAAGGCATTTCCTTGTGAGGCTTCGGCATGGCAATCCGTTTCTGGAGCACTCAGTCTCTATCTCCAGTACGGCAGCGCCAAAAGCTACCTTCAGCCTTTGGTCGATCACAACGCTTTCATCCCTCCTTGTTATGGGTTGTAGCTCGATCGGATTGGGGCGGGGCAGCGATCGGCCGTCAGAGATGCAGCAGCCTGCTCGGTCTTCGGGCCAACATGAGCAGTCACTGTCAGTCAGACAGACTGTCGCTGAGTGAGTGAGGTGAGACTGAGAAGTGAGCGGCCAACGACTTTGGGCTGCGGAAGATACCGATACGCGTCTGCTTTGGGTCACCATTTTCTGAGCAAAAGAACATCTCGTCCGCTTCGCCATTGCCGAAACTCTTCAGGGAATGGCCTCCAACACTCCCGTGAAAATCTTCAGGAGAAAACAGCTCAAGTTGCGCCACGACAGCCGGGAGTTCCCAGCAAACGTTGTGCCAACTCTGTGTACCAGTGACACCTTACTCCAGGGACCCGGCCGATAGCCTATCAACGATAAGATTCGCGAAGTGACTGCCGGGTCAGTTGGAGGGAGGGAATTTTCCCGTTTCTGACCACAAAGCGGATACCGCGCCAACAGATTCCCATTCACGTCTCCAATGACAGCCGCCGGTTACCACCCTCAACTTGTGAAAGGCATGGGATGCCATCCCATCTCTAGGAGTAAAATCCAGGAACTTGTCTGCGGTCGACCACTTTGTCAGTCACCTTGTGGATAAGGCCGATGCATCTTGCAATGCCCAGTTGGCGATCTTTCCCAGGAAACGGCGTCGAGGAAAGAGGCATTTTCGTCGGAAATAGGACAAAGCTCCTGCGTAGGCGTAGGCTGAAGCCGGTCCATCGCTAGCTTGCTAGTCTGCGGTTCTCATGGAGCCTGGGCTGTGCTCAAGGTCTATTTTTTGCTGGGACATCGCTGCCTTTTGTGGCGGTGAAGTGCTTCTCGACAACCTTGGCCTGGGCAGCTCTCCGAATTCTTACTACAGCTTCCATCCTTGCGATGAGCTGTTCAATTGAGGAAATTCTTGGGCAGCTTTGAGGTCCGAAAGCCTCTCTTTGATGACAGAGTTTCACAGACGCATCCAGACTTCATCAATTCACAATCTCGATGGCAACACCATGATGACTCCAGGTGACCCTCACGAAGAAACGTAACAGAGTCGAGAGGGGGGATTGAGGGTCTCATGCGCGGGCAACCCCCACCAAGCGAATCGAACCCCGCGATTCCGATCCCATCACATCACATCATTCCACCTGCGCACAGCCGCCGCATCTGATACTGGGCTTACATTCTCCCGCCCGTAACCCCCCTTCTCTTCCGACGTTCACATCTCCCCCCTCCTTTCTAGAGTGCGTGAGCGCCTCTTGTCTGGGAAAGGTCTCCACCGCTGCGTTTATTGGGCGTTCGACAAGCGCCGAGCTGCACGTCTTCACTCCCTCTCCGGTTCTGCATGTCCATTCCCGCACGCGAGCCCGTCTCCCCGGTCTGAGAGACCGGAACATCTACCTTATGTCCTTCTTGTTGCCTTATAGCCTGCTTCCACATATGCGTCTCCTCTCCAATGGTTCTCGGGATGGATGATGGACATGCTGCTTCGCGAAGCAGAATTGACCAAACACTAAATAGAAGAATATGCCCCCTCCCTTTCCCATCCAAGCGCGGCGGTTGGCATGGCTTCCAGCCAACCGGCTCCTCACGCGAGCTGTATGGCTGACAGTACAGAGGAAGCATATCCGAGGGGTGGTCCTTTTTTACGTAGCATCCGTACAAGTGTACGCTGATCTTCGCCCCAGGGTTATGACTGGGCTCTATCCTATCCCAACGACAGGAAGGTTTTCCTTTCCAAAGGGGAGCCTCGCAGTAGGGGAAGAGAGATAAAAGGCATGCGTGATTGGGAAATCCGGCATTGTTGTATCGCTAGACTCGGGGCCATTGGTCGGCGGCACGGGATGGACATGCGGTATCAGGCATCCGGAGCCGGATAGATGGCCAGACGGGGCGGCCCATTGAGGGCCTTGCTCTCATCTGCTCCCACCTATTTGGGTCATGTTGTGACAATGATCAATGGTACTATCGGGCCGTCTGGGGGTTTTGTCAACCCTCTCATGGTCGCTAATGGGAATTGGTTATGGTGTAGGCCTGTGTGGTAACACAGCGGCCATCCTCCAGATGGCCGCGCTCGCGACCTACCTACCGCTGAGCCTGATCTGATAGACAAGGAACCCCGTTGTGACGTGTAAGCACACGATGTATCGGAAGACAGACGGGAGGAGGGGAGTAAGAATTACGAAGCACGAGGCGAAGGGGCGCTTCTCCCGCGCCGCAGAGTACAGAATCGAGATGCAGGCCTGGGGCGCGGGCGGCCAGGCCAGAAGTTCAGGCCAGGCCGCTTTCCCCTTCTTCTCTTCTGCCGTCTTGTTGTTGTCCTGAGTTGTCACCAAAGCCTATTTGGTCTCCACTATTTGTCTTTTGTGTTAGGCATCCAGACATGATTATTGAATTTCTGGGCCAATAGGAGGGTCAAATTGAAGTTTTTGGACTCTGGAGTGTATCGATTGGTAGGCGGAGAGAAGAGTGCGTTGGGATTGGATGATGGTTGTGTGTGGTGGGTGAGGAGCGTTGAATTGGGAAAGTAAGCTGAGCGAGAATGGTTTCTGAATGTGATTTCTGTTTTCTCTGGTTTGGGATACTATCTCATGGACCCTGAAACATGGGACTGGGTTGAGCGTGTCGTGTCGGAGAGGCTTGAAGGTAAGGATAGGTAAGGACTCATGGGCTTGAGGGGGCGAATCCAGCTTGTCTTTGCTTGCCTGGTCTTCTCGGTGGCGAGGCTGGGACCGTCTTACATCAGCTTTCGGAGAGGGATAGGTACTCTGCATGTATTATGAGGGTTGTGTCGTGGGGGAAGGGAGGTGGGCGGATGGATAGATGGGATTGATTACGGATGTTTGTTTTTTCTTACATCAGCGACGAAGAGGCTGTAGTTGGTTTGTAGGCGAGAACCGTGGCGGATGTCGTCGGATTTGGCGTATTTGTGTCGGCCTGGCCGATGTGCTTGCTTTTTTGCAGTCGTCAAACAATTCACCGGTGTGTTCTACGGCTATTTTGACATGACATTGAGGGGGGAGGACATGGTGGTGTATCATTACGATGAGACTTTTGGGCAGGGCCTGATGGGAATCTGAGGGAAGCTGCGTAAAGCCTGCTAGGTATTCGTAGTCTTGAGACTATTTGTGCCTTATGGGTACTTAACCCCGTAAACAGTGTATCAATGTGCAAGAATCGTGATGGTGTGTGTGGGTTAGGATCGAGTCCAGCCCAAGTTGCACTTTTCTTGTCCCGCCTTATTGGGAAGGGTGGTGGGATAGATGGTCAAGGGAGAAGGGGGGCGTTCAGGTTTGATGTTTCGGTGCCTGATCATCAGCGCGTATCGGCGTGTGAAGACAATGTGCAAATGTGTGGAGGTGTGCAAGATGTAGGAGGCCGAAGGAAAAGTGTAGATATGGATGGCTGGGCGAGGCAGTTGAGGCACGCCTCCAATGTGATGAGGCTAGCTCCTTGAGGCTGCTTTCGTATGATTGGGTCATGGTCTTGGGCGAGGAGGATGAGGATGAGGATGAGGATGAGGCTCCGAGGCGGGCTTGTGGGATGGACTGAGAAGGCGGGATACGGCATTGGAAGCCAATCTGCTCTTTTGATATGTTGTCTCGCCTGATTGAGGGCGTTTCTTACCCTCAAGCCTCGCGCTCTGTCTGGTTCGACGTGTGGTGATTGTGAAAGATGCAATAGGCACTCAGGGTAGCATGTGGAGAGGTGATATGAGCTTGAACGAGGCGGCAAGACGATACTTGACGTTGCCAGTACTTCGAATTAGCAAGTCATAGCGTGATTGAGTTGTCAACTGCTCCCCGGCGAGAAAGGTCAGACCTATCTTCTAGCACGGCGCAGCGCAGTCTCCTCATGTATTTAAAGCTATGTATTGCTTCCTTGTAAGACCGTCTCTTGATCCAGGCAGGAGACCAGCATTGATTGTCACCATCATCGGCAGCGCGGCTGTACTAGGGCTGGAGTCGTTATCAAATGAGGAGTAAGGATTGTGCTATGGAGCGAAGTAGGCGTATTGTAATGACGGAGCTTCCGGCTACTTGGGTCACAAAACGATAGCTATGGCATAGAGTCTCTTGGGTCTTTATGTATATTCTGACTCGTATATGAGTATGATGATACCTAGACTTGAGAGACCTCATGTGCATTAGTTACGGTACGTGATACTCTGCATATGAATGGACATGAACCGTGTCCAGGCACCACCATTGTCGATACATCTCGGAATATGATCTGCCTGAATGCCCAGCTGCATAAGTATTGGGCAGAGGGCAAGTTCATGCTTAGCTGGTGAGGCTTCCTATCCGAGGGATCTGTGGCAGGATATATATATAGGGTCACGACTGAGACGTTTGACTAGACACAACCTCTCCTAGAGGTCAAGGCTTTTGAGAGAGTCTTGCGGGACTGAATTGTTCAACGGTATATTGTTGTCAATATGAGCACAAAACCCTAGACCTCGGTGATGATCGTCGTTTCTTCACTGGCTGTCACTTCGGAAGCCTCATTCCCGTCTCTCCATGCCCCCGCTTTAGACGGTCAAAAACGATGGTGGTGGGTAACGGTCTCCAGATACATCCTACGACTGAGACTAGCATAGAGCAAGTTCAGCCTCTTCGACTCTTAGTACCCTACCCCTAAGTCGTTGTTGTAGATGAGGAGTTTGACATGCGGCTCATCTAGTCCTCAAGCGCCTGACGAGGTTTGATAGTCCCTTACTCGGGATGAGACAGCCTGTATGCGAGCCCGCGGCGCGGATGTCAAAAAGGGAAGGAGACGAGCGACGCGTCTGCAGGCAAATGTTTTGAAACCATAACCGGGCGGTGGAAGGCTGCGGGTGAACTCTCGAGTCGGTAAAGTCATGGAAGTGATCATTATGCCACGAATGATAGGCGTAGAGGTCACCGAATAGTGGCATGCTGGAGCGCAACTGAAGGTTCGAGGCTCCCAAGACCTGGGAGGCAGACATTCAAGGGGCTGATTTGTTCTGAATGCCTGCTGCCTCGCCTAAATCCCGTTGCGGCAGCATTTCACGCAGGCTACTTCGAACTGCGTCGAACGAGACCGCGGTCCTTCACCGATATGCAAACATCATGCAGGCGCCTCGTCAACAACCAAAGCTGCCCCGCCGTCTGCCTCGTCGTCAATACAACGCTGGCATCACAGCCTCTTTACTCAACCCCAAGCAAGGCATCTGCCCACCTGCCTCTATGTTTCATTGAGGCCCTCAATCCGCATACACGACCCGCGGCATCCCATCGCGATCCCACTCCCACTCCGGCAAATCCAGGTCCACGACGACAGGCTTGTTGACCGTCTTGCCGCCGACGTGCGGATAACTCTTCGCCATAATGGCACAGTTAACGACGCACGTCTCCCGCCGGCCAAGGCGTCCAGCGAGCGCGGCGACGTCGGTGCGGGGTGATGTCGGATCGCCGCCGAGGCCGCGGGTACCGAGGCCCGGCTCCGCGGCGATCTCTGACGTCGTTCCGGGGGTAGACGGAGACGGGCCGGAGGTTCTCCTCCCCGCAGCCTCGTCGGATGAACTCCTCCACGGATGTGATCCGTCATTACGGAGAGGATTCCCGCCCTTGACTGACAGATTCACGAGGGATTGCTTGTTCCCCTGGCCCGGATCACTCCAGCGCTCGACGCCTTCTTCTTTGAAAGCTGAGCCGCCGCAGCCCAGATCCCAACGCACTCTCTCGACGCCGCGCCCTTCGTGAACGTGTCCGCAGACAGCGAGCCGCGGACGGACGCGCCACAAGGCCCGTCTCAGGGCCTCGCATCCCGCTGCGCGCCGGGCGCGTGATTCGTCGCAGTGGGTGTGTGGCGGGGTATGCGTCACGACGATGTCTGCTTCGAGGGGGATATCGTCCCATAGCGTGGGTAGGTCACTCGCGGTGGCGGCGACGCTGCCGTGCTGGAGCGCGTCGTAGCCGAATGCCCAGAGGCCGTTGCGCGGCGAGTACGGGGAGGCAAAGACTGTGAAGGAGGTGTGTGGTCCTGAGGGGGAAGAGAGGCGGATTGTGGATGATTCGTGAGCGAGGTAGGTTATTGAGGGGGAGTTTGTGAGGAGGGCTTTGCAGTCTTCAGGGGATTGTGGTGTTTGGTTGTGAAAGTGAGATCCGTGTTGAGAGTAGAAGTCCGAGTCTAGGGTGATGTCATGGTTCCCTGGGCGGCCGTTTGGTGAGTATTCTGATGTGAAGGGGTGAAGCGTATATATCTGTTAAGATGAAGAAGTTTGAGGGGGACCAACATTGTGCGTACCTGCGACGACGATTTTGGTCTCAAAGTCTGCTTTCTCGAGCCATTGGACTGCCTTGGATAACTGGCGATGGCGTCAGTTACATTGTCCACATCAGGTACATTTAGAGGCAAGCAAACGCCACCGGCGAGTCCATATTTTGTTTATTCTGTTGCCACGATGAACCCAGATACTACTAGAGTGTAGCTCATCTCTCCCCGAGCGCCTCCCACATGGCTCCCGAATGGGTAAGTACCTGAGTCGACAACTGGGAACTTCCTTCTTGTCTCTCCGATGTCTCCATACACTTATAGAAATGGCACACAAATGGGGCACGCACCTCGGAATAGCTGCCCTGGTTGGTCAAGTCCCCCGCGTGGATCAGCACGTCGCCCTTTGGCAACTTGACGGTAGTGTTATGGGTGTCGGAGACGCAGACGAACCGGGTTCTCCGCAGGACCGGCTGGCGTTGCGCTCGCGGTTGCGGCTGCGGGTGGCCAGAGGTGCCGGTGTGGTCCATGATCCCGGCGATGTTGGAGGGGCCAGTCATGGACCGGGGGCCGGGCATGGGCGGGCTGTGAGCAGTGAGAGGTGCGTAGCGGCCGGCAGATGATGGGGCAGATGGAGAGTTCGGACCGCGTGTCGTTGGTGTAATTCGATATTCGATAGACGAGGGTGCGGTGGTACCAGGGCAAATTAGGGGGAGGAGACGGCAATAGGGTTCTGGATGGGGATAAGGAGCCAATTTGTGCAGATGATGAAGGCCAAGGTATCCGTATTATCCGTATGTTTGTGATGTAAGGATATTCAAGCATAGTGTGAAGCGAGTATAAAAGCACGCGAGAGGATAGGGGGCCAAGAAAGACGGACTGTCTTAATGAATCGGAATGAGGATGTTTGTGCGCAGTGCTTCACTTGAAACAGGCCGGGATAATTCAACAGTACGAAAAGGCAGCCCAGCACCGGATCGCGCAGGCCGTGCGTTCCGCCTTCCTCTAATCTGTGTATGTCGTAGCCCGGAATTCCTTCCAGTACCGTGGGCTTCGCAGAGCTTGAAAGCTGTTGCCTTGTACGAATAGATAATACGTTTCCTTGTGAATTGTGCCTCAGTGGCCAGATTTGTTCGGAAATTATCAGGAAAGGGCGATCTGAGAATTCGAGGTCCCCTGCAGTTTCAGAGCCAAGATGCAGAGGAGAAAGTGGCGAGAGGTGAGATCATGAGCCTGGTCGTTCTTCTAGAAGGAAAAATAGGGGAGGGTTTCAATGTGTGGAATGGAGATGAACGTCTGTTCGGTGTGACCGCTCTGTGTCATTTCGTGGATGACGGACCAGAAAGTGAGATTGATGCCTTCAATGTTTGTAGGATGGTACGAAGTACATCAAGTGTGCGTAATTGGTTGGAGACGTGGGAAATCATCGGGTGTGGGGCCGGTGAGGTACTTGGGTACCTCCCCATCTCCGTCATGCGAGATCCCAGGAGAAACGAAGCGCCGCCATTGGGTGTACCGGCGGTGAAGGGATCTCATTGACTCGCATCCCCAATTGCACTCAATTTGTGAGGTGAGGTTGGTTGTGAATTCAAGAGAGGCAGGCTTGCTGCCGTGGAAGAAGAAAAGGTCAGCATCCGGTATCATGCAAATGGTCAGATGGAGAGACAAAACGGTCTGCATGCGAGGGTGGAAAAAGAAAGAAAAGTTCCGAAATGGGGGTTTGGAAACGTCTCAGGCGCATATACGAAAAGGAAGAGAAAGCATCAACCAACGTCTCTTGCTGTCGTGAGGATCTTGTTGCCCACCAATTCCAGTGGCGGGGGAAAACTGCAGAGACAGATGACTGAGAGATTACGTTCTCACTCTAGATTCCCCAAGGTGAAAATAAGTGAGAACTTGAAATTGAGAAGCAAGAGGCACAGCACACAGACCGTTGAGATTCCTGGTTGGCGGTTTCTGGGATTGATTGCCTGGGCCAGGGCCGCCAGGAGGCGCAAATGACCAGTGCCGGGGGGTCTTTGGCCTCGAGGGTCTAGAATGGTGCCGGCACAGTGCGCCTTCTTCCATGGTCAACTTACATAAGCAGAGAACCGGGCACAACTTTCACTCGCCTGAGGTTTTGGTTTTGTTCACGCATATATCCCCAAACACAATTCTATCTGGGCTGGCATCAACAACTCTGAACAAACTTCTCGATGGGAAGAATGACGACGTGGATATAAATAAATAAACTCATCAAAAGTCCGATCTCGCTGACGGCCCGACGGGTACCGCGTATGGGTGACGTTGAATTTGGGTCCTGGTTAGCTGAGCTGATCTGGATGGGATGAGCCTGGGTTGACAGATGACGATGTCTGGCTTATCACTTATGCTAAGCATATCCGCCATACCAAACGCTGCAAGTGCCCGCGGCTGGCATTCCAAAGCCCACGTTCCATTCCAAGCATTGCTGTGCAACACACCCCGTTCCCGGCCGTTCGACCCCATCGTTTCTTCAACGGTCCCAACTCCACCGCAATTACGAGGAACTCACTGTGTTGGAAGATGAGGGGTCACCCTCCTTTTTCTTTCTATGCGTATGGAGTATCCTCACATCGCTTGCGGCTCCGTTGTGGGAACCAGTCGCCAACATCGATTTTGACAACAGGAATAACCTCAGTATCTTGAACTAAGGGAGGACAGCAATAGTCCAGCCCAAGAGCAAGCTGTCCGAGCACAAGTGATGCACTGACAGCACCGCATCCCTTCCCTCCACCTGTATGGAGTCTGGGAGTATGTGCCTGCAGCCTGTCCGCCACTCACCTGTCGGTGTTGCAGCACCTTTGACGGTTTGACCTCCCGTCATGTCTCTCCCTCGCTCTGAATCAACGCCCATGCCATTGACACCTTTCTTTGTCTGGTCTGCGATGCAGCGTCAGTGTCACACGAACAACATGTGGGCCGTTGCACGGGACCCCTCTACATGTCTGGAATCTCTGGATAGACGTCTGGCATCCGTCATTGGCTCTCTAGGGGCAGAGAGGCGCAGACGTCGTGCATTCGCGCGTTTGTCTGTCGGGAGGAAGAAACACACCGGCGACAAGCGCATGTAGCGGTCGTTGCTGGTCTTTGGCATTGTTCTCCAATCAGTACGGAGTAAGGTACCTTAGCTAGCTGTATGGTGAGCCAAGGTACGCAGTACTTCGTGTACCGATCATGTCGGCAGCTGCTCGCCCCTCCTCCTTCCCCTCATCCACAAACTGTTTGTCGAATGACGAGAGTGACATCTCTCTTGCGGACTACCTGATACTTTCGGAGCCAGTCTCTCAGTCCGAGCATATC
The DNA here is from genome assembly GCA_001563135.1 of Colletotrichum simmondsii. Lineage (NCBI taxonomy): Eukaryota > Fungi > Ascomycota > Sordariomycetes > Glomerellales > Glomerellaceae > Colletotrichum > Colletotrichum simmondsii. Next base: position 131,710 of record JFBX01000431.1, on the reverse strand, counting down.
CGTCATTTTTCGAAGAAACAGTTGGGGGAGCCCAAAGGTAAATGCACAGTTGGGACGAAGATTGTCAAATGCAACTCTACTCCCGGCAGCATATCTTGTTAATCTTATCCGTAATACGGTGCCAGTCTCCCCCCTCTCCCTCTTCTCACTCTTAACAGAAAAACCCCTCCAATATCTCACGGCCTGCATTGGGCCAGAACTCTTGTCCCCTTTCTTATTCGCTGCCTTCAACCACTTCTTGTGTTTTTTTTTCTTCCTATCAGCGACCGCGGCTCCCCGAAAAAGGGAATCCCACGCCTTGCACATATGGGTCTTTTCTCTCCTGGATTGCGCTGGGGTCTGACCAACCAACTTCCTCAGATGTGAAGGGGCTAGTCTGCTACTGGATTGGCGTCAACAGACCGAAAGATACGTACTACTCCAACTGGGGTGAACACCAAAACTCTGGCACTGCCTTGCGCACTGTGTCTTTTCTGTGCGACTGTGCGGCCTTCCTCCACTTCTCTCCTCTCCCATCCACTTCATTCACTCCCCCCCGTCTTTGTCCATTGTCTCGCTTTTGTGTCTCTCTTCCCTCTTGTTGCGTTGCTCTGCACTCCGGCACTGTGGAATCCACGCTGAGAGCGGCCACCAGCAGAGACAGAGAGAGAGGAGACTGGACGCCATACACACCCAAACAGCTCTCGTCAAACCACCACCACTTCCTCCCACCACCGCACTCGCCGCTGCGAATGGCCTCCCGCTGAAAGGCCCTCTCCTCTATACTATTTCCCCCATTTCGATTCGACAGCCCTTTTACCACGTACCACCTTCGTTGTTCCTTCTCCCGACCCCGTCCTCCGGTCGCTATATCCCGCCTTGACGCTACTTCTACTTGCTTTCCTTTGTTTCGACACACACACTCAGGCGACCCTGACCCTGATCGTCCTGCCCAGACCTTTTCTTACCGTCGCGCTTCGTGAGCGCCTCCTAATAATCCGCTTTGCTGGAAGAGCTACCAACACCACGCTAGACGCAAAGCCGGCGACCCAATCTCAATCTCCCGCTCTCGTCAAACAGCACCGCCAGCTCCAGCTTCACTTCTTCACTGCCATTGTTGCAGCACCGTCATCCCATCTCGTCGTCCTTGGCCCGACACACATCACGAGACCTGACTTGCTGCTGGACCTGACGACAACCTCTTTCCAGTCCACATAAACCCAGAGTCTGGAGGTTGCTGTCCCTCCAGCTCTCCGGAACACGCGATGGCCGCCATGTCCGCCGCGTCAGCGACGGCCAACACAATCACGCCCCCGAGCAGCAGCCACGGAAACGGAGGTGCATGGAACAACTACACAACAGCAGACACAGAGGTAAGATAGCTACAGTCGTGGCGACACGACAATTCTTTTGCAATTCTTTTTTCCAATTGGCCTGGGCCAGGCTGCTTGCAAGTGAATATGCTGACAAGGTCTTGCAGAACCTTCAAAACAAGAGGTCTCTCGATAGAACCGATCAAAACAGCCGGCCACCCCTTTCGCAAAACGGCAGCTCCGCCAACATTTACGAATACGGCTTCGAGCCTCTGCCTCCCCCACGAAAGAAGGCCTCCAACGACAACATATCTCTGACAAAAAGCACAAGATCATGGGACAGGACAAACCGCCGTGACCATGACACGTCGAAATCGGGCAACTTTGCGGATGATGTTTTCGGGGGGAAAGTTGGGTCTGACGAGAATCGGTCGACAAACGACATACCCGTCTCTGACGACGACAAGTGGATTCACCGGGACAAGCTGGCCAAGATTGAGAGTCAGGAGCTCCAGGCTGCAGGTATTGTCTTGCCGAGGGCGCGTGCGAGCAGCAAACCGCGCAGAGGCCGTAGCGAGGAGAAGCTCAACGGGAGCTCCAGGAGGACCACATCGGCCCCGCCAGACGACGAAATACCTCTGCCGAGATCTAGGAAAAGCTCAATTTCGCCGGAAAGCAGAGTCCCGGAAGAGACTTTGCCGGACATGGATTTACCTAGCTGGGATCTTCGGCGGCCCGAGGAAATCGCTGTCGAAGGAGACGACGCCTACTGGACTTCCATTAGTGACAAGAACAAGAGCGGCTCCAAGATTCCCGTCGCCAAGGCTAGCCCCGCCCCCATCCCCGAGTATTACTTGGAGAGGAATGCGCCCTCTGGACGAAGACGAAGCGGCGGTAGCGAGCTCGAGACGATAGCTTACCCGAAGCCGAGGCCGAGAAGTGGTAGCGCCAATACGCTCGGCGCGACATCCACGTTGGCACCCGCAAAGCGCAACAACACCGACATCTCTCCCCGGAAAGGCAGCGGCACCTCCAGCACCACCAGAAAGACCTCGACACAGATCAAGGGCGGCGGAAAGACCAAGACACGCGGTGGGAAGGATTCTACGAGCAGCATATCTGGGAACAGACCGACAACGCGATCTGGAGATCTGTCTCCCGGTGTCAAGAAGCCAGAGGGCGACCCGCCATGGATGGTCGGATCCTACCGTCCTGACCCTCGTCTGCCGCCTGATCAGCAACTACTCCCGACGGTCGCCAAGCGTCTGCAGCAGGAGCAATGGGAACGAGAGGGCAAATATGGAAGCATCTACGACAAGGAGTTCCGTCCACTCACGGCAGACGGTCTTCTCAAGCCACCCGAAGCTGGATCAAGCACTACACCCCCCGAAGAAGAGAAGCAGGAGCAAGACGAGTGGCCGCTCAGAGGTGACGCTCCCAAAAGCCCCACGGCGCAGAGCCCCACGTCGCCGAGCATCAAGCAGACCAACTCGTATTCGACCATGCCCAAAATCTCCGATAAACCCCAGACTAGTCCGCTGCCGAGCCCTCGTGGCCCACTGAGCCCGACCATGCAACCCCAGCAGCCCGCCGAGACCCAGACCGTCGTCCGCGTACCCGAGCAACCTTCCGCTGCGGCCAACATGTCCATGGGCGGCGAAAAGAAGAAGAAGAGCGGAGGCTGCGGCTGCTGTCTCGTCATGTGAGCGGTCGCTACCACGTAGCCAACCTCACTCGACTTTGCCATCCACCCCCGTATATCCCGTGTCTGCATCACACCAACATACCCCCTTTTCAACCGCGAGGCGAGCCTCCAACGACGTTATGAGTCTCTTAATTCCATTCACAGCATCGGCCGATCAATTAGATGTATTTATCGAAATATTCCCACCAGACAACTGCATTGTCTTTCGGAGGCAATGCACTTGAGAGCAGCACCGCGGTCCAAGTTTTTCTTTGTTACCCTACCGAGCGTCCTCCAGCAGCTTCGCCACTCCGCGATCACCGTATCCCCGATCCGACGTGTGCGCGTCACCTGATAGTTATGGAGGTTCTGTGGAAGACGCGCCGAGTGACGGGAATTTGGTGTTTAGAAGCTGTACTGCGAACCAGAACGGAGAGGAGCTTGTTTATTGAACATCCAAACATTCATGGACTGTGTTCCGGCAGAGCCGTGGTTCGCATCCAAAAAATCGAAAGGCAGTTGAGGAGGCTAGGGTGTTTTGCCCTCATCCTCACTCATCAATACTTGCCCCAATATTATTCTCCCCCGGTTATCAAAAATGTATAATCGTTAGCGATTGCGCCCAGAAAAATTGTCAACTTTTTTTGAACATCCATATATACTTGCTCCTTGTTTCTTTCTTCTCTGCGCAATGTGTTTTCTTCTTTCCATGTCGCCAGGCGTTTTTTACTGTTGAATTTTCTCTCCATGCCTGGCGTTTGCTTCTTCTTGGGGGAGTTTGGGCATTCGTATTTGTTGGTAGCTGCGTTGAGATTGAACATCTCGACAAGCGAGAGAGCGGGACGAGTGAGAAGGGGAGGGGGTTCCGTGGCTGATGGGGTTTGATGAGGGAAAAGGCGATGCGAGCCGTGGTTGAGAAGCTCGTGTCGCGAAGGAGGTGGTTGAGGGTTGGGCGGATTCCGTGTATGGAGAGGGAGGTTGAATTGAGGGGGGGGTTGGGAGGGGAGGGGAGGCGTAGGCACCGGTGCGGATTTATATATAATTGATACCCCAATCCACGTTCCGCCGGTGGCCGAGGCGCGGTTGAAGGGGGGTAAGATGAGAGGAGTGTTTTGCTTCTTTGAGTTTGAGGTGGTGGTGTTTGGACATGGTGTTCTAGAAAGGGAGAGAGGTGCGAAGACGATGCTTAGAGAGGTAGGGGAGCGTACTTCAAAATCAAGCCTTTATCATACATGTTCCCCTTCGTGGTATCAATATCATCTAATGGGTTCCTGCCATCACCCATAGTAAAACATCGGGATTCTTGTAAGAGAAGGAGCAGGGAGGACAGGGGTTAACAACTCGGGCCTCTCACTGGGCTGGAACAGCGGGCTTCTTGATTGAAGCCAGTTTCGACTTCATTCAAGTATCTGTTCTCAGTTTAATCTGCCTGATCATCTACGCAGACACAGCTTTGACCTTACCCCGGCCTAGACGGGCGCCTGCCTGCTGTGTTCGTCGGGGGATGGAGTTCAGAGGTAAGTGTGTAGCCTTTCCAGAAGACAGGAGGGAGATGGGAGGTATGATGGAGATCCAGATGTGACTGCCTTAGGCTCCGAGCTGATTTGCTGAAGCATAGTACTTATGCATTTGATCATGATAGACTCGCTGTGTTGCTTACCTTTTTGTACCTTAGATGCATTGTCTCACTGGAGTGTCATCTCCCTCTCCAGAGAAGACTTACTGCCGCGTCCAGAGCTCGATTTCAACCTAGAGACGTATAAAAGGGACAGCTATCTACGCCGGTCTGCTAAGCTCTTCTTCTTGAGCAGAGAACCTGCAGCTTCTTCCATTTTGAGGAAGTCACATGAGTGAGTGACTCGAGTGCTGGCAGCTTGGGGTGTAAGGCGGCTGGTATGTTCCGATCCCACACCGCGGCGAAGTTTTCCTCGCGGGGGGGGCAAAGTGTAAGGAGGCGGAGATATCGTGATGCTGCTTGTTTTTGATAAGCTGCTCTTTTGGTGATTTCAGGGCGGAATATACAGACGGCGGCGAGGCGCGGTGGTACCCTTGGCCGTTTACCTTGAGGAGTGCGTAGTGCTTAGGTTCGCATAATGTGAGGGGCCCTTGACGCTGTTGTTGGGAAACGAATCGGCCAAGTACCTGCGCAACAATGCTCTGGTTTTTGCGGCGAACCAGAACCATAGGTGCCAAAGAATGTGCCTGGTGGTCCAGAGCTTGGGACTTGTGCAGAGGATGACCCCCTTTTAAGGGTAGGGAGTTGAGGAAGGAAGGAGAGGGATAGAGAGTAGCTTCTCCTGAGTCTGCAGCTGACTACTCAAGGTCAACACGCCACATAATGTCGATTATAATGCCGTACCCAAACAATCCAGCAACGCTGAAGTGCACGAGTGTTTACACAAGGATTCAAAGACGTGATACCCAAATTAACAAATTTCCATTTCGACACTTGATGCCAGAGTGTTCTCTTCGGTTCCAGAGTGAGACCAGTCTTGATCGTATGTCAGGCCATATTTGATCTCGTTCTGTAGATCACAGGCTAAGGATGATTATCACCCGTAAGCCAAGGTTTAAACATAGCTTCAAGGATCCATCAACCTACATACCACTCTCAACCATCTTAACAGGAACACCTTCCACCGTTAATCCGCCGCGCAACAGTAGAGCTTTCCGCGAGCCACCGAGTAGTCAGGCTCCCCATTTTCCTCTAGAAATAGCTGACCATCCTGGCTCCTATTCCTGAATACGATCCATCTCCCTGGATGCATCTTCTTCAGCGTCGGACACGCCATATGTCGTCTCTTGTAAGGGAGTCTCATCTGTCTCATCCTCGGCGACCACAATATGGCTCCCGATGAGCTCAACTTGAACCCCTTTCGCGAGCTTTTCCAAGGCACCCACAGGCTGGAGACCTCCACCCGCCGCAGTGCGGCAGTCTGGACCGAGAGCGACAAGAGTGCCCAACGATGAGCTCTTGAGGTCTCTATACTGAGAGTCCGAGCCTCCCGTGCGGTAAATGATAGTAATGACGAGGAACACCGTTGAAGCCGCGATCTCGGCTGCGAGTAACATCACCCAAGGCCAAGTTATCTTGACGTATGTGGCCATTGTTGTTGCCCGTCCGGGAACATTGAACACGCCTTTCGTCCATTGGTCGTAGGGCCGTTTCATCCGGAGCCTACATTCCTGATTAGCTGCCGCATAATGGAATAAGCAACTTGGAAGCCTGGAAGCAACCAGATCTAGACTTACGAAGCCGACAACAAGGTTGCGGCGTTTTGGTAAATATTCTCGAGGCAAGAATTTCGACTCTCAATGCTGGGCATGTTGGATCGGGAAAACAACACGGAAGTGTGAAGCGTAGTTAAGAATTGAGAACCTTTGGTATAAAGTGGAAGAAATCCGTTGGCAGCTGGAGACATGGTAACGAATCCCAGGCCTGCGAAGTAAGTTCTCAATAATTGGGAGATCAGTTCCATCGCGTGGTAAGTCGCACTGAAGTCTTCAGTTTCAGTTCGAAGCGGCTTGACTGAATGGTTTCCATTTCGTGTCGAACTTTTGAGGCTGAGGGTTTCATCCCAACGGTTCGGCCTAGTCATACATGCATACGAGTCGGTTCGAACCAACGATGGACATTCCACATCGACAAATGCTTGGTCGCCTTTGCCACTGGGCTCGGTAAACGTGTCTTGAATGAGGGTATGTTCTCTACCCAGTTGAACTGTAGTGGTATAAGATTGCACACAAAGGTGGAAGAGAACTTCGACGGCCTCATGTTCAAAGCTGTGCACGTGAGTCCATGCCTCCTTCCATGTCAGGTTTGGACTTTTTTCTCTAGACCGCCACCAGTTCTTGTCAACCTCGTTTAGTATTGGCGTAGTGTAGATCAAAAATAATGATGCAAGTCTTGCTCGAAGAAGAGCTGGGCTGTGCTGGAATGCAAACGTGTGGTTGCCGTTCAGTATATCTGTGAACAATGCTGCTTTGCTTTGATGGTCGAATTCAAAGCCACCAGGAAGCGAAACCTTCCAAACGCTGCTATTTGGGAGAAGCCTATCGGCTAATACGGGTGTTTCTGTCATTCTTCCATCTTCGAACTTCTCAACTTGCAGCAAAGATGTTATGTTTGCCATCTTTGCGCAGATTCCAAGGGACCGATATTGATCAAATGTGCAGTTGCCTGTTGAACAAAATGTTGCGTTAGTGTCGACATCAGCATAAGGTAAAGGTTTCTGGAAATTCTCATAATCTAGGATGAAAGTTTGGTTGCCGCCGAAACGAATTGCTGTCTCGAGTTTATCTCTAGGGTACTTGAGATCTCGGACAACTCGCGTAGTAGCTTGGCTTTCTGTTGCTTCTTTCCCCACGGGCATTTCTTTCAGTGAGTACTTGATCGACAATTGTGTAACGGGCGATGTCAGACCACTGATAGCGGTAAGGAGCGCTCCCAGAACCACAAAATGCCGGAATCGAAATCGCCAGAGTAGTATCAAGGAGCCCCAGGCCCCTCGGCTTGCTTGATCTATCAATTCGAAATCGTAGAGAGGTCGGGGTACACCATTTTTGCTGAACCAAGCCCATTGTGACTGGCTGATGCAGGCGCAGACAGGTACCATGAAGGCCGCTTTGGCCAGGGTGGTGAATAATGCAAGGAACGAGTTCAGTGTAGCCCCAAGCGGCCAGTCCGGTTGCTCTTGCAAATCGTATTTGAGGAGTACGACAATGATGACTTTGTGTCTTGAGATCAGCAAACAGATTTTCAAAGGGCATTAATACCTACCAGCTAAGAGAAGCGCACTGATTGCAATGCAGGATATCTCGAGAGCCCATATCTTCCAAGTCGGCTTCAAGGCCTCGGGCGTTCTCTTGATTTCACCAAGCCTTTCGGCACTAGAAATCGTAGGCTGCGGGCTTTCTTCAGGTCCTTCTGGAGCCTGTTGAGTATTACTAGTGTAAGCGGTGACGCTGGTGGGGTTTCTTCCGATCCCCGCGCCTGGAATCGGAAGATCTTCATGTTGGCTCGAATCGAAATTGATGCTACAAGTCGCTTGAGGCGAGGTTGGGCTTATCTCGCTCGCTATGACCTCGGCTTCGGGTCGCAACATTGTCGATTTATGAGACTCGGCGGCAGAGGTCGGATAAGATGTCGTAGGCGGAGTTTTCGGACGAGGTGATGCTGTCCGGTCCACCTCACTTACGCCTTGCAGAGAGCACTGGTCAGAAGACAACATCGGAACTCGCTGCTGAGATTGAGCGTCCGGGAGACATAGCTTGAGGTGGTTCTTCGTCGGCCTGCATGACTGATGAGAAGATAAGATGCAAGACTATGAATTGTTCTTCAGCTGGAGGAGAGAATCAGCTTGCGAATCACAGAATCCTCTCTGAGAACACAGGCTGTTAAATGTTCATGGTGGGCTCAATTCTCAAGCCTAGAGAGGATGGGTGGCGTGACACTAGGTATTCTAAGTCAACCAACACATCGCCTCCATAAGGATCCCGCTCTTCTAGTCAGTAGACGTAAGCCCGGCTCATTTGATGTAGTTCGTGCGCTGCAAACACGGCTATTCGGTGACACCGACCTCAGCTTATGGTAGCGCCAGTCTCGGGATGCCTCTATGACAAGGCGGAAGATCTTCCCGGCGTAAAGTCACAGGCAATTGAACATGATTACATCTTGAGCTTAGTCGTGTTACTACTACATGCCGTGTTTTCTGCAGATTTACGCACCACTTTGGCTCGCTTCTTTTGGCTGTTAACGTCTTCTAAGCCGAGCTAGTGTTCCGTTCAACAAGATGTGGCCACGTAAAGATATCTAGGCTTGCACCCATTTTATTGTGTACATTGAGCAAATCATCTGTCGCTACGACCGTCAAGGCTGCCTTGTCTTGTTATCCCCAAACTGGAGTAGTGTAGTCACAGACCAAGAGACGTGTATAGATCACAGTATACGACTGCATTACATTTGGTAAAGAGAACTTGAATGGACTCTTGGAACCGCGACGACCTGGAGAGACACCTCTGATCGAGTAAAAGCATAGCAAGACGCTGATGGGCTAAGTGATATAATACGGGGCTACGAACAGACAAGAGATCGCTGTTTGATTGTTCACTGATGGGCGAGCTTGGCTTGAAGTTGAGGCTCCTGACGAATTTGAAGTGAGCTATTAGGCAACAAGTCGAAAGTTAAACAACACACCTGATATGTTCCAATAAATGCTCTCGATGGTTCTTACTGAGTATAGTGAGCTGGATACAAAGTTGCCTAAGACAAGGGTACTATGCAAGCTATTCCACGGGGCCACCACTGCCTTTAACGAAAAACACTACTCCACCTTCTGACCTCAAAGACAGTTATGCGTATGTATCCATCGATCTAGAACCCTCGACGGTGATGAAGGCGTGTGAGTAAGCAGTACCGATCAAATAATCAAATGACGGCACACGGGAATAGGGATATCAAGTAAGTTGGATATCGAATTGTATTAGATGGCTCTCTGTGGGACATACCCCGGCCATCTCAACTTCTCCGCCGCTGTCAGCAAGCTCTCTCATTCTGCGGTACAAGTATCCTTTTTCATGAGCCCAGTCAATAAAGCCCATGCTACCCCGAGTGTACAAAAAGAAATTCTCAACAAGTAATTGGCTCGTAAACATGTTCGAATCCCCAGATACAAGTTACAAACTCACTCCTTCTGGTTCAAAATGGAAGCATGCAACACTGTGGGACTTGTCTGAATAAGCGTACCAACAGTAACATGCGGCCAGCGGAGCGTAGCAAAGTCCAGCGCGACGTTCTGCGTGTACTGGAGCTGGGTGTACTCCACGGTCACCGTCTTTGCCTGCGGGATCGGGAAGTGGACCTCAAAGACGGGCACCTCCTCGCCCTCGCGGAGGGGCAGCGGGGAGAAGTGCTTGCACCGCTGGTGCTCCGAGGGTCCCTTCCACGGCTCAAGGTGGATCTTTGTGCGGACGGTGGAAATCCAGTACTGGGCTTCCATGCCGGTGGCGTTTGCGTTGGCACGGCTGCGGAGTTCGAGGGCTTGTTCGCCGTCGCCGACGAGGAAGCCGATGTTAGAGGTGCCGCCGCCGAGGTTGGTTCCCTCGGGCTTGGTTGTGATCTTGTAGGATGTGTTCTCGATGATATCTTTCCCCTTGTTGGCCAGCTCCAGGACGCTGTTGGGGTCCTTGACCATTTCTTTGGTGATTGTACGGGCTTGCAAGAACGGATTGAGGTCTTGGGGGAGGCGGAAGGTAGCAGGATTTTCTACGTCTTGACTAGGGAAATGGATTTGGTCGCCGTTATCGAGCCTGGTTGGAGTGATGTCGACTTTGGGGATGATTGGTTTCCCACGGCTGAAGGATGGCTCCGAGAAGCACTGGGCATTGATAGTGGTGCCGTGCGGGATGGAAGCCATGCGAGCAAGAGAGGTCTTGAGCTTGGGAATAGTGGTCGCGGGAACGTGCATCCAGAGACCGGGCTCGAAGTGGATGACGGGAGGTTTCGTCTCCGCCCCTGTGATATCATGAATGGTCTGGGTGTAAGGAACGCCGTTCAGTTCAATGTCTTCCTGCTCCATCAGTCCACGGTTGGGAACATCTCCGAGACCGGGAGCGAACACTTGAGTCTCGTGCGTGATGTTGAGCTGGAGGATGTTGTCCGGGATGAAGGGCGGCTTCAACACAGGAGTGACGTGCAATGCAGTAGGAGAGGTGGTGCTGTGAGGGCGGAAGATGGTGTTGAAGCCCCTGCCGGTGAAGGTGCGGTTCTCCAGCTTCTTCAAGATTCCCAACGGCGGAGCTGGTGCTGCTGGCGTTGCTTGTTGAGTGATGTTGGCATGGGTCGTATCTGGAGTGCCGTTGTTGTGGGCGTTGGCGAGGTACGGGCAGCCGCCACGGCCGTTGGAGTTGTGGTCGCTTTGTGGCTGGAGGACGGTGGCTCCGAAGGAGTTTGCCTCTGGGACGCTAATCGAGGCGGAGGTGGTGATTGGGAGACCCATAACTGCAAATGTGTTTTTGGAATGTTCGGTTCTTCAAAGTAACGGATGAAGGTAAGCTCTGTGGTGAGATGGACGAGAGATGATGATGAGAAGAATGGATCTTTAAGTAGTTTTTTCCCGATACTATCGACGGCATCTAAATGAAGGTAAATGGAAGCACAAGTTACACGAGCAACAGATAGGCAGAATTCCGCAAGCGCAGATACGAGCTGACTGTTGATGGCTTCAGTTGGAGAGCTGAAGTGTGAATAAGACACGTCGAACGCCACAGCCTGTAAGCTCGAAAGTATCATCTGAGTGGCATCAGCCGCATTCGAAGCTGACAGTGAGGCGTTCTTTACTTCCGCTTCTCTGCTTTTGTAAGTTGTGTGGCACTCCAATTCGCTCGCCGCCTTCATACCGGCAAACAAAATTGAGACGCTGTAGCCTATCTCTTCACTGTGAGGTCCAGCAGGGATCGTACGCCACTTTCTAGGCAGTAAGGGTCCTATAGGTCCTATCGTGCGAATACTGCATCGATACTAGAAAAGACGATTGAGAGTTTTCGAGTGTCTCATATCCTGCTCTAGGCCTTAGAATGGTGCGGCTGAAGCTCAGCGGGCACGTGCCGGTCCGCTTCCGGAACGTTGAAGCCTGCAAGCAAGCCGCATCGGCAGTTTGAGAAATGTAAGTCCCTGGATCTCGCGATGGAATTTCTGGTCTTGCGAAGCCAAAGTCCCTTGAATTCCTCACTGGAGAAGTCGGCTGGTTGTCTTGAGTCACAATGGCACATACTGACTTTTAGGGGTAAGTACGTCGCACAATACTCACGTTCATCGGGGACTGAGATCACGGGAAAAGTCGAAGGAGTCTTACATGCAGGTACAACTTATAGCCTACTTCAATCTAGCACATGTGCGTTTCCGAGGGGACCCCCAATCACATCTCCTCCCCCTCATCAGCTGGAATCCAAATGTCTCTGGCTTTTGGAAATCCTACACGTCTGATTGGCCATTGTCCGCATGCCACCTTTCCCATGCCATGTGCTAATCTGACGGCACCTAGAGGAAACGTGGAAACACCCCATCCGGGTACGACGGTCTAGATCCCCTAGTCTTGAACTCTGGCATGCAAGCTGTCGGACCGCCTCACGCCGCCACTGCAACCGGAGGGTTCCGAGGCTTCGCCCAGGTTTATGTCTCAGCCCTTTGCCAGATAGGCTGACTGTCACTCAGCCCGGTGGTGCGGAACGTTCCACCGCACCCGGGAAACACGATGGCGCGGTGGAATTGCCATGGGTTGCACATGGTATTCACTTGCGTTGTGCGGCGGGCAACGGGGCGAGTTTTCAGTGAAGAATGTGTGGCATCAGGGACTTTTCCCGTGATGTGTGCGGGTGGGAAAGACGGCCGTAGAGCATTTTCTTACCTTGAATCAGTAGGCGTGTTGATTTTCTATTATATGATCTGTACCACGACTGGATCCCGATAATACGAGTGCAAAAACATACCTGTATGGGGCAGGAGGCATGCATTTAGGAGCTCCTTCCCGTTAGCTACCTCCCGACCTATGTCAGGCCTGGTTGATTCACCAGGAATACGTGACAGGTGCATCACTGAATCATCGTAGTATTGGAAGCCGTAGGAATATAGCCAGCGTGTTCCCTTTCCATCCTAACAACAAGTATCGGGCCTGGTGACCGAGTGGTGAAAGCCGTGAAGTGT
>JFBX01000431.1:96117-119024 GCA_001563135.1 Colletotrichum simmondsii | reverse complement strand
TCCTGCGTTCAATTCTCGGTCGGCTCCTGTTCTTTTTGCCTTTTTCTTGTCCACAAGAAATTGATCAATGAGTCGCTTATATTCTACTACTTACCTTATCACCAGCAACGTACACATCGGACGGTGCGTCTCGTGGGCTTCATGAATAAGGCGGTAATGAGCATCTAAGTGTCGTATTGTGGTTCTGGGACGCCGTTAGGCCTTCGACGGGATATAATCAATTTTTACATGCCGTAAACAAGGGTGATCATGGAGGAAGGAACGAAAACAGCTTTGCTGCTCGGCGTGATGATGAACCCCAAGGGGCTTGATCTGGGCCATGCCAGAGGCCCAGCCCATTAATTCCATTATTCCCAGGATCCTTCGGATAGCACAATGTTCTAGACATAAACTCAGTCATGCCGCGAAGAGATGTTAGATCCGGTTTTGTTGGTGTTTCCCCTAAGCCTGAAGATCCATCTTGATTCTTGATGACGCAACTCTTCCAGTACGTGAAATCGGATGGCTAACAGACCTTCGTCGAAGCGTTCAGTATCAAACAACCAAACTGGTCAGAGAAGCTCCTCCGATTTCTCTTGCTGAGATGCTATCAAATGTGAGGTCTGCCTGGCAGTATATGTAGTTGACACCGAGAGGACGGCGGGACGCAAGCAACATATCACGAAACTGAAATGCCTATTTATGTGCGTATGAAGACGTCACTCAACTTTCCCATTAAGAGAAATGTCATAAATTGACTGATTAAAGGGCACAGACAACCTTTCCAGCTGGAAGGGACACCCCACAGGTAGCAAAATACAGCCAAAAGCAAAAGAATGCGTCGAGGGGGAATCGAACCCCCGGCTCCCCGACGCTGCTGGATGGCAACGGAGAATTTTACCACTAAACCATCGACGCTGGGTGTTGCTGACTCGAGTTGGTGATTCGGATGCTGGTTGGCGACGAGAATGGGACTCAAGTTGAGAGACGGGTGGGCAGCTGCTGTTGTGTGTGTTCGCGGGTTGAGATTGTGGAGGATGAGGGTTCGCGATGCCCACTCAGTCCACTTTTACCTTGATTAGACTCAACTGATGTTGCCCCCACTCCAAAAAAGGGGGCACGCAAACTTGGATAACTTCGCAGGTCTTGTGCAGTGATTTCATGTCTGACTACAGCCTCATTCCTCTTCGCTGCGACTGCGGAGGCAACAGCGGACGGAAAGGAATCCTGTGATATTCTATCAGCTTGGAACGAGCTTGTAGAAAGTAAGAGATACTCTGCTTTCAGGTTAATTAAGTCATCGCGCAAACCAGACGCGGTCACGCCGTGTGTTAGTGACCACAAGTCACATTGCATTTGACGTCCGTGGCTGCCTGGTGGTAAATTGCACCGAAGTACTCCGTACGGACACAAGCATCTAGCGGATCTACAGTTGGCATCTGAAACTACGATAAAGTAACAAGAAGTTGTCATCAAATGTTGGTGCTACGCTGTGATTCGTGATACCTCAACTATGTTGGTGTGCACTGTGACAGGGCTGACTGAACCATAGGTTTCTGCAGTGCGCCTCATGACTTGAGACAATGAGGCTCAAATCCAAGCCAAGCCGGAAGTGAGCAAGAGTTTCAACGTCATTCGCTGGCCTAGCTGATGGTACATGTATAAATCTGAAAATCCCATTTGGCTGTGACATCAGGATTCGTTGCCCAGTGCCACGTTGGAGCAGAAGCCTTGTGAGACCTCTGTTATACATGGGCAGCCAATCCATCTTGATATGTTACCCTCCTAGGGGCTGCTCACACCATTACGGCGACTAATGGTTGCAGTGGTTCCTCTTGTGCGAGTACCATTTGCTTCACCAGATCTAGCAGAGTTGTATGAAGGTCACAAGGAGAACCCGTTCCTACAAGAAAGATCACAATCGTGAAATCATCGGTCGCATGATCATGTCATCAGGGGAGAGATTGTGAGACCGGCCGCCCGGTAGAGATAGGTCCCCTACAGCTGAATGTCACAGAGCCTTGAGAGCTGCGATCAGCAGCCACCTGACAGCTGATAGATCCTTCAACTTACACGGGCTGCTATCAACCTCACTTTCGCAGCCCCTAGACTACCTAGAGGTAGTGATGTTTCGACATCGCTCCTTCCCCGAGATGATAGTAATGTATGACATTGAGTTGGATGACTTACTGGCCGTAAGAATCGTCGAAAATGAAAGAGGAAGGGCTAAGTTGCCAGGAAACTTTCGAGGACGACCTTATACTAGCGCATAATAAATCTTGAATGGGCTAAAGAAATGGGGGGATCTTCCGGATCAACTTTGGCGACCAGCAAGATTCATTTACCGCGATGGAAGTATGTGGATGATCATGATGCAGGATTCAGGGGGAAAGGATGTAGTAGAAGTGACAGTAATACGAGGTCCTTATACCCAGAATGGTTCTTTCGTCCCATATGAGACCGCAGCGAAGTCAAAAAGACACGTGCTGAAACCGTTGTGTTGGAGAATATGACCATGCAGTATCTTTAACAATTGCTCGAAGAGCTGTAAATGTAAGAAAACAGACGACAGCAGCTGTATGATTTAGCGTGACTCGTGTGCTGTGGATAATTAACTGGACTTCCTACAAGGTGAGGCCTCGCTGCCCGCGGGGAACCTAAAATCAGTTATTTCTGTGAGGGTGAACGATGCGCTTCCAACTTGAGTTTTCAGGCTCTAGCTGAGCCTCTTTCACACGCTCTTATTTTAGAACTTTTCGCCTTCGAGGATACCCGCCGGTATCTTGTGGCTTGCAGATCGAAACGTTTTCGCAGAAGCTCGCGCCTCTCCCTTAAGCACTTGACCGGCGCGGACACAAATGTACGCTACTCTCTGGCTGCTCCACGCCTTGATCCTAAGTTCGGTTAGAGGGGAACCCTGAAATCGAGGAAGTGGCGTCGCGGGCCGCGCCAAAGCCGCATTAGACCTTTCCCCGAATACCCCGGCGCCCCGAACAGGGAGCCGAGTCTTGCCGGATTCGGATACGAAATAGACATCGACGTCATGAACATACCTTTCAGGGACGTTGGTCGGACTCAATTCACCCGGCGACTTAACCAACGTTACGTTACCTTATTCTTAGCGTTCAAAGACCGAGAATCGCTTCAACGTGCTGGCTTCCTGTTCTCCCTTAGGGATAGAACTTAGCCGCGAAGCCGACATAGGCGAGATCTATCGTGTCCCTGTACCATTAGCGATGTCTCATCGCCCATTGCCACAGCCCCTTGACACAAGTGGTGGATCTCGTATAGACTCAGTGGTCCACCGTCCGCAGACTGGCGAGGGAGAGGATTGGTGAAGGTCTCACCGCCACGAGATAATGAGCTGGATAACCTGTTGAGCACCTGTCAATGCAAACGGGAAAGTCTATTGGGCCCAGTGGGTTCGAGTCACGATTGATCGGACCCCCCTTCAAACCAGTTGACAGTTGGCAGAAAGTTGCGTCTCTTTCGCTTCCCGGCTTCCTGTAGAATTGAAGCTGATGGAAATCTCTCGAGCTCCAGGCTGATATTCCTCTTCCGATCTTCAAGCAGCATGTATGGTCAGTCAGAAAGCATAAACAGAGACAACGAATCATGACCTCAAGAGAGTCCACGCTCAGGATGTCGGCCGAGCACCAAGTCATGCAAAGAAGGAGACCCCTGCCATCGACATGCCAACGCTTCAAGCTTGGCAGGGAGAGTGGGGTCGGCCAACTGCACGCTGCGCGCAGGGAAATCGGCTTTGGCCCGGTTCATCTGAGCCGCGGGAAGAAGCTTGGCGTGCGTAAGGCTCGCTCGGTCAACCTTCTGGGCTGAAAAAGAAGCCTCCGGGGAGCTAGTTTTCTCCGAGGTTGGGGGAGTGATGATCGCGCGACAGGGGTGACTTTGTCTGCAAGCTGCCCAAAATAGATAGATTAAAAGTTGACAATCGTCCCATCATGTGCCTTGAGGCGGGGAAAGTTGTGGGGTGATCCAATCAAAAGGCTATGCGTACGAGGGTTCGTCTAATCATACAACATGAGCTGCCAAACCTTGAGCCCGTCATTATGGGGGCTATTCTGGATATATTGTGGACATGCGGGAGTTTAAGGCTGGGGGTCTTCTGAGGGAATTCTAGGTGTTCCCGCAATTGAAGTTAGAAAGCCCCTTTTCCATGTTATGCCATGATCAACATTGGCTGTGATCGTAGTATTGGAGATACTGCATGTTATGGTAAGGGGGCGCGGTTGATGTGTTTCATTATGCGCGCTCTCGCCATCAGAATTTCCTATTTTGCGTATGGCAGGAAACTGTAAATTGAATAGGGCTATTATCAAGTAATTGGAAGTGGACTTTTCCGTTGTTTATTTTGCATAATAGACGTCATATAGGGGTTGGAGGCTATGACGTTTCACCTCAAGACTAATTCGGGAGTCGGGTCAAATACGAGTTCGGCAGTACCGGGGTCCACCGATCGCCGTTGGCGATCGTCATTGCCCCGGTGGATAGCCTCCCGACTCCTCGTATTATCCAAGATTCAGTTGCAATCCAAGTGATATATAAGGTTGACAGCTTCGCGAGTTATCATGTCGTTTTCGATCTGTATCACACACAACCAACTCATCTCATCACAACCACAACCAACTCACAAATCAACCAATTCTTTAATCACCAACCCGACACCAAAACCACAACCTTCAAAATGCAGTTCGCCACTCTTCTCGCTTCCGCCTCCGTCGCCGCCGCTGCTGCCATCAGCAAGCGTGACGTTACCTTCAAGGTCACCAACTTCGGTGCCGACTGCATTCCCCACAGCACCCAGTGCTCGTAAGTCCCAATAACTCTACAACAAGCTCTGGTACATACTAACAACTCCTAGCTACGGATTCACCGTCATCCAGCCCGGCACCATGGAGACCACCGGTGTCAACTGCACCGCTCTTGTCCCCGGCAACACCGACGGCACTCTCCCCGATGTCAAGGAGGGCACCTGCACCCTCTCCTCCCGCACCTTCGACGTCGTCCGCAGCGCCGAGGGTCTCACCCTCACCGTCTCTCAGCCGGTTACCCCCAGCAGCAACCAGACTGGCTCCCACCTTCTCCCCAACTCCGACTTCGAGATCTCCAACCAGCCCAACGCTGTTGTTCAGCACTACACTGGTGCCCGCTCTTTCGACCTCGAGTAAATATTTCGCCCTGTTCGATTTTATTAAAGAACACGCCCCAGCGACGATAGGAATGGGTGTGCCTTACACATAGCTTTGGGAGGATGGCAAAAGATTGTACAACACATGTTTCGATAGAGTGGAAAGATACCATCATAGAATTGAACTGATTACCCACCCGATGACTTCCCCGCGTCATTTTCAACTCACGAAGAGCTGGTCTCAATTGTCCATTGTGTACAGCCTCAGCTATGGAAATTTCCAGGTAGTTTCACATGATGGTCTCATCTTCCAATACTCTCACAAATCTTGAACCAGATCCTGTTCGCCTTGTCCTCGGATTCCTCACATTAACTGGTGCCAATGCACCTGGCAATCATAACCAGGGGTTTCGTAGGGCTTTTCCAGCCTTTTTCCTCCATAACTACCCAATCAAGGAAAACGATGTATGCTGTGCCTCTCAAGCTCTAATTGTGGGACACCACCAGCAGGCCAATAAAGTTTGCTTATCATTGGTTCTTCGCAATGCATCTGATCCAATCAAAGAAACGAGGCAATCATTCATCGCTGCCCAACACGCGGTTGCAGGATTACTCAACTGCTGTCACGCGACAAGGGAATCGTCAGCAACGTAACCATGCCTACAGCCTGGTCATCTCCTAGTTTCTCCTTAGAAAAAGGCTGCTATTTGCGGTCAAGTCGTTGCACCAAATTCATTCCGTTGAGTCCACCTCGTGCCCCATACAGATCATCACGGATTTGAGACCGGGACAACAGCATGTGAACCCGCGTTACCATCCACCCATGGATCCTCTGTCAATATCCAGCGGCGTTGCCGGCCTTGTTTCCCTTGGCCTGACGGTCTGCAAAGGCCTCCATATCTTCTGCCAGGATTACAGAACTCGTGATGTTGACATCAGACACCTCAAGGAGCACTCGAAAAGGCTAGATTCTTTCCTCCAGTTGATCCAGAGTCGTTTAAAAGAAGGTCAACTCGACTCAACGCTCTCTGTGGCTTTACAGGACTGTTTCAGAGCTAGTCAACAATACATTCAAGAATTCGAAAACTTGGCTAAGAAGCAAACCAGGTCGGGGAGGCTAAAAGGACTCAAGGAATTTGGCAAAGATGCAGCGAGACATCTTCAGTACCCCTTGCAAAAGGCCAAGTTTGACAGAGCCAAGGCAGAAATGCTTGGATTCCACTCAACTCTGACAAACTACCTTCTTCTGATAAACTAGTAAGTCCTGACTCGATTTCCGAAACATGCGCTCCTGACATAACCCCTAGCGACCTCACCAATGACTTACGCAAGACTACGGTGCTCGAATCCGCAAAGTTGATTTCATACATGGTGTCTGAGGGAGAGAAGACGGAGACTCAAATAAGTACCCTGTTGCCTTCTCTGGAAAGAGCGTTAGATGCAAGGCTTACAGGGCTTGGAAAGTCGCTCGTCGCCTCCTTCAGACTTAACCTAGGCTCAGCATGTGATCTCGAGGAAGTTCCGCCAAGGCCATCGCTGAAAGATAAAGTCGGGAATCACAGAGTACCATTTCCCTCCCAGAGCTCAGGAGAATGTCAGAACAATATTGCAGGCTCGTCAATGTCAATGCACGAGGGTCGAGCAGGTATCACTGTTTCAATGGAACCGCCTCACCTCGATACCGATCAGTGTCGACAGAAAGGTCCGATTTCGAAGTACGCCCCAAGCTACGCAATCACTCAGGGATTCGGATGCTCTTGCAGGGCTAGCACGCTGCTTAAACAGCGCCATCACTCGCTGCGCCAGCCAGTCCATGACAGCCATTGCGAGCTCCTCTTCATGAACCCCAATCGGCGAATCATCGAAGTGACACTTAAACTTTTCAGCACCCTATTTTCTTGGAAGTTGGAGCTACAGTATTCGAAACAGATACGTTTTCGAAATGTGCAGATTCATCCTACAATGACATCTCGTTCGTTGGTGCCGGACGATGCACCTTCTTTCCTTGTTGTCAATGAACTCGTCCGTAGAACCCGGGACAACATCTCAGAAGAGGCTCTGCAGGATGCAGTAGCATCTGCGCTCAAAGACCTGCGATGCCTATTCAGAAATGGGAAAGCCTGGCCAAGTGATCTAAACTCCTTCGACCAAACCCTTCTTCATGTAAGAGAAGCCCGTGGGGTGAATGTACGTTCAAGTCATACTAACTGAGACAGAGAGCTAGTAACGCGAGGGGTCGCATGTGGTCCGATCGCATGTCCCAAATTTGGGTTCAGTTCATGAAAGAGCTTGTAGTTATGGGTGTGCCGCTGAACGAAACCGGAAGGCTAGGGTAAGACCTCATGATAAATTCTGATTTTGCTAGAATATTTCAATCTGACCAATGGATAGATCAGCTTTAAATTGGTTTCTACATATATGGAGAGTAAAAAGAGCTCGTTTTACGAACTATACTCCAGAAGATCTGCCCGCAGGCTCATTTGCTATCGCAAGAGGTTTGCTCGAGCTAGGCGCTCTCTCCATCAGTCCCGAAGTCAAGCATAAAACTTTTGTGTCTGGGAATATTCTGAGCATACCTGATATCTACCAAAACTTCCCAGGCTATGTTGACAGTAAGTATTAAAGATCTGATCCTTGACTCAAAATGACTTGCCCTTCCACATTCACCATTAACACAAGAAGGCTTCGACCATGGGGCGTTATCCTGTGCACTTCTTCAGAAGTCTGAACCAGCTATTAGAAGTATCCTTTTGGTGTCATCTGATTCAGTAGCCGATCAAGGCTATCTTGGCTACACTCCCCTCCACGTGGCCGTACACTGGCCCAGAGGCCTCGAGTTACTCTTCGAATTAGCTGAGAATGCCTGTCTCAAGATCATCAATGCAGAAGATGCGACAGGGTTAAGTGCAATCCATTCGGCCATACTCTTGCACAAAGCAGATTCCGTCAAATTGTTGCTTGACCAAGGAGCCAATATCGACCTTGAAAACACCGCTACGTTCTTCAGACATCCTGATGCCCCTGGAGGTTACGTTCAGAGTCAAGAAGTCATCGACCTCTTGTGTGACGAATTGGCTGCTCGCAGACGCCAAATGCTGGTTTTCGCCCGGAGAAACTTGAACGAGAAAAGTTTGTCTGCAATTGAAATGACAGGGTTAAACATCCTCCAGGAAAGTGCATTTGATACTCTCCAAGCACTTTCAAGCCTGGATATTGAGGTCCCCGCAATTTTTCACAGAGTTCGACCAGGGTCTATTTATCATTCCCCTGTAATGAGCGCCCAGTTAGCAGAGGCTCTGTTTCGTTCCGGATTCGATAACGTCGGCTCCCTGATCCATGGCTGTACTCCTTTAGACACCATGAGGATAGCCGGGGACTTTTTCAGGGCTAGCTTTGAAGATCTCACAGACTCCTTTGCCTGGTTTGAACGCCACGGGGTAGATATCAAGCACTCGACACCCGTTTCAAGACACGGCTCCAAGACGAGAATCACTCCAGGCTCTTCAGGACACATTACTATTCATCGGTTGGCCGCTGGATTGGGAAGCGTATCAAGAGGTTACTGGCCCTGTCAAACACTTCAAGCTTTGGGTAATTGTACAGAAAGCACCCTTCTCTCGAGGGTTGTGTCAGACACTTCTAGAGATTGTTGCAACTGCTATTGCTCAAAACAAGGCTGTAGTCCAGCTTCAACATTTGCCAAACCATGGCGAAAGAAAGACGGTCGTTCCCGAAACGATCGGGTACTGAAAAGTATGTGGGACGTTCTCTCGAACATTTTGACTTTGTCCCGTCAAGAACATCGGCAACCTTTGCTAGATTTTGTACGTGTCGCAACTTTTGACGATCTTGGCATGTGCCATAGTTGCTGCGAGTATAAACACTACACGGTTTCAAGATCGATCGACGTCAAAACCATATACGACCCCGTGTGGATGACAGATCCCTCTGAAGTTGCGGAAATACAAGAAGAAGATCAGCACTTGGCCACAACGCTGGAACAATTGGTGGAGGAATTTGAGGTCAGGCTGAACGAGCCAAGTCTTGCTCTTGAGGACTTTTGGTTGTATTGGCGGACACGAATGAAAGAGGTCAAGGAAGCCAAAGAAGAGATAGGTTGTGAGGATATTCGCGCGATCCGAGAAATTGGGGTTAACCTAGAGTGAGCTACTTTGGCATGGGTAATGTCCTGCGTTGATTTAGGTTTCTGTTTACCGAGGGTGTGTAGCCTACGCAAATTACTGTGTTCTCCATGACAGCAGAAAATCTCAAGGCTCTGGGGACTGCGTTCAATCTCCGGATTTGGCATTAAATCCCCGGCCTTCAGAGAGCGGATTGATACAGGCGATTGTCCTGCCCTGACCTTGACACTGCTCATGCTTCGTCTTTAGGGTGTTCGCTGTGCTACCCCCACCACGGGTTGCGCTTAAGGGAAAGTCGCCTATCGATAAATTTCAAGAAACCAGCTTAGAGACTGTTATCAAAGGGGCATATCAAACAAATTCTTCCATCAATCAACTCGACCATAGTAATTGCTTCCAATACTCTCTATTTGTTGACTCACAGACAGTTTATGAGTGCAATTTCAGTGTTCTCTGATCAGCAGCACGGCTCGTCACGCCGGTGATTATGCTTACTCACCGAGCCCGACGGATCATCAACCCCTGTGCCAAAATGGAAGCCCCTGGGTCCTTCGACAAAACCTAGAAAGCCACGCAAGAAATCTAGCCTTCTCTGTGTAAGATGCAGTGGAAAATAATTCACGTATTAATTATGGTTTCATGGATTCATCATTTATCTCCATACTTACCCTCTTAACCTCCTCGATCTTGAAGTCAAAGGAACTTATCAACACACATTCGCAACGACAATCACTTAGTCAAGCATTGGAGCGGTGATGGTGACTCAATAGTTCCGATGTTTCATTGCCATTTATCGAGATATGCCGGACAGGAATTATAGGCACTCAACAGTTACTAAGTGGCTTGTTTGTAGGTTCTTCTGACTAGCTTGAGTCAAGAAACGCCAAGTCGGATCGGCTCGACAACTTTTTCTCTTTGAACCTTCAGCCCCATCGCAAGGACGGAGTTGCGTAAGCCGTTGATTATCTCAATGGCCGATGCCCTGCAAGAATAGAAATTTAGAATCATAATACCTGCACGCGATATATGACCGAGCTCTTGCTTGACTGGCCCGCAAGCAACTTGTAAGCATGGTCGCTTGCTTGAACGTGCTCACCTATCTCCTAAAACTCAGAATCAGAATCAGCCCACAACAGCGCTGCCACGACTCGCAGTCAAGTCCTTGGAAAACTCGAGTAGACGGCGATCAACGACAACACATATAGACCCAAAAGACTACGAAGTCTGGATTTACAGCAGACGGCTTGTGCTTGATATGGAAACGTGCAAGAAATCTACAAGGTCAGTCGTTGTCTTCTGTAAGGCCTTGCATTGATTCGAATGCGGCTAGAAATACGGAAGCACCATTGGTGGGGCCGCAAGCGACGATCGTGGAGTGTTTGGTGATGTTAGCTCCCGTATTCTCGGCTTCTCCGTCATCCACATAGTGGCTCGCTCTATTCTTCGCAAAGCTAGATGCCCACACCGAGAGATTGACAAAACTCGGTGACAGCAAATCGCGTTTCTCAAGCAGGTCTCAATGAAGTTGTGCTTGCCTAGAGATGGGGTATTAAGACATATCACAGAACACGATGTATACAATATGATGTTCTAACTCCAGCCAGCTCGGATGGATCATTAAAGCTGGCAGATACCTTCGCAGAAGACGTTTACCCTTCTCCTGCCTTCATTTTGCCTCCTCACAAGCACATCCACCAACCATAGACATCAGACCCTTTTCTATACCACCTCACCCAAAGCAAAATGAAGTTCGCAACAGTACTCGGTCTCTTGTCACTGGCAACTGCCGTCACCGCAAAGCACTACTGCTTCGGCGGCTGCGTGAAGTGCTACTGCGGCGACATCCAATACGACGACCATCGATGCTCCATGTGCAGCTGTAACCACAACGCCTACAAGTCCGACGACCCCAACAACAAGCAAGGCAACTGCGATCAGCCTGGTGGATTTCATCTTGGGTGCGGTTACAACTCGAGTGGAAAGTGCAAATAATTGAGGTTGAGGTGGCTATTGGTATGGAGGAGGCGGGATACTCAGTGTTTGGAGCCGGCGTGTCTTTGAAGTCACCGTAATTGCCAGCTTGTGTGACAAGATCGAGTGCTGGAACGAGACAGGTCCATGGCCATGAAAATTGAGTCGATGTTGACATAGGAGTGGCGTGCATCTTAGAACGTTTGGGGCTTAATTATGTACAGCCAGCTGAAATAAGACGGCTTCCATACGGAATAAGCTGGACTAAAACGTGATAGGTTCTACCCGATAGATACTAACTAACCATGTCTTGACGTTAATCTACGCTCGATGGGATAAGGTAGATTAATGTGGCATTCTTCTTGACCTCTTGTAAATGCGCTTGGAATGAGTCTATCTACGTACGCTGATAACATCTTCATACCTAAGTATGATACGAGATCTAATGCAGACTGAGTCACGTGTGAAAGATAACTGTATAACATGCCACGGGTTGGTCTCCTCGAACCATGATCGCTTCATAGTCTTTACATGAATGGCGTTGGATAGAATGGCCAACAGAGAAGCTCAAAACACGGTTCCCGGTCGACTTGGTTGGCGAGTAGGCTATACGAATGCGGCTCCAGACGTAGGATTTGGCTCAGATTGTTATGAGGCTGGCAACTTTAGAGTTAAGTGATTTGCGAAGCTTAGTTAAAAGCAATTCGTAAGCAAAGGCAGAAGCCCTGTATGACTAGGTTGTGAAGATCAGGTAATACGCGAACTTGAACTGAAATTTAATTACAAGGAGCGTACTCAGCTTGAGGTGGTTCTTCGGCGGAGTTACGGACTCAGTCCATCCGGACAAACAGTGTCGTTATATTTGCGCGTCAACACCTTAAGTTTCCAACTTCCCCTGGCACCGGTGGGATGCTTTCTGGAGTACGCTGCTGTCGACGGATTAGAGTTTGATTGCCGGTCTCAACGGCATAGACCATCCTACCGACGGGATGGAAAGGAGGCAGAGCTCGAGAGGACACGACCTCGCTCGCCGCGGACTATCGCATCTTCTGCTCATCCAAACCTCTACCGCCAAGACGAACACCCATCCGCATACGTGCACCAAACGCCAACAATGGTCGCCATCACCCTCCCGCTCCTAGCGGCCCTCGCAGCAACCCCGTCACAGCTAAGCATCGTCTGCGCGCGCTTCAAAGAATCACTCGATCCATGGGCGCCCGTCGCCGCTTCCACCTACCTCTACTCCAAAGGCGGCGTGCCGCAGATGAACGACACCGTTCAGCACTCCTCGTTCCGCTCCTACGTAGACCTTCCCAACATCGGTCGAGAAGGCCACACGCACCTGCACCACATCGTGAGCAACTACGACACCCTCGACGAGATCATGATCTTCACGCAGGCGGATCCCTTTGACCTCATCGCGCCCGCCGTGAACACGACAGAGCAGATGGTGCAAAAGGCGATGACCGTCCCGGCTGACGACGTGACGCCCTTTAACGACGCGCTGTTCCACGATGTCGCGGACTGGGGCAAAATCGACTGGAACAGCTCGGCGCAGAAGCTGTGGATCACGGCTAACCAGATCAAGAGCCTGCAGCTTGCGCCGTACACGCCGGCGCAGTTTTGGACGATGGTGGTGGGCGGGGAGCATCCGCCGGCGATCCGGGCGATGCACGGCGGGACGTTTGCCGTTCGGCGGGAGACGATACGGAAGCTGCCCAAGGAGGCGTACCAGAAGGCGCTGAATGAATTTGAGACGGCGAATTCGACGAATCCGGAGGTTGGCTTCTTCATGGAGCGTATGTGGGCGCCGATGTTCTCGGAGAAGTACCGGTTGCCGAGCGTGCAGAATCCGTGATGATGTTTGTTCCGGTCGGGAGTCCACGTCGGGTCACCCCTTGCGTTTGAGGAAGCAAAATATGAAGAAAACAAAAGACTGGGAGCAATAGAGTAATATAAACTCATTGTTTGGACAAAAATGCAAAAGATAACTCCTCGACGGGGAATTGAACCCCGGTCCCCTGCGAATCGTTGAATCTTCAGTGACAAGCAGATATCCTCACCACTAGACTATCGGGGATTGGTGGATGTTGACATCCAGTGATAGTTGATTGCGAGGGGCAGTGGAGTCGGGACCTAAGTAGGCTTCGACTTGAGCCCTAGCAGCCAGGCCGCCGGCTCCACGGTGGGGCCGCGTCCTTGTGGAAGGTCCCGTCCAGATTTATGTCACAGCAACTGCATGTTGGCATGATGTTCAGGCGGATTTGCATCATTTCAAGCGGTTTCTTAAGCCGGTTTAGTTGGATCTCTTTGTGTGGAATCT
Organism: Colletotrichum simmondsii; assembly: GCA_001563135.1. NCBI lineage: Eukaryota > Fungi > Ascomycota > Sordariomycetes > Glomerellales > Glomerellaceae > Colletotrichum > Colletotrichum simmondsii. The sequence goes on along the minus strand of JFBX01000431.1, from coordinate 105,463 downwards.
CACGATCGGCCGACAATGGGGCGGGCAGTGGATGGCGTTTTGATATTCGTTCCAATACCTATGTTAAGAAAGGTATGTTATGATGGGCATGCTCGGATACTCTGATTTATCAGCCTCAAAAGAGAACTCGCTATTGTAGTTTTACTTGTAAGAAGTACTCGAGTGAAGTCACAGGCCAAACAGATGAAATGTCGATCGAGTAGGGAAATTGGTGAAAAACAACCCGAGTCATCTCCTAGATTGCCAAGACGATTCCTGGTATGAACCCCCGATTGCACACCTGATGGGCTCTGGGTTCTCTCGCAAAGTGTTAAGGATACCAATATTGGTTACAGGAGTAACGTAGTATAAACAGAAAGTTGTGTCTAGGAACAGATGTAGGTGACCTACCGCCTGGAAGGACGTGTGTAGTACCCAGATAGGTATCCCCAGATCCAAACATCCAAGCTAACGAGCGTCCACAACAAAGGCCGGCAAATTCAGGACTTTTACTGGCATCTCTCGAATTCAGCTCATGTGCTTTGGGACAATAAGACCGGTCTAGCCAGCCCCATCACTCGCAACCTGGTCTTTGCCGGGAAGGCCACAAGCAACAGCATCCAAGCAGTGGGCTACCATCTGTCAAATACGGAGCTTCATATTCAAGGTACCTGCCAGCAACCTCTTAAGAAAAGCGAGAGCAACCATGCATGCATATCGCATCCTTTGCTGGAATCTTCTTCATCCGGAGCAAAATTTCCGGAGGCTGTCCCGCACCCCCACGGCTCCGTAGGACCGGGGCGGGGCAGTTGTACGGGACAGACGCGGCATCACCAGCTTCGTTATCTCGGGCCCTCACAATGATTGGTAAAACAGTGACATTAAAAGAAAAGCATGGCGCTATGGCTGTAAATGACACTCATAAGCTGCATCTTGGCGCTTCCAGTAGCTTCTTCTCTGAGGACGGAAAACCCATTCCCGTCTCGTCTCTGTGGCCCGACGCTTGCTACGCGTGCTACGTAAGGTTGCGTTTGCTTTTCCCTGCATAAGGGTTCTGCCGCTGTGCCCTTAGTCTCAGGGTCTCAGCCTAGCGTTTACCGAGAGGCCGAGCTCTAGGTGGTAGCCTCAACGGTGGTGACGCCCTCATATCCTCTAGCATCTCCGATGGGAGAGAGGGACTAACAACGCTCTCGCATCAGCGCAAACATCGGTGGGCATTCGTCGAATAGTCACCTGGCGGCACATGGTAATCACATTCATCGCTTCATTATCCGACAGCGCGTATCTTCACACCGACGAACAGCTAAAGGCACAGGGTCCAGACTCAAAAAGGCCATCTTGGCGATGCGCATTTGCCCATCCTCTGCCAATGTCCACCCCCTCCCCGTATCGTCATCTTGCTTCCAAACACACAGCCAAATTCCAGATTCGCAGGGGTTCAACCAAGGTCGCGGATCGAAGGCAAAGGGCCCTCATCTTCCTTCCTTCCAGTTCCTGGCGGTCAATTATGCACAGCCTGTCATCATTGTACATTGGCGCCGCATCTCATCCCGTCGACGGCGCGTCTAGACCCCGAAGATCCTGCTACGACGCACCCCCTCCCCTGCTCGGTGAGTGGTGCGTACCCTCTCGGCCGGGAAGAACTAGCGTTCCTCCCGTTTGGGACTTCAAGTCCGATTTGCCGGCGGGAGAGGACATGTGTACAATGGCAAGGGTTGAGGGGACGACGTTTGTTGCAACTATCGTGAGATGAAGCGCCGTCCGTCTCCGCCGAAGAGGGGTACGATAGAGAGGGGGCAGAAGGGGATCGAAGTATCGGTAATTGCTATATCGAGACAGGAAGACACGGCGCGCCTAGCGCTTCAGCTGTGATGCGAACCAGAATGCATAAACTTCTCGACACGCCCCAAGGAAAGGAGAACAATATGCCGTACCAATATCGGTGAGAAAGGGGCCTCGGATCACACCTTGGTATCATTGCTTCTCGGAGACGGGCACAAGGCTCGCTTGTGTCTTTCGATGTGCCGGCTCTCCATCGGCGCCCGTCATCGGGGTCTTGGGTAGTCGGGCTGGTCGCGAGCCGGGCTAGTGAAAGCCCGTGGGTAAGGGGATCGGGAGACACCGGGCTTTCGGACGATGTGAAGAAGATGAGATGACGGGGTGAAATCGTGAGCTAGAAGCTCGCTGGCATAGCCAGAATCGGAATCGGAAACACCCATCGCTATCGTATTCATGAACACTGGTTCATGATTGCGGGCCGGCTAGTCTGCTGTTGGAAAGACTTCGCCATATCGAGGGAAGTGCCTTGGCTTGCCCTCTGATAGCACAATAAACAAGGAAAGCGGCCACAATCGTATGGTCGTACTGCCAACAAGTGGTACCACTAGGACACCGACAGGATGCTATTTGGTTCCGCTCACAGGTCAACAACCAGCAGCATGAGGAATCAAATGGGCAGAAAAGTCATAGAGCCGCACTGGGGAGAATGGAAATCCCAAAACCCTGCTTGTGAAGAAAATGCGGAGAATCTCTGGGGCATTACCATTCTTCGAAAAGGAAAACCCCAATGGCCGGGAATTTGCTCGCAGGCGTTCCCTGTCATCGTATCGAGTTCGACAATGGTCTAGAACTGCGAGGTGGTATTCAGAAATCCATCTTCTCCATCAGAATGGCCGTCGCAGGCAATTGATCAGCACAGGTGGCCCCAGTGTCAAGTGAAAGGTATCGTCGCCCCGGTAGAAGGATCCTCCCCGAACACCCCTCTCCCTGCCAGATGGATCCTGTGCCGAGCGGGCTGAGAAAGCATATTGGTTGACTGGGACAGTGAACCCTAGAGAAGCAGGTCGATTGAGGCAGGATCGGCGATGTCAAAAAACCGAGACACCTTTGACTTGGTTTTTGACTGGAACCGGAACCAAGGAACTTGGCGCTGGGGGCCAGGGCTGGAGTTAAGTTGGACATCACCCGGGAAAATGGCACCTCGGCTTGCTCAGTCGGTGGTTTTCGCCGCGCCGGCTCCGAGTAAAGAGAGGATTTGTGGGCGAAAGACACGCTTAGTGACGATGGAGAAGAAGGAAAGAGTGGCTCTCCGTCCAGTAGTACTGCAGGAATCACGGCCAAGAGGAATGAAGCTCGATCCCTCAAGATGGATCGAAGATGCACCGTATGGTATAGGTGCAAAAACGTCAGGCAGAATGATGAATGACGGTCGATCGGGGGAAACCTGGAACGGTGAGCCGTTTGACGGTCGGTATTGGGTGAAGATAGCATGACTATGCCGAGGCCATGAGCCAATGAGGAAGAATAGTTGGACGATGCCTAGCATTCAGGGACGGATGTGCAACGTTCATCGCGATCGCAGACTAGCCTGATCGACGACAAGGGCACGGGCAGGTGCTGTCTTTAGGTATCGGGGTCTCAGCTTCCACCAGAGGGATAGTCAAATCGAGTTGTGAACGTGAATACGATAGATTCAAATAGGTAAAGTAGACAGAGACGCTCGAACTAGGTCAAAGTGCACTAGAAGGCAAGGGTGGCCGGCTGGCAGGGAAGGGATTGGGGATAGACACAAGCTAGGGAACTGGAAAGTTTCCGGTGGGTAAAAAGCAATGAGAAATCTTGAAATATCTGATCGAGAAATGCCGATACCATCGAAAAGGTGCGGAAAATTGGCAAAATTGGCATTGAATGTCATCGAGATCGAAGAACGACAGAGCGTAAGCGCGGGTAGGGTATCCGCCAGTAGCGTACACGCCAAATAGGAACGTAAAGACACCATTAGCGTTTCGATCGAGTTTCGTTTCGATGACCGATGCGGAATCATGTGGTTGGAAAAACCGCGGAGGGCCGGAGGACTTGCTCCCCCTCTTTAGCATCAGGACCGGCGCACCGCGGGGAACAGGACGGAAAGAATGAATGAAGAAAGTTTCAGACGCTATTGAAGACGCCAAAACCTACCTTTAGGCTGTCAGTCACGGTCCTGCTTACGCTCTGGATGCGGTTTTGTCGATGGGCAACGGGTGGGAGCCGATCAAACTAACAACTGCCCGATGCCATGTCGCGGGGAAGGTTGTGCTGTTGGCCATGGATTTTGCGCATGCCACACCCGCATTCCCGTCGAGCGGCCGCAAGACGCTTGTCTCGAGACTAGAGACCCTGACCAAACGTCTGTACAGCTCTGTACAAGCCTGGGTGACGGGATTTGACGTGTCTTTATTTGGTTGGCGACTTGGCTTTGCGAAATCGTCGGACAATGACTCTTAAAGGGCAGGTGATTTCTATCAAGCTCAGAAAGGTCGATATCAGTGAAAGTTGGACATGGAGCGGGACTGATGCTTGGCCTTGGCCCTGTGGTACTCTGCAACCTCTTTTTGCAACGCAAGCGAGACAGATAGAGTAGAGTCCTGAGCTGAGACTATTGCATTTGCGACGGTTTATGCGAATCATTGGTTGCTGGTGCGCTTTGGATCGATCGTTGCCTGTCGATGCGCTGGTTGTGCTGCTCGATGTGCCGATGCGATACTTCTGTGCGTGCCGCTACTATTGATATTCGCGACAGGCTGCTGTAATTCGATATCAGTAGTCATCTGCGGATCATCCGGTCCCGCAGATGGAACGGACGATCACTTGCAGTATGAGGAAGGCTTTTGCCTACCTCGAGGCGCAAGAGCTGTGACCACAAGGCAGAACAATTGGAAGACCAATCTCCACACTGAAGCTTACCTTGCCGATGGGAACAATAGTGGAGTAGGGGCAGGCCAAAGAATCGGGGATGACAGACGGGTAAGGCTTGAACACACAATGTCGATCAGCTTTGTGCCATTGGGCGAATTCCCCTTATGGGACCTGATGGAATTGTTCCCTATGGAGGATACGCGTCCGAAGTGGCGATGGGCGTGGCGAGTAGATTCGTTGGTGTTTTGAGAACCGAGCAACCGAGTTTGCTTGTGTCCGCTCTTCTTTCCCCTTGCCCTACATCGCCGATGAATTCTCGCACATCGACGATGCGTTTGAGCTGCACAGCGGCCTCGTGACACGCGAGAGGGTGTACGAAACACCAACCCGGCAGTTTTGAGGGTTTACGATGCCAGACTCGTCCAAAAGACCGAGCAAGCGCCAAAATCGCAACCCACAAGCCCACTGAAAAAGAGTGAAAGGTCAGGACAGGGTCTCTTCAGCCACGCTGTGGCAGAAAGGGGTCAGTTCAAATATTGCATGCTCATTTGCTCGAGCCGTGGGAGAAGGGGGTCCTCGCTGGCAAAGCACGAATGCACGATGGGATTTTTCTTTCGTCCGATCACGATGGCATGGGGAAAAGTCGTCGATACCTGCCGTAGCACCCGATGGGCAATATGAGTCTTCCAACCCACACGCGTCTCTCGCTACGAACGCACCACGATGGCTACGCAGTAGCGTGAGGGTGCTACGGCAAGGGACCTTGGCACCCCGTGGCCGCTTAGACGAGAGAAAGATATGCCATGCAGCCCAGGAGCCGAAGCACCAGTCGTTCGCATTCTCCACGGGAAGTTGATTACTTGATTATTCGAGAGATTCCTAAGCAAGGGTCTTACTTCATAATTGAGGACTCCGAGGTTTAGCGCAACCGCTTCCCGAACACCGTCTCGATCTTCTTTGATGATTGGGCGCCGGATTGATAGAGTTGAACTTCGAATTGGGCTAGGCATGAGACGACACCCAAAAAAGGGCCCAAGCCTTTCCCCAAAGAGGTGGGGCGTGTGTGAGCTTGAGGAATCGATATCTTTGAGACGGATGTAGTGAAGAGAAGAAGCTGACTTGGAGCCACGCGGGGTTATGCACCTAATAGCCGGCGGACCCGAAGATACGCCCAGAGTTTGGATGCGAACGAGAGATGGAAGCCGAAGCTCGAGTGTCTTTCGGTGCCGCGCAGCCCAGCGAAACCCTCTCCGCGTGAGCGGAGATACGGATGGGGTGTCAAGACGGCATTTCGCACTCGCTGGGGACCCGGACGCGAGAATGGGGGCCCCGCGGATTGGGAGAGTAATCAGGAGATAACCTCAGCAATCTTCCGATGCATCCATGTGGATTGTACCACGGCAGAGATGGCGGACAGAATGCGGAATGGGGTTTTGAGTTGTCAGTCATTCCTAATGCAGTGGCCGGTCTCCTGGGGGCGTGAGGTTTTCTTTACACCCATCTACGGATAGATGGATAGGTAGTCATCAACAGCAAACTCGCCGACAGACAGGCACACAGGAAACCGTATTGTGGCTTATGCCTGCCGGTGTGTGACTGACTGACTGACTGACTGAACTGTTTCGAAGGGTCTCGGTTGTTGGCATTTAGCGGGAACCGTTGACGAATCAGGCATTTCCGTGATTGCCTTTTTGCCCTTTGCGCGCGCCGCCGATTCTGCAGCCTGTTCCCCGTTCCAGTGCATACGCTCTTATCATATCATTCTTCACGGTTCGAGACGCGGTCTGACAAGAGTGACAGGCACCAAAAGGACAAGACTCAGGGCAGGCAGCCAAGCGAACCCAGCCTCGGACGTGAGTAACGTACGCGCAACTCCCAAGAGGCGCTCTCTCTCTTTCGCCCTGGGCGAGCGGTGCGGGCACGCGGGCTGCTGCAGCCACAGCCACGGGCGCTCCATTGGTGAGGATATGCGGGCTTTTGCGTGGTGCCCGTCTCTGGAGTGGCGCGGGATTGTGTGAGAGTTGAGGCAGTTACATGGCATGGCATGGCATGGCATGGGCTTTGGCACACGCGAGGCTTGCGTGGTCTTGCATGGCATTTTGGCTGTTTTGCAACGATTTAGCATTCAGTGAGACGATGGGTTTCGAACTACGATACGCCAACCTCCTCTTCATCCTTCTTCATCCATCCATCACCCCTTCTCGTCTCCGTACAGAAGAGGGGGTTCGCTTAGGTTGAGCAGCGGGACAACGCGCGGAGGGATGGGGGTATCATCTCGGCAGCGTAGCACCGTATTCCCTTCCGACGGACGATGCCCATGCAAGACGGCCGATGAGGATGAACTCTCGATGTTTACTGTAGGCATTGTGGACACATTCCCTAGCAACGGTGTAGCGCGCATAGTGCAGAATTGTGCAAGAGAAAGCGCCAGGTACCTTGCTCTGAAGATGCTGGACGCCCAGCTGGAGGAAAATGGCTTCCGGCAAGCATTGCGTGTCTTGGGGGCTTGGGAAGTCTTAGTTTCCTATCAAGAAGTGAAGAAGCGAAGACGCGAGATATCCTTTACTCGCATACGAGTGCCTGCTTACGTGCCCTCTACTGCGTACGTTCAACGCCCTACACCTTCAACTAGCGTCTGCCCTACAGAAGTTAAACCAAGTCTTGTGGTCTTGACAGAAGCAGTGACAGTAGCCAAAAGGAAAGAACCCGCCCGCCCTGGTAGAGCTGGGAGTTGGGACGGGGTGCGTGCTGGGCTGATGGAAAATGGGCTCAGAGCAATTACGGTGATACCGAACCGTCTTGGGGTTCCCCACTGCAAAAAGGTCCTCCAAGACCAGACCAGACCGTGAGACCCAAGCTGAAGAAAACGGGGACCCTTGGGCTGAGGATCGAAAAAAAGGCTGGGAGATCGACAGGGTATGTGTCTTGGCGCACAGCCCAAGGGATCGAGAGTTTGCGCGTGTCATCGAGTCTAGCCCCTTTCAGGCACAATTTTGTCTCTCAGTAACTAACGCCAATGTGGTTATGTCGGTGCTGCCGTCTCGTCGGTTGTGAACCGTGGGGATTTGGAGCTAGGAGAGGGGGAGGACCTCTCCGTCTCTTGTTGCTGTTATTTGCATAGACGGGAGATGAGAGCGGGGAGAGGCTCTCTTGAACGGGGTAAACGGCATTCATCCATACGCTACGGATCACACACGCCCCCTCGGCTTAACGCAAAACGGATGGATGTGTGAAGATGAGGGGGAAGAGGAGGCAAAGGAGGGAGCCAAGACAGTAGATGGCATTGACCAATCATCGACTGCCGGTACCATTTGGCTGGCAATGGTCTTGGAGGAGGCAGCTGCCGTCTCAAAGTTGCGTGGTGTGTATCTGGATGCGGCTGTCTAGTCGTGTACACACAGATGGTAAGTCTTGGAGAGCCAAGATTAATAATTTTTGGTCACAGAAAGGTAAAAGTGGTCTGAGAAACGGAGAGGAAGATTACCAAGGAAGGAATTGATTGCTAAGAGCCTCTGTGACTCTACAGAGGGGTAAATAGACTTTGGCGTCTAACAGGAACTGCGATGCTTTGACAGGAGAAGGGGGATGGATTGGAAATTGGAAATGCCATGGCGGGAAGTCTGAACAAAGGTAGGAGCCACGCACTCATACACTTTTGCGCGCAAAGGGCAGATTGCAAAAGCCCGTGATCGTGTGATAATATCTAAAAGGACAGGACAGGGCTCATTCTCTAATCAAGTCAAGTGACACTGTAGATGGAGAGAGAGAGAGACAGAAACTGAGAGTCTATCACCCTCCCTCTCACTGCCTTCGTGAGTCCGTACTGTCCGGTCAATAGAAGTCTCAAGAGAAGGTCTAGACTCTTGACACCGCGACATGCTTTTGCGGACTTTGCTTGGCCAACAAAATAGAGTTGCCCAGTGTCTCTCCCCCCTTACTTTGGGTTCGTGTGTGCGCGGGCGGGCTTATTGGTCAAACGTCTCCCCGAACGCTGCGGAAATCATCTCGGCGGAATCTCATCAATGCCCGCGCCGTAGGCTCGTAAGGCTCCCCCGTCGCAAAAAAAAAGAAAACCGTCGCCGCGTTGCATTTTCATCCGTGATGGGGGTTGATTGCACCCAACGACAGCCATTGTCCTGCACCCGCAGCGGCGGTTAAGTTTTTTCCACATTGATCGAAAAAAAGTGTTTCTCTTTGACTCGTATTCTCCCAAATAAACAAATCTTCAACCTTCCAGCAAAGTATTGCAGTTTCAATAGTACGAGCTTTACTTGTGATACTCAAAGGTTAGGAATAGCAACAGAAACAAACAAAATGGGCAGAAAATAGCTCTCCCCCCCAAGCAAAAGCAAATTTGAGTGGAACAACCAACTCAGCCCATCACGTTTCACACAACACAGAAGCATACGCATACTCTTCAATATCTCTGAAGAAATTCTCCATACTGCCTATATTTGGGTTTGTCGCGTTCTCCCGTAGTATGCATTGTTCGCCCATACCTCCGTCGGGAAGGGCCCAATTCTCACGTAAAGAGGGCTGTATACGCCAAACAAATTCCTCCCGACCCCGGATCCCGCCGACCAAAAACGGGACGCAGACACCACGCCAATTAGGAGTGGCCGTTGGCTCCGTTGTGGTGCCGTCCCCGTTGGTGCCGTTGGGTGCCGTTGAGCGTTGGGGCTGGTCGCCGAGT
>JFBX01000431.1:65511-87434 GCA_001563135.1 Colletotrichum simmondsii | reverse complement strand
CCCCCCCCCCAGTTAACAGACGCCAGCTATGATAAAGGGGGGACCTCTTATGATAACGACGTGTATGCGGCTATAGTACCGAAGAAGGGGTCTTGGTTGCAGCTTTCGTGGGGAAAAAAAGAGTGACGCTCCTACCATCGCCTCCATGTATGATGGTCATGGCAAGACGGTCAGCTCCGTAAGGTGTGATTAGCACCCGTCTCATAAGGTTGTCTCCAGCTCTGGGACTGGTAGGCTGTAGGACGATTCTTCTCAGCTCGACATGGAGTAGGGTTGCGCGCGAAGTGGGTGCATGGTGATGGTTTCTACTTGGTACGGTAGACGAACTGTCTGCAAACGGACCACAAGAGGGCAGCTTTGCAGAGAGGGAGGCCTCGTTGCTCTGGGACTAATTACTTGGAAGTTGGCAGAAGGAGACATTTCCGTCGATCGAGAATATGGGGGGTACGTTTCGGACAGCGAACATCGCCATATCCCAAGTCTCCTCCTGTTCGCCTCGATCATCCGTCAGAACGATTTATATTGCGGATAGGGCTCCCTCTTTGGCGGGGGAGGCTGGAGACAAGGCGGGCAAGGGACTGTTACAACTTGTTATCCGTAGTTCCGTTCATACGGATTCAGGGCTTCATACTCTGTACGGTACCGATGAAATCGGGGCTGACAGAGAGAATGGTGGGGTTGAGTGGCACTTGGAAATGAGAGAGAGAGCTCAAAAAAGCACGGTTCGGCGAGTCGTACTTGCGCGGCAGCATGATACGACCAAGATAGAATGCGACCATCACCCACATTGAGAGAGTGTGGTAATAGACTAGAGTTTCTTGACTCGGCTCTAAATTCTGGAGACGGGGATCCTGTCCTGGTTTGAGATAGATGGGCACGAATGATCGACACTAAGGGAGCGAGAGTCTGGCAGGCCGCAGGCCGCAGGGCCCCAGCTTACGAGATTTATTCGGGGTCCTGGCCTGTGCTGCAGCGAAAGCAGGCGAAGGACTCTGTAGAATGGATTGTTGGTGATATGTGAGGAGCATCGTACGGGATATTACATGATTGCTTGCATCTGGTGTTGCTAATTTTGGGGCCATTCCGAGGAGGAGGGGACCACCATATGGGGATTCCTTGGAACTTCTTCGTCAAGGCGTGCAGAGTGAGATTCGTTCCGACTTGCCGGAGCCTCACTTCTCATGTTTCCTTCTTGCGCGACCCATCATCTTTTTTTCCTCGCCTTGGAGGTTGAGTGCAAATATGTGCCAAGCTGTGCGACAGAATAAGAACCCCTTATCAATATTTGGGGCCCCCTTAGGGGTGAGATTTCCGCAAGATAACGTTCAAACTCTGGCAGAGGAGGGAAATGATCGTCATAAAAAAAATGCATAGAGTACGGGCGTGTTCGGATTATGTGGGGAAAAGAATTGGTTTGATAACCATACCAGCTGAGTCGGGGGTGCTGAGCAGCTGAGATACCGATAGCCTCTCCGGGCAGCCCTGTTCTACATACCTGGCAATTCTTTTACGGAGCAACGAGGTATGAACTTGAATTGAAGGCTCAGTTGCATACAAGAGGGTAGACGCCCGGTAAAGAGCTTGTTTGTGGTTATCTGGTGTCACTGGGGAAATGCGAGCCTCAGAAGGCGGTGATGCCCTTGCCCAGGGTCGCTCTTTGATGCCAGCCCGATTATGAGCTTGTTGGGTTAGGTGTTCCCTTCTTGCGAGACAATTGGGTTCTTTTGCAGGCCAAAAGTGAGGCCAGTAAGACCTTCCCCTGCTCACCACCCTGTCCTCTTTTGCGTTGAACGGGGAAATCCAAGACAAGCAGGGCTTCCCGTACGGAGCATTCTTACAGTCGGGCGGGGAGACATTGAGGCTGTGTGAAGAAACAAACTACTGCTTTTTTCCCGCAAGGGCCTGCATACAGGAATCGAGGCTGTTCCGGTGAGTCCTGCAGTCCTGCCAAACAACCACCACCACCACCACCAAGGGTAAGCAAGCCCCGGTGCATAAGGTAGGTAGATCCGGGTCTCGCATATGTCGGCTGCGCCGTTCATTTGGTGTTTGTTGCGTGGCCTCGGACGTGGCCTTGAGACGGAAGATTAACGGCAGGGAGAAGGGGCCGGAAGAACGGTGCGGGCGAGGGTAGGACGGAACCCCCGGACGGAGAGTACCGTAGCTTCGAGTCTGTCACGGTGGCTTGCAGTCTGCAGATGATGTGATTATCGTGGCTTTCGCCTACGGCTGCATCTCTAGCGACAAGATGCAACACATCCTTAGGAGTGATCCCATTCGGCTCATACGGCTCAGCGTCGTCGTCATTGGCATCCTATAATACAGAGTGAAAGGAAGGGGAAGCAAGCTGTCACCGTTCGGCTCGGGCAGCCGTCCCAAGTTTTGCCAGCCATTGACCAACCAGCCTCCGTCTACTCCGTACGTCCCACAAATCTCACGTCGAAAACGGACTGGGCACATCTACACACCCCCCTCTGACGTTGCCGGCACACCCTTTCCTTCCTACACCTTGACGTTTTTGTGCCTGACGAGGAGCAAACATCATGAACGGCATCAATGACGGAGCTCAGGCCAGCTGAATCCGTTCATTGTGCGAAATAACGGACCCAATCGACCCATTGCACCGTTCGAGATGTGAAAAGATGCAATAACGAGGATATACCCATTTTGATTGCCTCGTTTTCGACATCATTTTGACAACCGTAATTTGTCTATAACGGCCGCACGTTTGGATTGAGACAACGGTTCATAACGCTCCCATCATTAATTCTCGGCCTTGCATCTGCGCATCTGCCCCGTACACATCTGTTTCTGTGCATTTCTCTGGGCACTGATACCAAGGTAATCTCCATCTCATCACACATTCCGTTTCCGGATTTCTGGTACGATGTGCTCGAATCGACTCAATCGTCTGATGTGATACATCATCGTCATCACTACCATCACACACACACACGGGGTTGTCCTTCACAATCCGAAAGCCGCCTCATGAGTGGTCTCCTAGGGACGCCTGGGCTAAGGTTTCCTCGCGAGAAACCGGCTCCGGCTGCCACGGAGCGGACATGACGGAATGATCCAAGCAAAATCTCCAGCATCCCCAGCGAACCCGCGCCGCGCACATGCAGCGTTTGACAGCTCGGTGGTCTGATGTTGGGGCCATGCCTCCTCATCGTAAGATGTCCTTTCTCCGGGATTCAAGAAAGACGTTGAACTGCAATCTCGTCGATTGTGGGAATTGGAGATGCGAGTTTTCAAACTCTTTGCCGTGTGTGGGTTGATGGATACGTTCTTGTTTCAACAAAATCCTTAAGCGAGAGATTTTGACAGGTTGAGAAGGGAAAAAATCCCTGATATGTCCCAATCCGCGGAGCCAAGTCGTGCGTCTGCATGTTTTCCCCTTGTCTTGGCTTCGCGGATGATGATGCTATTCGGGACCATACCGGGGACCTCCACTTGCCGGAATTAAAAAAAATCGTACGGATAGATTGAACAACCTGTCACATTGCGGTCGACGGTTCCCACCTGTCCACGCAATTCTTCAAGGTTTCTTCCCCACGGACCACGGCAGTGTCAGTGTCAGAATGTCGCTCATCCACCGTCTCGCAATCTCGCACGAGTCAAGATCACGGCACCGCTTCGCCGTTCCTCTCTTTCCCCCGTGTCCGTTGCCGTTCCCCGTGCCGGGACATGGCATCGGAAACGGTAGCTTTTAGTCTCCCCCGTCAAATCATTGATCCCACCGGCGGCGGGAACGGCTACCGTCCACGGGGAAGTCGTTGCCGTGCCGGATGATGATAACGAAAATATGGATGGTGGGAGTGGAGAAGGGGCATGTCATCATGTTGTAGATAATCGAATCTCGACTCATGGGGATGCATAGCATACTACCTAGAATCGTGACTCTGCCAATCTGCCCTGATGTTTGACTTTGCTCGTGCATTTCTTGGTATCCTTATTCCTTCTTTTTTTCCTCTTGCTACCTCGCTTCAGGGGTTCTTGTCATGTTTCGTTAGTTGCGCTTGCAAATGCCTATCCCTCAACATGAGGAATCACATCTTGGCCAGATCCAGGTGTACCAAGACTGTAGCAAAACCGCACCCCCATCACCAGTACGACGAGGTGTTGCAAAGTTGTCTCGTTAGTGCACTATAGATCTAGACTCTACAAGCGGTCGGCGGGGCATCTCGTAGGCACGCCGCAAGAATGATGTCAAGTCCACACTTAGTCGCAAGCCAATAGCGCGGGACGGAGGGGTGATCGGCTCCGGGGTTCTCATCCGGGTCGCCCAGAGCACACACACGTAAGCACGGAAACGGTGATGGCATCGTTTACTGCCAAGAGACGTCTTTCATCCGGTGATTTAGAGTGGTGGTCCTACCGCTCCCTCGGCATGTCCCTGACCACATCCTATCAGTCTCGATCGTTCGCTTTTGGAACGCCATCAAGAAAGGGGGCCCGTGTCGTACGGTTCATTGCACGTATCACGTATCCGTATCTGTCTGTGAAAGCGATTGCCAAGAAAACTCCGAGGCTCCGAGGCTTAGGGCTTAGTAGTAATGAAGCCTCTCAACAAAGCTCGATGACCAACTTGCCGAACACGGCAATCGATCCGTAGCCGACGAGAGAAACCGCCGGCCGAGTTCGCGGCATGGTCTCTTCTCTCGGCATTCGCATTGTCGTGTTCGCCATCGCATTCCCAACTCCACTTGGCTCCCCGAAACCCTTCTTGTTAGCTTTAACACCGCCGATCTGGAACAGCCTCGGCCACCCGGGGCCTCGGCGTCGCAGCTCTGACGGCTTTGAACGTGAGGCTCAGGAATCCCGTTACGCCGTTCATCATGTCGTCAATGCTAGCACTATACACCCGAGTTGGTTCATGCTACGGATGGAAAAGAGACCCCCTTGGTTCGCAGCTAACAGCGTCTGTGGGCCACCAAATGACGGCGGCCGAGGGGTTTAGTTGGGAATTGCGCATAGTTAGTATCTGGTATTTGCGAAGCAGCGCCTGCGTGACCCGACATGCTGGTTGAACCAGTACGGATGAGACGGGTGAGACGGGTGAGCTAGAGATGGTGACCTCGCGACGCGAATGGCTTCACGTTTTGGTGCTGGGTGTCTCTCTTGGGTGTTACGATTTCGATGAACTTGGCCGCGCGGACTGGGCACTAAATACGTATCGTGCGTGTCTAGGGAGGCGCCGCCGCGCAAGCCTTGTGCCCGAGGACAAGTCAACCCACTCGGTCGGGTCCACGGCAACGGATTTGTCAGAGGCCAGAGGTCGGTTTTCTAGAGTCGATCTTTCACTACATCTCTTACCAAGCAAGTTTGTGCCGTGGGTGTTGCTGAAGGAGAGCCTAAGCCTAAGAATGGGCCGTGATGCTTTGGCCATTCTTGGGCATAACCCCGCGCTGAAAGTCGCCGTGGCAGAGGTGATGGGCGATGGAGTGAGACAACCTTTGCAGTGCTTCCTGATGTTGTGCAATGATCTTCTCTCCCGGCGAAATGCAACTATTCCCAACTTCTCAACGCTGTTTCTGCTCTTACACCGCTATACACAGCTGACACCCAACCTCGAATCCATATCCCTGTCTTGTTCAGTCTTTCTCTCCCACCCTTCCGAAGTGTCAAACCAACCAGCCGGCACGCTGACGTCCCCCAATCCGAGAGTGACCAGGGGGGGACCACCGAATAAACTTGAGAGACACTAACACACCAAACAAACGCGGGATTTCGTCACCCGGTGTCCCGGTCTGGCGTCATAGGCAAACCACACAGACGCGTAGCCGACATCACTGGGCGTTACTATTCCAAGACATTTTGTGTTATGCGCCCGTTTAGTCCAGGCCGCGATGCACTAGGGTAGGGCAGGGCAGGTTGGTGCACTTCTCGCAGCATTTAGGGGCATAGGGGTTTATTGAAGGGTCGACGGGGTCCCAAGGGTCTTACGACGCAGGATAAGTGATGGTATACAGACTTCATAGAGCGGGTGAAGAGGACGGGGTGTGTGCATTTCCTCACCGGGTAGTTTTGCTCAGAACAGGATGGTCGACTATTTCGAGATGGTACGGATTACCACCACGCAGCACACTCCCCCCATCTTCCCCTACATCGTCGCCCGGAAAAACAAGGGGCCTCGTCTGTGAACTATCTGTAGGGTTAGAAGTCTAGAAGGGAGGGGACCTTGATGCTTTTCTTAGATCCTTGATTCTTCTTTTTTCCGGGGTCATCATATGCGGTGTGGTACGTGGGAAGCCAACCCATCTGGGGAAGAAATCCGGGTTGTGGTGAGCAGATGCACTCATCTCATCGTCCGAGGCTAAAGTACGCAGCTTGCCATTGCATATTGTACAGCCTCCCTAGCGTTCTGATCAACCGTCAAACGTCAACCTCGGAAGTTGAAGAAGCAACACGAAATTGGTTCCGTGAGAGGAAAGGAAAGAAAAGGGGCCCAGACCAGACCGAACGGAAGGGTGTACGTTACAGCCCCTCTCTAAGGACCATGTCCCCATGTCCGGGAGGCGGGTGGGTGAGGTGAGTGAGAGGTCGAGACGGGTCTGGGCCGCTGGGGGTGTGAGACTCTGAGAGGGAACGACTGACCTCATTGTGCATGAGTGAACCGTTCCCCCAATTCGAGGAGGGGTCTCCGTTTTCCCTGGTTTTTCCTGTGCTTGTGCCTGGTTCTGATTTCGTTCTGGTGCAGTCCAGCCCTTCTCTTTTGTGTTGCGGCGCGGCGCTTTCGTGGAAATGCACACGCCCTAGTCCCCATCCAAGGCAAGGTAGGGAGGGTCCTCAAGAAAACGGAGTCCGAAAAAGATTGGTACGAAATTTCCGTACGGGGAGGGGAGGGGAGGGGGGAAAGGACGAAAAACGAAGGCCACGATGTTTCTTGGTCTGCACCCCACGATGCCACCCACGATGTGGAATAGGCGTGTTATCGGTTATTGCATACGAAATAGTGGAAAACCGTCAAGCAACACACGTCCGTCCGTTTTGCCCCCCCGACATTTGTGAATAGCTTCTACAGATACACCACCAGGTCTAGATCTCGGTCGAACGCAGACACACACACCCAGCACTCACCCCCGCAAAGAGCTGTCGTCGTTGGCACAGAGCAGCAAGAGAGCAGAGCCGCGTTCGGGCTGTTTCCTTTTTTTTTCTTCGTCTGCCTTAGCCGGCTGGCCTCAACTGAGATTTGCCAATGCACGCTTCAGCTCGATCTCCACGTCGAGGTTACGGTGGAGAATCGGTGAAGAAATCAGGAGAAAAAAGATGAGCCCGACCTTGGATTCGAGACCCCTCCCTCGGCATCGCGAACATGAGGAGTCTGGAATCTCTTCGGCCTCAGCCTTCAGATGTGGCGGATGAACTTCTCTAGAGTTGGAGCGAGCATCGTTGCCCTGCATGCTCACTCCCCTCGCCGTCAAAACCCGGCTTTTCACTCCAGGCCCAGGGACCCCTCGGCTCGACATGCGAAATACACAGCAGCAACCGGTTTCCGAGCGCATCTTTCGCGTTCCGGACCCTGGAGGAGCGAGTTTACAGCCAGGGCTGTAAAGCCAGTTACCAAGCTCATCCCCCCAGTCCAGACAAGCTCCTGTTCCCGTGTAACGGTTCGCCAGCCCAGGGTGTTTGACGAGGATTGAGGCCTTGAGGGGAGACAGACAGACAGAGACAGAAAGAGAGGTGGTCTAGACCGCTCCACGGCCAGACCCAGGGGCCAGAGGTCGGGGGAAGCGTTCTGGACCGGTCCACATGCAAAGCAGAAACTCTGTTTTACTGCTGCGTTACTGTGTTGGATTCTGTGGTGGCACCAGGAAGTCCAGGACCAAAACTTGCAGCGGAATGTTATTGAGAATCATGTCTAATTCCTCATCAAATGGTCTCCAGACAGAATGTCACCTCCCGCAAAAGCCGTGGGCAGCCCTATCACCCCAGCTCCAGCCCGGACTCTGTAAGTCTGGTCTCGTCCACCATTTTCTGCCCACTTGCAGGGGAGGCCTCACGACACCATACGGATAGACCAGACGGAGATCCGAGGCAAAGGGCAAGCAAGTAGAGTCCAAGCGGGTGATCACACGTTTCGTGCCAGTAGACAGCCATCGCAGATTATAGAGAGTCATCGCAAACACCTCCCTGAAGGCTCTCAAGCAAATGACAAACCTGGGAAGAGAATGGAGAAGAGTTGTTCACGTCGGATTAATTCGCCCTGCAAGCGCTGCCGCGTGCACGAAACGAAAAGCACCCGGCCCCGCGCCAGCTGCTTTGGTATTTGTGATTATCTTGCCTGACAACATGGTAAAGAAACCATAAAACTGTCACCAGACGCCACGGATTCTTGAGCAAGTCCGCATCTCGTGATGCCCGAGAGTGTGCCGTGGCATCCGGGGCTTCCATTAGATAAGTGCACTTGCAGCCAGACGGACGGACAGGAACAGACAAGACCGTCTGCTTGCACGCACGCTCGCACGCCCCCTCTCTCAAGACTTACCCTTACCCAGCTTCACGAGGGCTATTCCAATTAAACTCGCAGCTCGCAGCAAAAGGGCTTGTTTCTGCTCCCTGGCTTCCTACCAAGCAGCGCTGTACGGTGGTAGAGTGATGCTTCGGGTAGTGTAGAAGGGGAACTTCCGCGGAGTCGGTCAGGATCTAGACCTAGGTAGTCTCTGTATGTCTCTCTCTGTAACAATCCAGCCCCAAGGTCCATAACCTTTCTTTGTTTGTCAATCCCCCACAATAGAGAGTTGAAAGGCAGAACCCAAACACAAACGGTCCCGTTTTTTAGTCATTTCCCGCTCTGTTTACCCCAGTAAATCCACCACGGTATGGTCCGCGAGTCTAGTATTAGTCCGATCGTGATCGTGAAACCCCAAACTCCCGTCAAGAGCCGAGGGCGAAAGACAAAGCCAAGAGATGGGAGGGAGGAAGCTTGATCCTAACAAGGAGAACGGGAACGAGACCGATGGGGTGTGTTCCAGACGGAGAGCGTCCTTCATCAAAAGTCTCGACGCTCTCCGGTTCCGATCAAGGCGGAAACATTGGCCAGCTTTGGGCTTTCTTCCTCCATCTGCTTCACCGTCTGTCTTTGAAACGAGACACGGCGGGACACGTGGGAGATGTCAAGGCTTTCACTCAAAGACAAGGAATACTTCGGATGGCTTTTCTTTTCTGCTGTCCTTGAACTACACTTTCCGCAAGAAACGAACCTAAACCATGACATCAAGTTTCCCTTCCGCCCGCGCGTTCGCGAACCCTGCCTAATCCTTCATAAACAAAATAAAAGTAGAATAAACGCCGATTTATCGCCATAAGGTAGTTTCGCGAAAAGACATTTTCCATCGTTATCCAACACCCTCCCCCTCCGACACTCTCTGCTGCAGCATTTCGCTGGCAACAGGGTCCAGACCGCCGTGGAACCCGTCTCTTTCATCAAGCCACACGCTTCATTAGTGAGGCAGCCGCTTCCCGCCCCCAGGTATGTTCCGTCGGAGAGCTTATCAACACAAGCCTTGTGGCAGAAAAGCTTGGCTATACGCTTGCTCGAGCTAAGTCCCTGCCTCGAGAGAAGACTCTCGAACCAGTGGCCGTAACTGGCCGTGAGCGAGTCTGCCACGAGTCACAAGGCATACTATTACTGTGAGGCCTCAGGCTACGCTCACCCCTCCATCTTGACATCTGTCGCCTTGTCGAGGTTCTTGAGGAGGTAGCTGCGCTTAAAGTACTCGTTGGGATGGACGATTGTCTCGAGTTGTGCAGATGTGAACACGCCCTCGTCCTTTGCCTTTTTGAGTTCCTGCTTATGCAAGTGCTCGAATACGCTGGGGGAATGTTAGTGAATGGTGCCCAAAACGGTAGAGAATGAAACGGAGCATTGAGACGTACCGATTACACGCCATATGGAACTTTTGGTTCTCCTTATCCTCCTTGACACCTTGCAATGTGGCTCGGTCGCTCACACCCATGCCTTGCATCAGAGTGGTCAGGTTCTCCAAGTTGAAGTGACGGTAGGGGCAGCCGTGGGCCTCGCCCGAGCCGGGCGGGTGCTCGGTCAGGATCTTCTGACAGCTGAACGGGCTGTAGCCACCTCCGCGACGGTTCGAGTCGCCGCCGACGTCGCCGTACACGTGGCGCACGTTGTAACGATACTCCTTGTTGAATGTGTCGTCTGTGATGTTGCGGAAGCTCTGCCTCCAGAACACGAGACACTCTTCGAGGTTCAGGCCGATGCCCTTGAGGAAGAGAGAGTATTGCAGGCGGCCAAAGTGCTTGAGGTGAGCGTCTCGGCGCAGTGAGCGGTGAAGGTGCGACATGCACGCAGGGAAGTGTTGTGAGAGGTTGTCAATGTTACGGGCGGTGATCTCGGCGCCGGGCGGGGCACCGGTATTTGAGCTGTATGAGCTGTCTGGTGTGATGAAGTTCTTGGAGAGGTGGTCGAGGATCGGGGTCAGACGGTCGTCTTCGTCGAGTCGGGGAAGAGCGCGTGCGGTAAGCTGGTCAACGTCAGTATTACGCAGACTCTGTGGCCGTCTCGTGAGCCTACCTCTAGTTGTCTCTCCAACCGCGAGACGAACTCTCCGTTGACCATGCTGGCCTGTTCTCTCCCTGGTACAAAAGCCTTGCCTGCCTTCAGGAACACCTTGCGCTGTTCGACCAGTTCCGGTACTCGGGCCCAGTCAACCTTGAACCATGTGTCATCTTCTGTAGAGGCCGTCTTGCCCCAGCCCCGCGACATGGCCGCCAGCTCGGACGAGTACTCGCGCTTCTCATCATCCGTAACAGCTTCCCACCAGTCAAGATCCAGGCTGCCGACAAAGGCGGCCCGCTCGCTCATATCGTCGCTGTTGAATCGTAAGCGGAAAAGCATCGTCTCCACGCGAGTAAAGCGACGGCGGAGGTCCTCGGTCCGGGCAAAGGCTAAGCGGAGAATGAAGTGACTGTAGTGATCTTTTTGACGCTGAGCGAAGAGCTTTGGCGAGTGCGAGGTGTTGGACTCGAGCGGGAGGTACTTGTCGAGGAGCGGCTTCATGTGGTTCGCGACTTCTTGGGGGGATTTGTTGCGGAACGCGCAGGCCTCCAACTCGGCAAGAACTGATTGAGGATGTTGTTAGTGGTGGCGAGATACGGAGATAGTACTGGTAGACGCACCCCTTAGCCGGTCAATGGCCCATTGTTCGAATTGCTCGAGAGTAATGTCGGCCGTCGGCGCGTCGGTGTAAAAGTTGAGTCTGTGGGGGTATTCGAGTTCCTTGTAGGCAGGGGAAGCAAACTGCTTCTTGCGGTGGTCGACAACATTGCGCCTCTTGGGGTCGATCCGATTGAAGTCGTGTCGCAACATGTTGGCGTTATGTGAGCATGTAGATATGGGAAAGTCTTCCGTGGGCCTGGTGTTGAGGGCAGACGAAAGATGGAAATGTTGCTACGGATTCTGGCGCCGGGGAGACGCGTCGAGTCGCGTCGTGGGGCATTTCAATTAACCGAGTGTTGGCCAATGAGAGGCAGTTGAAATCAGCCATGCGGGTCTGCACGGTTCGGTGTCTAAAGTGCTTCGATTATGTCAGCTTTTCCCGTTAGCCTTAGGTAAGCAATGAGATCCCAGTGTTAGGGCACCGGTCGGCGGATTCTCTAATAGAGGGATCTTTGCCTCTCATCATCTTGATATCTACCTCCTCACGAATGCACCATTGTCCCTTTGAAAACTTCGGGCTCTCTCTTTGGCTGAGCAACAAGTCCCGTGAACTAGTTTATATGCATGATAGCGCAGAAGTCTGCCTAGAATGCATCATCATTGCGTGCTACATACCGTAGCGCGCACCAATTCCTAACGTCGGTGTCGGAATCGTCAACATGTCGCGATGGAGGCAGCCAAGGCAGAGCACACTAGACAATGTCGTTCACACAAGTCAACTGCTGCGGCGAATCAGTGCCAACCAATGCCCTGAAGCAGCGTATCTGCACAGCATCACGTTTCTCGACGCGCATACCGACGCATACCGGCAACTCCAAATCAACGTTTGGTGCCCAGTCACAACGTCCACGGCGCCCCGCGCGTGACTCGCCGCCGATTCCTAAATTCAGGGGACCCACCACACCTCCGGGGCACCATGTCAGCCTCAACCGCGGGGCCGCTTTACAGGCATCCCTTCATCAACACCAATTCTCCCAGCTTCACGGCGGGCTTCTCTTACGTCTCACCTCAGTACTCATATCTCAAAGCTGTAGTATGCAACTCTTTCTCACACATTGATTTGGCGCGAGGACCTTTACGATATCCCCGACTCCTGATCCTCTGCCTCCCCTGTCTGACGCCAATGCCGTCCTAGACCGTGAAGATGGCGTCCCTGTCATCTCTTGGTCTGAACCTCCGCCTTGCCGATATCGATGAGAATCTCAAATCTCACCCAGCGGCTCTATCATGGCCTAATAGTAGCTTCGCCTCGAATGGGCCGTCAATGGCCCATGACTTTATCGATGATGCGCCGTGTTTCGCTTACACGGAAGTGTTTGAAAGGTACGCCATGCATTTGTCTTATCAGGATTCGAATTAAGTAGTTCCACATGTAGCAGTGTTTTCCAATCTTACTTTTCAATTCCTCAAACAGTATTGTATAAATTTGATTCAACAATTGTGACCTATTATTAGGTATAGCGTCGCTATCATCCGGCTTGGGGTCGCACTTCATGGACGTCCGGGAGCAGACTGGCTGACTTGTAGGTATTTCTTCATCGTGACAGTGGGGACGTATTCCAAGCAGTTTCGCCTGGCTCAGGGGTCTATCTACCTCTCTACTCCTCTCCAACTTCTCAGCCAGCTTTCACCGTCTCCAAGAGCCGCCTTTCCAAAACCATAGAGATCGAATACTAGAGCTTGACACTACTGCAATCACTTGCTATTGCTGTTCCCTCGCCTTTTGACCTACCCGATCTGTTGAAGAACTACGCAACTCTCAAGGCTTACTTACACCACCTGGAGAATGTATCGCCATCGCACCCTACAACAGTCGAGCTTCGTCTACTCGTCCACGACCTGCTCCTAGACAGAGCACTATTCGCTGGAATCGGTACTGAAGTGTACCGATCAAGTGGCATACTATCTATCGGTCAGCTTCACGACATGCACCAACGAAGCATAGATGCTGGACTGGACGACCTCGACGCCTGTTTCGCTCTAGGTCTCCTCCCAGATGTTCTGGATGACGCGTTCCTCGAAGCCTTGGCATCCAAGTTTACCGAGCTTGCCCTTGCTGGTGACCTCACTGCCCTACACGATCTATGCGAGCCTGTCGTCCGTACTGGAGAAGTTGAGTGGGAGACAAATCCTGACTTGCTCCTTAAATTGCTCGACAGGGGCCGACTGGATATCTATCGCTATGTTCTAGACCTGGCGTCGCGAACAAGAGACAAGTCCACAAGCCAGCCCGGGCCGTTCCTGCGAGACATAACCAACGACCCCCTTCACGTCGCCATACGGCTTGGCCACATTGCGCAAGCAGAGAACCTTTTACAGCAAGGGGTCACCTTTCTAGGTGTTTACGCTGACGACGAGGTGGGCGGCGGCACACAGCATCTAGTCTTGACACCCTTTTCTGCGGCAGTCTACTGGGGGCAGGCCGAAATCGTTCGGGCGATACTGCTGCGAACACCCCTACCCGAGGGGCTACGAGAGGCAATCGCCATCGCGGTCTCTGATGAGAATACACAGATTATGGAAATCATGCTGGCATTTGGCGTCATGGATGTTCCACAGTCGACAGCTCCGGATGATACGTTCGACTTTTTTGCTGGCTTGAGCATTATGGAGCCAACTCCCGCCGCCGCATTACCTCAAGTGTCGTCCGGCCTGAACTGTACTGGAATTCAGCCGAATAGTATTCCGAGCCTGACCAGCAGCCACCATACCAATCATACCAGCGTGCCAGGTAGCCGCCGCCACGATCGAGAGGCCGAGGCCCCCAAAGAACGAGTCCGTCGGAGATGCTCTCGCCACCGCCGGCGACTCTTGGGGCAGAGCCTGGTCTCTTCTATGCACACATTGTGCTCGCAGTTCTATGAGTCCTGTGACTGCTCGGATCACGAAGAACTTCGTGATTTGGCTGGAGATTACGTTCATTCTAATGCAGTTTGGGATCGTGGTCTTGGTGTATTCCGTGGTCTGATGCAGGATAGTCCACCATCGTCGCTTGTGGAAGTTTTCGACGCACTGCTGGTGGCCAATGCCACATATTTGACGTTGCTTTCAAGTGACGATTCCCTATCTCTACAGTAAGCCATTCCATGCAATTTTTTCTCTAAGGCCGCGCTCTATTATATAGTCCTCCATCTAGGCATGCCAAAGCTAACATTGACTTAGGTTTGTTGATGACCTTGACCGGTGGCGCTCCGTTCTACCAGCATCATCTCAGCTCCTTTTCGATGAGCTCGCATTCCGCATGTGGGCATATACGCCATCAAGTCAAAGACCATCCCAACTTGACCCAGAACACATGCCGCATTTCCAAGACTTGGCTCAAAACCTCATCTCACTCGAGAAGCGCAAGGAGACCATACCGTCAAAGATTTCCTCACCCGGCATTAGGCTCGCAGCTATACAAAGAGCATTTGATGACCAAGAAACACATGTAGGAGTCAGTAGTAGTCAGGCCCAGACGATACCGGGCCGATCACAGTCGGGGCAAGCCTCCTATGCCGGCTCATCCACCCAACGCGATGATCTGGTGTGGGCGGACTTTCTACATATGGAACGCTTTGAGGAAACTACTCTCAGACAGCCGGCTCCTTCGTCGTCATTCGATGGAGGCTGGGAAGACGTTCTCGCGTCGAACACGATGCTGCTCCTCTTCTCGGTGGCTTTCTCCATCGTGCTTGCACTGATCCTAGGTAAGTGTAGCGTCGCACTGCTCAAGAGTTGTATACTAACATTCCTTCAGGCTTGCACTCTGGATCGAGAAACGCGTTCACCGAGACCTTCACTGCTACGCCTCCGGGGTATCTCCGTTGCTGTGCCCTACTAGCAGAGTACCTCAGAATGCATGGCATCTCGGTGCAATCCAGTCAAGCTGCTGGCCAACTTTCTGTCCCACCAGTTGCGGTACAGTCGCCAGCCCATGGCTCAGACGCATGCATCACGCCGTCGAGCAGCTTCTCGTCGCTCAGCACACTTGAACTCCGCCGGAACGTATCGTCATCGAGTATAAGGTAAGTCATTGTTGACCTGGTCCCAATGTTTGTCGACTCGTACTCACACCTTCAACAGCAGCGTCGGTAGTGCAGCTGGTTCGACGACGTCTCGCTCGACGCCGCGCGACCACCGGAGCCGAAGCGATAGACTGCAGTGTCTCACACCGCAATGCACGAAGACGTTCTCGAGTGTTAGCAACCGCAACAAGCACCTTCGCGAGGGGTGCTCGTTCACTCGCGAGAAGAGACAGAGGTATCCGTGTAGAAACGAATGTTGCACCAAGGTCTTGACGACGAAGTGGTATCGAGACACGCATGAGAAGGAGAGATGTCGCTTTCGGAGAGGCGACTGAGTGGGACGCCCATAGAATGAATGAGTGGGCTTTTGGCCGGCGCATTAATGTTAGGATAGTGCAATATGCACCAAAACAACGGGCTAGTCGGCCATGACAATGCATGCCTTGTCAATCAACTTCTTGGGAGGACAGATTTGGGAATTATTTGCAACTTGCAGGCCATCCGGAGGTCACTGTGGGCGCGGTGGGACCTAGTGTTGGGGCACAGCTTCTGTGGTGGGTATATAGGGCTGCTAGGCAACATCTTCCCCAACCAACTATCACTGGATGTCAACATCCACCAATCCCCGATAGTCTAGTGGTGAGGATATCTGCTTGTCATTGAAGATTCAACGATTCGCAGGGGACCGGGGTTCAATTCCCCGTCGAGGAGTTATCTTTTGCATTTTTGCCAATCGAATCATTCAATTCTGTCAATCATCATCGTAGCTATCCAATCAACTAGTTTTTAGGTTCGAAACGGCTTTGTTTATAGAAATTGGCCCTGTTGAGTCCATCGATGCATCACAACACCACAAACCTCTCCCGCATGCCTCGAAACCAACGTTGAGCCACATAGAACTCTACTCTTACCTCTGCCGTCTTCTGAAGCATCTCTTTAAATGACTAACGAAACTGGCCCGTCTTGGTAGTGCACAAATAGCTGGCGGATTCAGTGGCGTCTAGGCTTCAACGTTTCGACTCTCCGAAACGGCACTACTGTTTAGGTCAACGCTGACTAGATCCGTCGCTAGGACGTTTAAAATGAGAACCTCACCCCTCCATCGCGCACAGTCGACATCAAGGTGGGGGACAGGGCAACGGGTTTGCAATGGAAGGAAAGGAATCGAGCAAAAACACAATGTGTCCCATGGCGGGGTGGCTTCCACTCTCCTCGATTGCCCAATGTCCATCTGCCCAACCACTCGGATATAGACGACGAGAACATCACCAAGAAACCATCACCGGTATTCGAAATGCACATCCTCGCAGTGCTACTCCTCGGTGTCGTCTTCCCGACATGTGCGCGCTCAGAGAACCGCTTCCGCCGGCCACCGGGCCCGGGTCCGGCAGGGGACTTCCGGGATAACCCAGTCTACACCCTCGGCGATAACATTGACTTGCAGTGGGAGATGGACCTCAAGAATATCGACCTGATCTTATGGCAGCAGCAGCCAACGGGGAATGTCAAGGGGCCCTATGCCAAGCTCGCATGTAAGTCTTTACTACTACATATAGCTCAGAGTTGCGTCTAACACCATTGCAAAGCCAATTCCACGGTAAAGAGCCTTGTCTGGACGGTAGGCTACGCAGGTTTTCCTTCAACGATGAATCCAGACCTGAGCCAGGTCTACTTCCTTCAACTCTTCAAAACGGGACAGTCGGGTAGCAGCGCGACATCTCACTACTTCAACATCACCGAACCCGACAACACATCAACCTCAACATCATCCGCGACAGCCACCACAACAGCCCTCGCCCTCGCATCAGCAACATCAACCCCAACATCAACCCCAGAATCCTCCCCAGCACAATCACCAACCACCACCCCCGCCGACGAAGACCAACTCTCAAGCACCGCAGTCGCAGGCATCGCCGTCGGCGCGACGCTCGGCGCCCTCCTCCTCCTCGCCCTCCTCGCGGGGCTCGTCCGCAAGTACGTCAAGAGGAGGCGCGACATGGCCGTCCACACGGAGGGCGACATCCTCGTCTACGCCGAGCGGCAGCTGCGGGCCAAAGACGAGGCCGCCGCGTGGAAGCTGGAGTTGCCGGCGCACAGCCGCGAGCGGTTCGAGGTGGAGGCGTGCGAGCCGAGGCACGAGATGCCCTGCTGAGCCTGTTGGTGTTGGGATGGAGAGCGGGTGACAACGTGTGGTGGCGAATTATGGTGGTCGGGTTACTGTTTTATTTCTGATGGGTTGGGGTAGAAGTCTTTGCGCTTTGCTAAGGAGTCGAGGTTTCTGTTTTCAATGCAGTTAGCATTTCTTCTCGTTGGAAACTTCGTTTCTTGTTCAAGCGGCGAATTTATTCGGCGCGCAAAGATTTATGTGAGGCCCTGACGAAGTACCTCCTTAAAAGAAATTGACTCGCTTGGACGTCGCGTTACCTGAAGTTCGATCGGATTCGAAATCTAGAGCCGCACACTGGGATGAGCAACGTACTCAGGTATATATTCTGACTGTACGATCAACTGAAAATGGTTATTCAGCCTGTTCTTACAGGAAATATATCATACATGAACAATGATTAGGCAAGCTACAAAGTTAAACTTTGGGCAACAACATGTTGGCGTACTACGAGACGTTTATGAATTATCAGTACTCATGAGGGAGACTGGACTAGATATCAGAGGCAACATTGAACCAACTGAGTAAATTCGGCAATACGAGAACAGTAGCCAGTAATAATAGGCGGTGCACTGGACGCAGTTCATTTGGTTGTCTTGGACAAGATATACCAACACGTCTCGAAGCTGATAAACTTGTCGATGAACACCACATCAACTCCGGTCAATCGTCAATGGGAACTCCGGGTGTTCAAATTGACTCGAGTACGATCATCCTTTGCGCGAGAGTCCATATACATTGAATAACCGGGGACGCCTTTCAGTCGCGTCAAATGTGCAGACCCTGAACATAGGCTAGCACAGTCAACCTGGCTATTGAGTCATGCAATACGGTTTATGACTATCCAGGAAGAGCTCAGGAAGTCTCTACAGACTAGGGAAACTGCGGACTAACCACTCTGGGATCCCGAAAGATGGTTACCAGAGGTAATTGAAAATTAACAAAGGGGCATGTTAGATGTATTCCGCGTGGACATCTATACCTTCATCAAGAAATCCATTACACTCTGACGATGCAACTTGGAAAGCAACATCGAAAGGTTAGAGAGTTCTTCAGTTGATGACACGGGATCCTAGGGCGGTGGTGAATAAGCGAGGAATTCAAGAACTATAAATAGGGAGAAAGGAGATAATCCGCAAGGACTCAGAGTCTCCATAGTCTCGAAACGGTAGTTATGCTGATCTCATTGACTTTCATGTATGTATGTACATCCTCGATATCAGCCATGAGACTACGATGGTCGCCAATCATGTGATGTTTTTCGTATGTCCGTGCCGCTTAGGTGTAGCAGAGTGTTGTCTCAGCCGGGAATCCTCTCTTTGGCACGCCCTCTTCAATACGATTCAGCATGTTCTGGCGTTGTCTCTGAATAAGGGACCATCCCTCATCGAGTCACTAACAAATACGTTTCTCTCGCCTGAGCTCACATCATTGCTCCGATTCCGGTTCCGACTCAGACGACGGCTCATCAAAAGGCTTCCTACCAAAAGCGCAGTATCTAAGTTAAAAAGTCAGTAAAAGAAACTTCCTTATTTCCAAAGCGAGGGAAAGACAGTCATCTTCAAAGAGAGAGAGAGAGAGAGAGAGAGAACTCACATATCCCAGTACGCGTGAATATTCCGATTATGCAAATCCTTCCTCACCCCGCTGCAAAACACCAACGTCTCGTCGCGCGTCCACCCCAGCACGCGCGTGAAGAGCGCCAGCGCGGACGCCTCGCACCCCTGCAGACTGCTCTCCTGCGAGTAGCGCCCAATCTCCTTGAGGTGGTCGTTCTTGGGCCAGTCGTGCAGCGGCCAGATGCGGTGGACCTCGACCACGTCGACGAAGCCGGCGCGGAGGAGCAGGTTCTTGAAGAGCGCGGGAACGGTGACGGGACGGCCCATGCGGTCGCAGGCCTCCATGAGGAGGGTCGACCACTCGGCCACGGGGGACTTGGGGTCCATTGTGCCGTCTTGGCATTGGAGGGGGAAGCAGTTGTCCGTCAATTCGACGTAGCCTCCTGGTTCGAGGTTGCTGGGAGGGCGGGGAAGGGGAACCTGGGAGTTAGCCTTCTTCTTGCGTGCTGCCAAGGGTCTGGGATGTATACGTGAATGTGTGGTTGAGTGGGTAGGTAGCTTGAGTTGATGCGTGTGTGCGTGCGTGTGTATGTGAGTAGAATAGGAGGGGAGGGGAGGGGGAACAGCTCACTCATAAGCTTGTCTGAGAAGCCTCTCCCAGTTCGCGATAGCCGAGTTCATGTGTCGGATGTGAATGAAGTCGAATTTCGTGGACCACGTCCAGTCCTTTTCGATATCGTCGACTTCGAAACTGCAATTTGGGGGAACGCTGGAGATCCGCCACGCCTCTCATCAGCCAAAACTCGCGTGGAGGGGGGGCAAAACCAAGGGGCCAGAAGACAAAGACGTACAAACCAGGTTGAATAGGACTCAAATCGACGCCAACAACCTGCGTCAAGGAAAAGAAGAAAAAAGTCAGCTCCGGTATTGTTCACACAATGTGTACTCAACACTCATAGAGAATATCCATTAATGAGAAGGGGAGGAGCTCATACGGTTGCTGAGGGATGCGATTCGGCTGCAAGAAGACGTTAGTACATCCAACATAACGGTGCAAGGCTTTCCGTACCGTAGTCTATCGCCCAAATGCCAGTCCCGGTTCCGATATCCAGGACCGAATTGGCACCCATGACCTTTGGGCACATGCACAGCTTGCCTTCAAACGTCAAGCGCCAAAGGTGATGTGTGAGGTCTGTTTGTTGGCGCTTGTTTGTTAGTTACCTGCGTCAGTCGCCCTTTTTGCTTGAGTGACCCTGGACTTGCCTAGGCGATCTTGTTCTTGCTGTAGGGCCGGAATGTCAGCTGAATGTTAGGTAGCCGGAAATTTTCCCGTAAACGATAATTCCTCACAGCAGAGAAGAGAGGAGACGGAGAGGGAGGGGTTTGGACAAACCTCGTCGTTGGGCAGGATATAAGCTATAAACCCAAGCCAAGTCAGTTTAACACATACCGACCGAAGTGAGATTACGGGGCCGTCGGACTCGGAATCGTCTATCGATTCCGGAATATACATGTATAAAAACTCACTTCCATCGCTGAGAGCGTGGTACCTCCGCCCATTCTCCTTCCGATACTGGCGAATGCTCGAGCGCAGTGAGCTCAGGGAGCTTGCCCTGGACTATGACCGAGAAAAAAGAGAAAAAGAAAGTTAGTCTCAGGCTTTTCAAAATCAGACGGAGAGGACGTGTCAACGAACTTCTTCACTCCAAGTGTCATCGTCGTAGCGAGGATCATGAGGTTCCTATCATTTTTCATTGTAAGCCTCAAAACATGGTGTATATATATATAAAAAATGAAGTCCATGTAGCTAGCCGTTAGAGAAGAATATTGGGACTTGGTAAGAGTACAATAGGTTTTAAAGAATGAAGAAAACGAGAATAGGGACGTACGGCTTCGACTTCTTCAGGAGGATAATGAGAAGGCACGGCATGCGGCTGAGCAGGCGCAGCAACGTGAGGAGTTTGTTCCGCCGGCGCGCTGGCCTCTCGCGTATCGACGCTATCGGCCATCTCTGAACAACTGACTCTGCCTTCGCCTCTTGGCGGATCCGAGAGTGCGGGATTACTGCTCTCAGTCACCTTATACGCTTGATCCGAATTCGTTCTCGTGGCTTGGCAAATTATGCCAGAGGGAGTGGGATCAAAAGAGAAGAAAAATGAGGCCGAAAAGAGAGAGAGAAAAGGAGGGAGGGAGGGAGAAAGGAAGGGCGGGGTGGGAAAGTACCTAGAAAGAGAAGCTGGCCGCGGCCATCAACCTACCCTTTAAATCCCGTTGGAAATGGGATTGCTTACCCAAGCTCTAATGTGTCTCCTACCCATGCCCAACGAACCCCCTCATCCATCTCCTCCTTCTCCTCTTGGTTTCCGCTTCTCCATGAGGTACTATGATAAGTCCCAGTCCCCTCTCCAAGGTACGCTAAGGTACGGATACACTCGCGCGGATGACATGACATCCACCAAAAAAGGCCCCGCTACCTTACCTCCTTAGCCTGGCACGCCTGGTTGGTTGGCGATATTGGCTCGGCGTATGTGCGGGAATCGGCCGCCCCCAGCAAGCCAGATATCCAAGAGAACAACAAACCCGATGGTGTGATTGGACTAGGGTCCTTTTTGCTTCGGCATGCATGCAGATGCAACATACACTACTAACACTACGGATACCCACGCTACCGCGTCCCCCCGGCCCTCAAGCTTAGCCCAGCCCTTTTTGCTGCGATTCGGCCGCAAGGCGGTGGCACGGCGGCCCATCCGTTAAGTGTTCCTGCCGCTCACTTACCTACTTAGGTACCTGACCTGGTCCTACATGTACAAGTGCGCAGTACGGAGTCCGCGCCGACCGTTTTCTGTCCTCCATTGGCGTCGTCGCTTAAGCGCTACTGAAGATTGTGGAGGTTTTTTTTTTTTTCTTTTTTTTCTTCTCTTCTCCAACAGATACAGAATATTTTAGCATACCTGTTCCCGTCTGCCTCGTTCGGGGCGGCGAACGGGAGGCGGCTACGAGGGTAGTAGTCC
>JFBX01000431.1:0-65501 GCA_001563135.1 Colletotrichum simmondsii | reverse complement strand
CCCCCCCCCCCCTTCCCCTTTGGGGTAAAAGTACCTCCCAACACCAAGAATAGATCTCATTGCCTGGGGACTGTTGGAACTTTGATGAATGTTTCCTACAATCTCACGCCAGCAGAGCCGGCTCAAATGGGACGAATGAAAAGAAGATCAAGACGTGCAAATCTCCCTGATTAGCTGTATGACTATTATGCCTTTCCGTAGCTTGCGCATGAAAAGAGGCAAGCTTGTTTGTGTTGGAAGTTTTAGAAATCAAAGTCCATCTCATCGCGACGCTATGTAATTGGTTGGGGGTATCATCAAGTTGCGGAAAAAAAAAAAAGAAGAAAAGAAAAAACTCGCTCAACTCCAAGTTCTCCGTAATCGAGGAAGCATAAAACAGTCAAAAAAAAGACAAAAGGACCGTCCGTCTACCAGTTGACCAAGGTCTGAGAAACGTGGATCTGATCCCTGGCGCAAAGTAAAATGAGCCTCGCTTTCCCGGCTACCTTAGGTGAGCCAGCATCTTGTGGTGCTTCTCCCCGTGATTACAGAGTAGAAAAAGAAGAAAAGACCTCTGCCGTCACACGGCGTGAAACGGTTTCTGCCCGTACACGAAATACCTACCAAAATGGAATGGTCAGCCAAGAACGCACAACCCGCGGTAGAGCTAAGAGGGCGAAAATAAAAAAGGGGGAAAACAAAACTTACACCTCCCAGTAACCATGCACCCTGGCCTCCCTCAATTCGGTCTTGACCTCTTCGCAAAATTCGAGTACCTCGGAGCGACTCCATCCCAGCACGCCCGTCCCTAGCTTGAGGATTGAGGCCTCGAGGCCCGCGAGGCTGCCGGCCTGCACCCACCAGCCCAGGGCGCGCATCTTGGGGTCCCAATGCCAGGGGCTCACCGGCCAGAGCCGCTTCTTCTCGACCACGGCCTCGAAGCCGGCCTCCTCGAGCATCGCCTTGAAGTGGCGGGGCGCGTCAATGGGACGGCCAATGGCCGAGGTGGCCTCCATCAGCATGGCGGACCACCGGGCGATGGCGCTGGTCGGGGGCATGGTGTTGTCGGGGCAGATGATGGGGAAAGCGTTGTCGTGGAGCTCGATGAAGCCGCCTGGCTCAAGGTGGCTGCAGACTGTAATTAGTGTGCCGCGATTTGGAAAGAGAGGCATGATTTTTGTGTGCTCACTTGAAGGCGCGCGCGAGAAAGTCGGGCCAGCTTGCGAAACATGCATTCATGTGTCGGACAAAGATAAAGTCAAAATAGTCGGGCCACACCCACTCCCTCTCTACGTCGTCGATTTCGAAGCTGCAGTTGGCGGGGACACTTTTCACAACCATGGCATATCAGCATGTCTGTTCCAATGTACGCGTTTGCTGTGTCTCGGCCAGGCAGAATCAAAAACTTACCTGTGAGGCTGAATGGGACTAATGTCGACACCAATCACCTGTTTCCCGTTAAAAAAAGATACAAAGTCAGCCAAGATACTCGATAGGGACAAGATGGGCTATCCAGCCATTCGCTTGCCCATACGTACTTCAGCTTCGGCGCGCATATCGGCTGGCGATTGAGTTAGTGGTTGTGATCAAATGTGCTCAATGTGCATGGAAGCTTTCACAGCATGCACTCACCAAACCCAATGGCCCAGACGCCAGTACCCGTTCCAACATCGAGGACTCTCCTGGCGCGATTCCTTTTGGGACAAAAGCAGAGCATCTCGCCCGACGTTCGTAGCCAGCACTGATGTTGCAAATCTGAAGGGGAGGGGAAAAAAGGATTAGTTGAGCCCAAAACGGACGGAAGACGAGACCGAGGGTTTTGATGAGCCAAACTTACCTAAACGGTCCTGCTCCTTCTGTTTAGGATAAAGAGAAAGACATTAGTTGACGGTGATTACCTCAAAAAGCCAAGAGGGCGGTAGAGAGGTGAAAACAAACAAGATCATTGGGTAGGGGGTATTCTGCAAAGAATGGGTTAGTCATTCGATGAGGCATGTATATAGTTAGTATGTGGTCACCACTTACGCTGGTCTCGAGCACTATTGTATGTCCGGCCATTTTCTTCTATGAACAACGTTGTGGCATATTCCGGGGTGATGGAATGCAATGAAGGAACGAAGCCAACAAAAGGGCCGGTGGCCTTGAACGTTGACGAAGAGAAAAAGGTCAGCAGGCGGCACAGCACGGCATGACACGCGCGGGGAAACAGTTGGGAGTAAGGAAGGGGAAGAGAAGATGACATACCGGCGGCGCCGCAGGAGCGTCGATGGAAATTTCGGATTCGTTGTCAGACGCAACGTTGTTCTCGTTTTCATGGTCGTTCTCGTCGGCGGTTTCCGCAGCCTCGGTCTCGTGAAGTGAGTCGCGATCAGAAGCACCGGCGTCACTCACGGCTGGGGCCCCCGGCGCAAGCGCAACGTTGCCCGCCGTCGCCGTGTCATGAATGGTTGCAGGCAAGGGCGGCGGCAGCGGCAGAGGAGGCGACAGCGGCAGCGGCAGAGACAGCGGCGGCGGCAGTTGTGCTCTGCCATGGACGAAATCCTGAATCAGCAACGCCATGGTCTGATCGAGGGTGAGGGTGGGCAGAGCGTCCTCGCCCTGATTGGTCTCCGCGTGGCCGGAGCCGCTGGCGTCGGACATTGTCGCGCACGCCCTCGGCCGGGGAGGCCCGACGGAAAATGAACAAGAGTGTAGGAAATGAAGTGCGAGGTGTGTCGCGCGCGCGATGGCGGCATGGAAGATTGAGTTGTAGAGGCGGACGAGAAGCAGTTGGTGGAGATTGGAGGGGAAGGGAGAGAAAGAGAGATAGACAGAGAGGGAGGTTGGTTTTATGTCTCAAAAGTCTGAGCCTTCCTTGTTCGTGCTCCTCCCACTTTCCCCTTCGTCTTCGTCTTCGCCTTCTCTCACCCTCCCCTTAGGTTCCCTTCTCCGAGTCCCACGTCCTTTGGCAAGGTACCTTACCTGGCACCGTATGGGTACATTTGCCAACGGACCTGAGTACACTTTTGACACCCCACTGTACGGTTGGGGTGGGCTCTCCCTCTGGCTGTCCACCTTGTCTTAGGTACATACCAATACTATGGATAGCTACCTACCTAGGGGGGATAGGTACTCCTTTCTGCTGCTGGCGGCCAAAAAGTGACTTACTGCGGTAAAGACTCCCCGCTGACCAAAAGAAGC
Organism: Colletotrichum simmondsii; assembly: GCA_001563135.1. Lineage (NCBI taxonomy): Eukaryota > Fungi > Ascomycota > Sordariomycetes > Glomerellales > Glomerellaceae > Colletotrichum > Colletotrichum simmondsii. The sequence continues at coordinate 62,342 of JFBX01000431.1, read as the reverse complement.
CCCCTCCCTCCCCACCAGTTGGTCGCTGCTGGAACTCTGTTGGAACCAGGGTACAAACACCTGGCAGTCTTTTTCGCAGTACCCGAGAGGGGAAGGGGAACGGTTGGTGCAGTGCCCAGCCACTATCGCGCAGCCACTGTTGGAAGAGGGGAACCAGAAACCCTTCCCCCTGGTCTCCCCCCCTCTCTTCCGCCCTCCCCGGGCTGGACGTGATTGGTGCTACGCCGCATGCGTGGGCTCATTCTTGCATTTTTTTTTTCTCGCAGCGGGCGCGGGAGAGTGAGAGAAGGAGAGAGAGGGGAGGCAGATTTCCATCACCTCAGTAACTTCCAACCTCTGACACGACGGCTGATGAGATATCGATGGGAGCTAGGTACTCTGTAGTCTTACAAACTTGACTGGCAGGCGTTGGTTCCATGGTTTGTTTGCTTGTTTGCTTGTTTATTGCAATGCAGATGTATTGTGGTGTGGTCCCGCTCCTGTTCCAACGCCGTTCCAAGCGCTGAAGTGACGAATTCGGTGGTTGGATTTCCGCAACCGCCTGCTGGGGTCACACCTTGGCCGGGGGGTCATATGCTGTTGGTCACAACTTGTCACCGATTTCATTTCCAGTAGTGGATTTTGACGATAACGAGAGAAGCGAGTGCTCAAGTTGAGCATCAAACCAACACCGAGGCGCAGACGAACCAACCCGTGAATTGTAACTCCCACCTTTCAACAAACACTTCGCAACTCCTGCCCTTTTTGAGTCTCGTTCAAGGCGCTTCCAAGTTCCAACTTACAGGTACTATGTTGTCTTTGAAAGCCAGGCTGCATCGTCGCTGGCGGGATTCTATACTGACCATTGCTAGTTGGGTTCATGTTACAGGTCAAGTTGATGAAGACTTCAACTTCAACTTCAACTTCAACATATAACGACCACGCTGTGCCACAATACTGACGAGTAAATTGATTAACAAACAACCAAGTAAATTCTTCAAGCACCTACCCGCGTCCCACCGTCGATCCGGGGGTGGACGTGACACGGCATGGCCATGGCCTGTGGCCCCTGGGCTGACGATTCCACGCCGCAACCCGCGCCCACGGCTTCGGGTCCGCGCCTTCGCAGTAGGTCTAGCTCTAGGTAGCTCTAGGTCTACGGATACCTACCGCTAATTAGGTGCTAAGTCCCTGTGCCACACTGCGGGCCGCACCACCGCCTTGTTTCAACTCCCTCCGCACCCTACTTTACATACTCCGTCCTCCCGGTAACAAACAAACATGCAAGTGTTCAATGTTTGCCCACCCTGCAGCCTCTTGGCGTAAGCCTCTCTGGCCTTCCTCAAGTGGGGTTTCTTCTGTTACTTGTTCTAGGCATTTGCCAGTACCGAGGTCAACCAGTGGGCACTATTAGGCTGCGCTTGTGTCATCATGGCTGGACAGCTTGACCTTTGCAGCCTTCATCACGATTTCCTGCCTTTCTTCAATGTCTTTCATTCAACACCTACTTTCTCATAAACGAGTAACCATCTCACGCTGGGTCTTATAATCTGCCGTGCGGAAGAACACGTGTATGGCATACAACCACATCATCAGCCAATGTTGGGCTTTTGAGGTGACACTACATCACCGCCGCACTTGGCCATCGCAATACTCATATATCCTAATCAAACAGCCACTTCATCTCATTCATAGACACTCAAGTGATTTACATTCTCACCGTCCGAGGCCTACCAAGAGCGCCAGAAGACAAGTCATACGAGCCCAACCATCCGTCGCCCAGCTTCGGAATCCTACCACACTCTTGAGCCACCCACCTGAAGGCCAGCATACCTAATCTCGAAGCCAATCTTGATGGGCAATAACAAGCATCCATCTCCAATTTCTATTGCCTGCGTTGCTTTCTCACACAGACGGCTCTACACCTGCGATGCTCTTATCGGCAGTGAGCACGGCGAATGACCCAACGCATCAACATGTCATTCATGGAATGACCTCAAATGACAGAAAACAGGAATCTTCTCAAGAGGTCTATCGCAACATCTACAACTCATCTAATCCACCAACTGAAGCCGATAGGTCTGCAGTTGAAACGGCCCAAGGTCAACCTCGAACCCGCCATCCTCAACACGAACCTCCTCATCGTCGTCCTCGAGCAAATTCGTCTTATACACCCTCTTCACCGCCCACCGCGTCACCACCCTCCCCCGTCCGCGTCCCCCCAAACTCTCATACACCCGCGCGATCACGCTGCGCCCACCGCGAACAGGCAACTCGCCATCCCCAACATCCTCATCATCCTCGCCGCGCTTCACCGTATCCAGCACCAGATTCTCATCCCCCGTCAACGCAACCGGGAACCCTCCAGCACCACCTCCCACCCTCAACAACGGAGAATCCGCAGACGCAGAGACGACCTTTAGCGGGTTATTAAACTCAAACGCCGCCCTCACGGTCTCCGGCCCCAACGGACCCCGGTGAGGCAAAATCGCCCACCGGATCGTGTGCCGCCCCATATCGGCATTATCATCAGGCGCCTTGGACGACCGCAGAAGCGACAGCCTCATCGTGTTGCCGACGGTCGCGAAGCCGTATTTGCTGTCGTTGAGGATCGACACGCCATACCCGTACTCCGAGAGGTCCGCGTACTTGTGGCAGCAGACTTCGAACTTGGCCATGTCCCAGCTACCATACCTGTAGTTAGCAAACACGCTTCCACCATCGAGCTCCACGTCGCAAAGAGGATGACTTACGACGTGTTGTAGTGCGTCGGCCGCCGGATGACCCCGAACTGCGTATCGTACGACGCTTCATGATGCCGCACATCAACCGGGAACTCAACCTTGAGAAACTTCATCGTCTCGTGCCAGTCCACTTCCGCAGTACACTCCACGCCCACGCCCGCACTCGCGCTCTCATCAACCACCGCAGCGAGACTAATCACCGTCCTCACGGAACTAACCTCGCTAATCCGCGTCTCTGTAACGACACTCACCCTCAGAGGCGACGCCTCCAGCACACTCGTCCGCCCGCCGCGCACCTCCTCCCGCGTCTCGAGGTGGAACACCTCCACGTCCCACGCCTGCCAGTAAATCGGCTTGTCGTCAAAGATGACGAGCTGATTCGCTCGGCCGCTGCCGGGGGCTAGGACCTCGCGGTTGGCGCCGGCGCGGCGGTCGAGGAGGGAGGTGATTGTGCCGGATTCGACTGTTACGGTGAAGTGGCTGTTTTCGAGGACGAAGATGCCTTCGGAGACTTCTTTCACTGTTACGAGGGGTTTGGTGGTATCTGGTTGGGTGATTTCTTGGGTGGCGATGAGGGTTCCGGTGCCCTGTGCGATGAAGTCTCTGCCGTTGGTGGTGAGGACCTCTTTTCGAGGCCATCCTAGGGTATTGAGGGCTACTAGATTCTCGGATTCCGTCGGGGTCTCGCTGATGTCGTTGATCTTGAGAACGCTGTAAATGTCTCTCAAAAGGGTGTCGCCGATGCTGAAAACATTCGCGTAAACCTAGACAAGAAAGTCACTCGTAAGCTCAGCGTGCCCCCAACATACTCATCATCAGAAAGAACATAACTCACCTTATCCGAATCATCATAGCACATCCCAATAGCAGTCCCAGGAAGACAATCATGAAACTGACAAAGCAGCACCCCCTCCCACATCTCATCCAACTCCTTCTTGGGGTACCTATACCCCCTATCCTCCACAGACGCAATCGTCGCTAGCAGCTCAACATCCCTTAGAAGAATCTCCGCCTTCCTGTTATTCAGCTTCGTCTGCGCCTGCGTGGTGTACACCCCGCGATGCAGCTCAAAGTACAGCTCGCCGTGCCACGTGGGGAACGTATGCGCCTTCTTCTCGAGGCGGTCAAAGAAGTCGTCTGGCGTGCCGCCGGAGTGGACGCGCGGGAGGAGGCCCGTTGTGTCGGCGAGGCCGCGGAGGCGGCGGAGGGATTCGAGTTGGGGACGGGTTGGGCCGCCGCCGCCGTCGCCTTTGCCGAACTATCGGGGTGGGGTTACCAAACGTGGGTGAGAGTTGGATGTTGTATGAAGGGGCACTTCTATGGAGGATGGTGAGTTTGGGGGAGATGAGACTCACGATTAGGAGAGAGGTGTGATCTTGGTCTAGAGACTTGTGCTGCGTCATGCTACGCTTCACATCACCAAACGTCGCGTTGGCGCAGTATGTCTTTGCAGGCGGCATGTGACAAATAACCTGGCTCCCATCAAGAGCAACCCTGAGACACATTCATCAGCACACTCTCGCTCCCCCTACATGTACCTTCATAGGGGGCAAGGACCAACATACCAATTAAATGTAGTATGAGGAAACTCATTCATATTATTAAAGCAAATCTTCTGCGTCAGGAACCGGTTCATCCCGGCCTGCCGACACAGCTGCGGCATCTGGCTCGACTGGCCAAAGGTATCCGGCAGCCAGCACGTCGTCGAGCGCCGGCCAAAGTTACTCTCGAAGAAGCGCTGGCCAAAGAGGAACTGCCGGATCAGGGACTCGCCGCTCGGGATGTTGGTGTCGTGCTCGACCCAGCAGCCGCCGATGGGGTGGAACTGGCCGGCTGCGACTTTGGACTTGACGCGGGTCCAGGCGTGGGGGTAGAATTGCTTGAGCCATTTGAACTTTGGGAAGTACGTTAGTTGACCATCACGAAGAGGGAGAAGGACGAGTGATAGACGAGCAAGTGAACAGAGGCGAAATACACACCTGCTGAGCCTGCGAGCAGGCAAAATTCAACTCAGGATACCGATCCATCAAGTCGCACTGATTCAACCACGACCTCGCAACCTTGCGCTTCGTCTCCTCCCAAGGCCACAACCAGCACGTATCAATATGGCAATGCCCAATCGCGTACACGCTCGCCCCCTTTTCACCGCTGCCGGTATCGAACACCCGTGCCGAGTTAACATCAGGCCCCAAATACTCCTCCGCAATCTTCCCACTCGCCACAATCGAGGCCCGATCACCGACCCGAAAGGTATTAATAATCCTCGTCGCAATATTCAGCGCCTCGTGCTGCTCCCACGAGTCCTCGGGGAACTCCTCCGCCGCCTGGTGTATGACGGTGATATCCGCATGCAACGCCCTCGCCTGCAAATCCACGCCCACAATCTCGGCTTTCGTCAAGGTGAAGATCTTATTCGGGTCGGGAGGTTGAATCGCGTCCCCGTTGGCGTTATTCTTGAAAATCGGCTCGCCCGCCGCGTTGGTGAGCATCCCGTTGCACGCCATCTCCAGGTAAAAAACATGCTCCTCCCCATCTTTGAACTCCTGGGGCAGAATCCACTCTATGCGCTCGCCGCGGCCCGTGAGGCCTTGCAGGGGCTCGCCGGTCGAGGTCCAGACTGTTGCTTCGTTGCTGCAGTCCCAGTGGAGTTCTAGGTGGTCCATCTGACGCATGTCTTCTGGGATCGTAACGCGGACGCGGAACCAGTGCGTTGACCAGGACGGGCCGAATGCGTCGCCTACTTTGGAGGGAGTGTAGTCGTTCGAGGAGGTTGTTGCGTCGGCGAAGGGGGGGCGGGTGAGGCCTGGGCTGTGCCATACTGAGAGCGCGATGACTGAGGGGTCAGAGCGGACTGCGAAGTGCATCATGCTGCGGACGAACTGGTTAATGTTTCCCTCTGAATGAGATTCGTTGTTGAGGGAGTAGACCTACGAGAGCAGATTGACCTTCTCCCATTGTCCTGGCGAGTAGAAGTTTGCCGTGCGGTCTCTGTACAGCTTGTTCGCTCTCTTCCCGACGGGGACAGGTGCCCGTAGCGGGTAAGAGGACGAGCTGCTCCCGCCATGTCCATCTAGACCGCACATTATGAAGGGCTATTCTGGTGATGGACTCTAAGCTGATTCTACCTGTCGAATCTTCTTACTCTCCACGTATAAGTGTGGAAATCCAGCAGCAAGCGTTTGTCGTGGTAAAAGAAGCTAACCGCAACATGGGACACACAGCTTTCTTACAGACAACAAGAAATGCTACCTCTCGCTGTCTTCTCCGCATCATCGGCCGACAACCGGCCGATTCCCTCGTTCACCTTCCTCTATCTTCTCCCCGACTGGCTGGGGATTTCGGTGCCGAGGGCAAACGCCCCCACACGGGGAACAAACTTGGCATAGGGAAAACAACCGGCAATCCTGACCGGAGATTTGCGGTCCTGCCGGCGGGATATCTCAAAGTTGGAGTCTTGGAGAAGGACGCGACCTCCTCGGGGAGCAACCGTCCCAGGCGTCAAAGACCCGAATCGGGCTGGCTGCTTGCTCGTTTGCTTGTTCATAAGACAGGGGACTCGTAATTGCCCCGCTTCCAACAACGGGGTTTGGCTTTTAGCATCCTGGGTTGGGTCCAATGAAGTGGATGGCACGGGGTTCAGAGCTGGGGGACGTTGTCAGAATTATGGAATCTGGGGGAGGGGCTTGCTGGGAAAATCTGGGATAATTAAGCTAGACTGGGGTCCTGGTCGGGAGGATGAGGGGGTAGATTGCAACGTTGCGACGATCCCTGCTGGTACATCTCCACAGCAGTGTACAACTGTTCCTTTTTCTTTCACAAGCATTCGTGTACTTTGTGTTGGCTCCTTACTGTGCTTGTGTGCCGCTCTCACAAGCTTTTGCCAAGTCATGGCCAAGGAGCTGGTTGTTCTGGTCTCTACCTTGGGCGTGGAAGAATTGCACTGAGTTCAAACAACGCTCACTGCTTAATGACGGTGAGCTACAATAGTAGAAACCTAGCAGACTGAGTCTAGAGCCAATATACGTAGTCCTAGTGACCTGTGTAATATCTCATGTCTCTACGACCCAGAATCTGCCACGATTGATGGACAACCGCCAACCCGAGTCTCTGTTCCAGACCCTTAGTAGTTGTATCTGAAGTTGACATCCTCCTACAACATGGTTAGCAACGTGAACACTGCAAAAACCATCAAAACGTAAACTTGCCTTGTCCGTCATGTCCTCAAAAGCATGAGAATGCGCTGTATCAGCAACAGCCTCGCCACGCGCAATCTTCCCATCCCGCAACTTATTCTGCCAGACATAATACGTCCGCAGCGCAAAAAGCACAACCTCCAACAACACAAAGCACCCCAAAATAATCGCCAGCGCCAAAAAATACCGCGGCGCATCCTTGGCGCGGAACACCTGCGGACCGATCGAGTTGCCAACGGCCCAAAAGATAAAGTTGCTCGTGATCACGACGCCCTTCTTGGTCTGCCCGGCCACGTTGCGCGTGACGAGCGAGAGCGCGAGGCCGCTGCACGCCCAGAAGGAGATCATGATGTAGTAGGCGAGGAGCAGGCCGACCTTCTTGCTGTGCTCGAAGGGGACGGTGAGGAGGACGACGGTGCCGGCAATGGTGGGGACGACGGCGGCCATCATGGCGAAGATTGTCTGCTTGAAGCGTCTGTCGATCCAGGAGGCTGTGAGCATGGTGATGATTTGGAGGATGCCTGTTACGCTTTGGAGGAGTTGGGTTTCCCAGGTGGAGAAACCGAAGGACTTGGGAAATATTAGCTCTAGCTTTTAAGCTTATCATGCTGCTGGCAGATGGTTGTTTACCTTGATGATGATGTTTGCGAATGCGCCGAGACCTCCAGACGGGAGGGTCGTCAAGAGCTGAATGAGAGCAAACCCATACACTTTCGAAGGTCAGTCAGTCTACTATTCCATGCGGGTTGGAATAACGAGGCTCTCCTCACCTTGGGGATCCTTGAACGCAGCAAAGACCTGCTCCTTGCGCCACTTGCGATTCTGCAACCCAGTACGGTTGGACCGCACGCGTTCCACCATGAGCTTCTTGTCCTCCTCGCTGAAGCAGTGCGCCTTCATCGGCGAATCGGGCATCCACCACATGACGAAGGCGCCCCAGAAGACGGTAATGATGCCGTAGGTCATGAACAGGGCCTGCCACGATCGGATGGGCGACGAGGCGGGGATGAAAGAGAAGCCAAAGGCCAGGAGGCCACCTATGATCTGCTGGAGGCCGTTCATCATGTACCTGCGTGTAGTAGGGCAATCAGCTTCATGTACACCTGCCACTCGTTGTTTAACCGCGATCAGAATCGTTTTCATACCAGTAGATGGCGGTTGAGGCCTGCTCCTCACGCTTGTACCACATGGACGTGAGCAGGACGAAGGTCGGTTGGCAGACTGCCTCGAAACCACCCAAGAAGCCACGGACGATGACCAGACCGACAAAGTTGTGGCATGCGGCGTGGAGGCTGAGCGTCACTCCCCACATGATGATGTTGAACGATAGCCATTTCGCAATCGGGATCTTCTGGATGATGTAGTTTTCCTATCAAGTCGCACGTTATGTCAGCGCACTGCTTGTCTTGGAAGGGTGACGGGGGCAGCCATACGGGATACTCAACGCAAAGAATAACGAGGTAAATGATGGTTGTCAACCACGAGTACTGGCTGAATTAGTGCGAGATGCGACACTGTGAGGCGACCACTCTACCTGTTGGCCCACAAGACCTGTGTCGGGAATGATGCCCATGATGGACGCGAACGACATTGTCCCCTTGTCCAGCGACTGCATAAAGTAGGTGAAGACCATGACACTCAACACCCGCTTGTCAATCATCCTCTTCAACCTCTTGTTTGTCTCAGCATCGATTTCGACAATCACCTCTCCGGCGTACTTGGCAACCTCATTATCGACCTTGTCGTAGTTTGTCCGCTGCTTGTCCTCGGCCACGTCCTCGACCACATGGGGCGCCTCAACGATGTCGGCTTTGCTCATTGTGAATGACGGCTCTTCGACACAGAGGCCTTATTCTGAAATCTGACGTTGGAGGCTCTGCGTCGCACAGAATAGGCTCGAGAGGCTTGCTTGGCGCATCGGACAGCCAAGAGACTATCAAGGATGAAAAAAAGGATGAAGGGGACGCCCTTTTATCTGGGGGTGGTCAGACCATCTTGAGCTTCCCAAGCTTGGATCAACACCAGGCCGGCAAATCCATAGTCTTGGTACGGCCGGGGGTGCCCATCCACATCCCGTACGTACTTTACGTATGTTGGTAGAGAGACCACGCGACCTTGCACATATGCGCACGACTCATCCAGCCATAGCTCCGAAAACCTCGTGGGCCGCTATGCCGCTTGAGGGGTGGTTAACCGCGATAATCGTTACATTTTTCTTATTTCTGTCTGGCTCCTTGTCGTGTTTCGGTCACCCCTCGGCTATTCGACACCGTAGTTTGCCGATGATCATTCCATAAAACCTGGAGAAAGGGCTCCATTGAGGATTTGCGGAGGCGGGGGTAAGGACCGGGGTGGCGTGCGGGGGAACGAGTCCGGACCGGACACCGGGCCAAGGGTCGGGATGGCGTGGCTAACTACCTAGATATGGTCTATTGTGCGGAGAAGCTGTTGTTGTCTTTCGGGAGGGGTAACAATGGTCTGAACAAAATTCTTCTCTTGCTTGAATGTTGACTTTGCATAACTTGCCTACCCGTACAGGTCAGGATCACGGCTTTGGAGACGCAAACACACGGCGGAGACTATGAAATATCGTCTCAATGGACTGGTAAACACGGAGCAGAGGCTCTATAGTAACAAAAGTAGCTCCGTCCGGAGATGCCAAGGCGGTAGCGGGGTGGGATCATATGTTCCGCAGCGGAACTCTACATAATCACTTGGCAGCCTCTCATTGAGGGAGCCGACCTCGGCCGGCAATCACCCGGTGCGTGGATACTTGGGGAGGAGAAGTTGAAGATGGTTCGAACTCAACATTACCCAACGCAAGATCCCACCATTTGTCGCAAGAACAGACTTTTATGATACACCGCAATGTTTGAAAAGGCCATTGTGACGTTTTCGTCACCCAAAGACGCCAAGGCCTTTGACTTGGTCGGCTCAACCATTCTGGTAGACGAGTCGGATCCGATCGGCATCCACATCGCAGCGCAGAATCTCGCGCAGGACTTTGGTCGAGTCACACAGTCTGAACAGAGCATCGTGCAGGTCGTCCAGGGCACCCAGGTTGATGTCGCCTTGGGATCTAACGCTGCCATCATCATCGGATCAATCGAAACCAGCTCTATACTCCAGCGACTGGAGCAAAATGGGAGACTCAACTTTGACAAGACCCGAGGGAAGTGGGAGTCCTTTTCCACCCATGTAATCGACCAACCCTTGGCGGGCGTGCAGAAAGCCCTCGTCATTGCCGGGAGCGACAAGCGAGGGGCAATCTTCGGCGCCTACACCCTCTCTGAACAAATCGGAGTCTCTCCGTATGATTTCACTCCAAGTCGTGTTCCGCTCTTCTGTTAACATCAAGTGCACGTAGGTGGTATTACTGGGCCGATGTCCCCCCCAAGCATCATGCAGCTGTCTACGCAGTACCAGAGCCGACATACCATGGTGAACCAAGCATTCGCTTCCGCGGCATCTTCATCAACGATGAGGCTCCCGCCCTGACTGGCTGGGTCAGAGCCAATTTCGGGAGCTACAACTCTGAATTCTACAAGAAGGTCTTTGAACTACTTCTGAGACTAAAGGTACACGCTCAATCTGACATAATTGAGAACAACTCCAAATTGACTCTTCCTCCAGGCCAACTTCCTCTGGCCGGCAATGTGGCCAGGCTACCCTAACCCAGGCGCCTCGTTCTTCACAGATGACCCCCTCAACCCCAAGCTCGCCGAAGACTACGGCATCGCAGTCTCCACGTCTCACCACGAGCCCATGCAGAGGATGTCCAACGAGTGGTTCGCAGACAACCCAGACGGCAGCTGGAATTGGCTCACCAACAAGGAGAAGATCACCGCCTTCTTTGATGAGGGAGTCAAGAGGGCAGTGGGCCGCGAGTCCTACTTCACCCTTGGCATGCGCGGTGAGTATGACAGGAAGATGAAGACGGATGACCCGGCTGCTGTGGTAAGGGATGTGATCAAGACGCAGCGTGCTCTTATTCAGCAAGTTCATGGGAGAGAAGACGCTGTTCCACGTGAGTGATGATCCCTGAATCAAGCGAGGCGTGGGCCACTGACTTGGATTTGTGAACTAGAGCTTTTGGCATTGTACAAAGAGGTGCAGGAGCAGTATGAGGAGGGGAATCTTGATGTACCCGATGATGTCACCCTTCTGTTCGCCGACGACAACTTTAGCAGTATCAGACGTCTTCCATCTGGAGCGGAGAGAGATAGAAAGGGAGGCGCAGGTGTATGACGAACTTTCTTCCAGGCTTGTGCCTTCTTACTAGCTGATGCTGACGGAGGCAGATATACTACCATTTCGAGTATGTGGGAGTTCCACGAAGCTACAAGTGGATCAACAGCAACTCCCTGGTCCGTCATGACCCATGATTGCAAAGATCCAAATAGTTGACATAAGGAAACAGGGGAAAACATGGCATCAGCTACAAGAAGCCCACAGACGCAATGCAAGGCAAATCTGGGTATTCAACGTTGGTGACATTAAGCCGATGGAAGTACCTCTCACATTCGCAATGACGTTGGCTTGGGACATCAACTCTATCGGCGCCAACGACTTTGCAAACTTCTACCAGAAAATGGCAGAGACAAACTTTGGAAAAGATCAGTCCGAAGAAATCGCTTCAGTATGGCATAGATACGACAGACTCTCCGCGCTAAGAAGACACGAACACATTGAACCAACAACCCTTTCCTTGATCCACTACAACGAGGCGGAAGACGTTGTACACCGCTGGGAGTCACTCCTTCAGTCAGCCGAGGCGATCTACAATGAGACCCCAGAGGACCAGAAGGCAGCTATCTTCGAGACAGTCCTGCACCCAGTCAAAGCATCAACAATCTTCACCAAACTCCAAGTGACCCTAGGCCGGAACAGGCTCTACGCCCGCCAGCGCCGCAACGTCGCCAACAAACTCGCCCGCGACGTTCTCGACCTCTTTGATGCAGATTATGCCCTCTCAGAGGAGTTTCACGCTCTGTTGGACGGTAAGTGGGACCAAATCATGAGTCAGACGCACTACGGCTACGAGGAGACGTGGCACGCGCCGTACCGCGACATGATTAGCGGCCTGTGCTATGTCCAGCGCCGGCAGCGCTCGAATCCAGTCATGGGACAGATGGGGATCGCTGTTGAAGGCCACGAAGGCGTGCGGCCGGGCAGAACGAATGAGGAGTCTGATCGGACGCATCCTAGTCGGCGGGATTTGGTTCCTGGGGTGACGTTGGGACTCATGAGCCGGTATGGGCCGGTGAAGAGGTGGTTTGACATTTACAGCCGAGGACCTCAGGTAACGCATTGGAAGGCTGCTGTTCTGTATGACTGGCTCAAGCTCTCGACTTTGTCCGGCACGCTTGATCCTGAAGGAGAGGATGCACGGATTGAGGTCACGATTGATTGGGATCAGTTACCAGATGACTTTGACCAACAGGTCTTGATCGATATTCGATCCGAAGAAGGCGACTTTGAACAGATACACCTGCCCATCACTGGCAGACGCATCCCCGGATCATTCAAGGAAGGGTTTGTCGAGGGTGATGGGTACATCTCCATCCCAGCGGCGCATCAACCCCTCCAAGGTCTCAGAGCACTGCCCGAGTGCGGCAGAACCCCAGAGGGAGCGCTTGTCCTTGCGCCAGACGCGGAGAGTGCGGAGCTTACCTATAAGTTCTACGTCTTCTCGCAGACAGCGAGCCCATCTCTGTTGTTATACCTCAACATGACGCTCGACCTGGATCCGGCAGACCCGATGTCTTACGACTTACAGGTTGATGGCGGACCATTGCAGACTCATCGGCTGTCGCCCAAGACTAATGATCTCCCTGATGGGTGGTTTTATGCCGTTCAAGATTGTGCATGGTTGCGAAAGCATGATCTGGGCGAGAACAAGCTTGGTCTTGGGGAGCATAGCGTAAGGATTCGCCTCAAGCATTCGAATTTGATTCTCGAAAAGCTCGTTGCTGATCTTGGCGGAGTGCGAGAGAGTTACCTTGGACCGCCCCCGAGTGTCTTCATTTCCTAAAATATGGAAGTAGAAATTAGTAGAGGCTTCTGGGGGGTATTCATTCTTCAACACATCCAATGCAATGATTGCAACCTCAGATTAGTTATTGAGTAGATTTCATTAATCGTGCCTTGTTATGCAGTTATTGCTTGGCTGGACACCATAGTGTCTTGAATGAAGACACTGCTGCTGGAACTTCATAATAGAACTCAAGCCGAGCCCGCCCCCATCTTGCGAAGTCTCTGCAACTCATTCGCCTTCTTGACGCCAAACCCGGTAGAGAAGATCTGCCTGACCTCCTCGAGCGGCAAGCCGTTGGCCTCGGGGTAACAGAAGACGACAAACACCCATCCAAAGAAGCAGATTGCCGCGTAGAAACCAAACGCACCGCTAGGCGTCATACCCTTCATCATGGACAGGAAAGTAGACGCGATGATGATATTGCAGCCCCAGCAAGTGACCGTGTTCATCATGGTGCCGAGGGCACGGACCTCGAGGGGCAGGAGCTCAGTGCCGACCCAGGCGATGGTGGCGACACCGCCAGCGAAGCAGGCGACGTAGACGATGATTGTCACGAGGACGAGAATGCCGGCCCAGTTCACTGAGGCTGTCTGAAGCTTGAGATCGGGAGAGACTGGGATCCAGTGGAAGGCGATGGCAGCAACAACCATGCTGATGGACTGGAGGAGGAGTAGTTAGCTCTCAAGCGATCACAGACTTGCTGAGAAGCCCAGCGTTTTTATACAAGAGAGACTTACCATTCCGGCGACCGTGACGAGGAGAATGCGACGTCGGCCGAGTTTATCTATGATGAACAGGTTGACCAGCGAGAAGACAAAGTTGGTGGCACCAACGACGATGGACACAGCGACTGGCTTGTCGAATCCAACGAGCCCGAACAGAGTTCCAGAATAATACATCAAAGTATTGAAGCCGCCAAGCTGCGAAACTAAGCGATGTCAGTCCTTATTCATAAAGTTTCCCTTGTCCCGGTATTCGTAGAGAGAACGCAGATCCGAGAAAACTTACTGGCCATGATAGCGCACGCGGTGACAAGGGCGCGGAAGTTGGAAGGCACAACATGCAACTCCTTGAAGCGGTCCCACAGCGAGCCAGACGTAGCCTGTGCCTCCACCTCGACCACCCACGTCATGTGTCCAATCTTGGCGTTGACCTGTTCTTCCGTCGCATGAGGGTAGACGCGCTTGATGACGCGGGTGGCCTCCTCGACCTTTCCGTGAGAGATGAGCTGACGGGGCGACTCAGGGCACATGGGCAGAAGGAACGCGAGGATAATGGGCGGGACGCCGCCGACGGCGACCATGTAGCGCCATCCGTGAGGAAGTTCGGTAAAGCCTGCACCGAGAGCGTAGGAGATGAGTTGCCCGAGAGTTACGCTCATGTTGTCGAATGCGATCATGCGGCCGCGGTGTCTGGCGGGTGCGAGCTCGCCAATGTAGAGAGGCTATTGCGCAATTAGTCAGATATCTAAGTCCATTGATGACTGCAGCCTGGAACGAGCTGCTACCAAGAAAAGGGAGCTCCATGGTAAGGTAACTCACGATAATCATAGCCGCAGAACCGACTCCCAAGCCGACAACGAAGCGTCCAACGGTCATTTGCGCCACAGAGAACGCGGCAGCTTGAATGATTGTACCGACGAGGAAGAGTACACAGCCGATATAGATGCCGAGTTTTCGCCCGTACCTATCGGCCGGAAGACCAGCAATCACGGCACCGATCAATGCGCCGCCAGAGGTAATGGAAGTGATCAACTCCTGTTCGTGCGAATCCAACTCGTGTCCGAGATCGCTTTTGAGACTGACGAGAACGGCCGAGATCACACCGGTGTCATATCCTAATCATAGAAAAACTCAATCAGTAAGACTGTTCGCTTCCCAGAGGTGTACTAGGTTCTTGTAGCCCGGACTAGGAAGCGGCTTACCAAACAAGAAACCGCCCATGGCGACGGTGAAGGTGATCAGCCACACTGCCCTAGACGGCTCCGTATCCTCAATAGAATCGTCAAAGTCAACGTGCTGCGTCTGCTCGACGTGAGATGTAGTTCCATCGAGCTTCATCTTATCGAGAGAAGCTTCCCTCGATAGAGCCTTGCTCTCGGAGTCGGGCGTGGTTTGCGACATTGTCGACCAATTGCAAGTTCGGGCCGGCTTCAATAGAGAAGATAAGCAACAGCACTTCAATGGAAGCAAAAGCTAAAGGGTTGGTTGACGATGGGAGTTGGATCGGATGAGGCTGAGGACGGTTGGGGAAACTCAAAGAGGAGGCTGGGCTGCAGAAATTCAGACGAGAAAAAGAGAACAGACTCAGTAGTTATATAGAAAACGAGTCAACGACTCTATTCTGCCGATAGGAGGCTACTAGGGACTGTAAGGGGATTGCAAGCAAGTAGACACGCGCCAAGGTGGAGTCGCGGGCTTAAATTGCCCAAAAGAGTCGTGGTATGAGGAGAAGCTTCAAAGGCACGCGCTTTTTTTTCTACCTTTGAACCTCCAAGTTCAGCCCAGTCATTGAATCAGACGGAAACCGACACAGCGTCTCTTTAGTCTATTTCCCCCCCGTGAAACTTTCAGCTAGCCTAGTCTTACTACCTTGGAACGTATACCGAGTCCATGGTAGAAGCACGACAAACACGATCATCACTGCCCCCTATTTCCCATAGCGCAGGATTCTCTCCTCAAACACCTGATCAGTGTTGAGGGTGTGTATCCGCAGCGTACGTCGAAATGATTGCGGGGGTGGGTTGTCTGGGGTACCTCCGGGTGCGGGATACGCGGGGAATCCCTCAGCAGACCATCCCCAATGTAGTAAAAAAGCCCCGCGGGTATCAGTTTAACCTGTTTGAACAGGGGGGAATTTAGGACTAGTTTCTCTTGGTCTTGACTTTTGGCTGACCTTGGTCTTCTGTCAGCGTTGTTTCCATGAGTTATCTCATGTTTAGTGTCGTAGTCGGTTCAAGGGAGAGCCAGAATCATGGGACCGTCTGGTGATTTTGTTGATTTCTAGATTTTTAGGGAACATCTCACTTCCGCCCACGAGTCTTGTTATAGTAACTAGCCCAACCGTCATATTTCCAGAACATTCTTCCGAAGATTCACAGAGTCATGAGGCCCTCTATTCGACGAAGACCATACAGCTTACTGTCGATGCACCCCAGGTCCGCAAGCGGGTCTTAGCCAGTTCTTGAGAGAATGATGTCATCGTAAACATTGCAGATAAACCAGTACCCAAGATGCAGAGCATGCTGTTGGTTGGAAGTTGTTGGTGCTTAGATGGGGATGAGTGGGGAGCCCCAGGTTCTGATGGCGCACTCCTCATCTCCCCCAGGTTTTTGACGCAAGTTACTCCACGGGGTGAAATCCGCTACCAGCATTCATTATCAATCTTAGCATTCCGATTGGAGTGTGCGCAGCCGAATAGTGCCGGGACGTCCAGTAGTGTATTTGTACGGATCCTGCGTAGAGAGTAGAGACGCTTTAGCCCGCGGGTTCGAGCCGTCGGTAGATGAGCAGAGGGGATGGTGGAGTGAAGGTTGCCCGCAGCCCAGCCTTGAAGTTCCTAGCCAATTGCAGCTGTCTCCACTGACTCAGGCACTTGCATGAGTGGGATTGATCCCCTCAAAAAGGCAACATATCCCGCGGGATTGAAGTGGTGTGCGAGCATCAGTAGGCAAAGCTTGTTCCACGTTCCTCCACGCGGCCGGCCGGCATGATGGGCAACAGGGCGGCAGGGATTGGTCACTTGTAAACAGTCGCGGATATTTGTTCCTCAAGCTGATCGTTGTGAATCAGCTCGGACTCAGCGCAAGGCTCGAACGTCGCGGGACTAGAGCCTCAAGCGCCCAGTCCGATATCCGCCTGTCATGTTTCGAAACCGGCATGTCAAAGTGGGTTTTGGGACCAACTTGGTGCCCGCGGATTATGAAAGCGTGGGGAAGTACCACGTTTTGCATCCCCAGTATCGATGAGATGCGTGTTGACGTAGGCAGCTACCCGCAATAGTGCTCTTGATCCGTTCATCTTCGTCGCTAGGTGACTTGTGAGTGAAAATGCTGAGAAGTCGCCGGGCAGCATTCACTTTTCCTGCGAGAGCAGCAGATATCCGAGGCCATCTCTTGCATCGCGCGCGTCCCTCTTGATGCCAAGTCCACAGCATCTTCTCGGACTTCCCCAACCCCTGCTTCAATGACTCTTGCTCATGAAGAAATTGGAAAGAAGTTTAGGTAGATGGCTAGACATGCATGTCCCGTGGCGGGCCTGCATTACTCAACACCGTATGGAGGTGTGTGTGACACTGCATGGGCCCTTCGAGTAAACTTACACGCAAGCATACCTCATATCACCATGGTTGTTCTAGGTGAGATGTATTAAACTCGGAATCCAACGGAACTGTCAATCGTATTTCTATATCCTTGGAAGTCCAATTGGGAAATGAAATCGCGAAATACACCCAGTGACGAAGACTACGTGCAGCATAGCCTCACATGTAGTCAAAAACCCATTTCGGCAAGTAAAAGGCGAGAATATGAAGCGACGGCTTAAATCATTTCATTGAGGTGCGCTGTGGTAAAAAATGACAGAAAGTCCAATTTTCAACACTTGGCACAGCGGGCTATGTTTGGTAGGTTCCGCATGAGTATGGATAGTCCATTGAGAAATGTGCTAAAGATCATGGCTTCGAAATGATATGTGTGAACAAGTAGAGTATCAAGAGAAGTTCTTCATTTCCCAAAAAATCTATCATTGTCTTTTTCAAAATCGCAAGCAACGCTAAATCAAAGTAATTTCCAATCTCATCAATCTCACAAAATCACAGCAAGCCACATCTATCCCCAGACGTCTTCTTGCCACTTGCGATTCCTCTTGAGTCCTTCGCTCCAGTCCTTGACTTGGGCATCACTCCAACCCTTATCCGCCCTCACAACATCGCCCAAAGTCTTACCAACCTCCCTAGCCATGCTGGCTCGTCCGCACATGTACAAACTGGCACTCTCCTCCAAAAGCCCCAAGACCTCAGCGCCCAACTCGCGGACCCTGTCCTGGACGTATATCTTCTTCGCGCCCTCTTGCCGTGAGAATGCCGTCACGATCTTGAGCTTGCCGCCGAGGTCCTTCTCCATCTGTTCGAGCTCCTCCTTGTAGATGTAGTCGTCGTCAGGGCGCTGACACCCGAAGAAGAGGATCATCTGACCGATATCCTTGCCGACGGACTGCAGACGAAGACGCTCCATGATAAAGGCCCGGAACGGCGCCAGACCCGTGCCAGCAGCGACCATGACGAGTGGGTGCGAGGAGAGCATGGGAAGCTTGAACTTGGAGCGGCGGATATGAGCGTAGACAAGGCCGCCCTCGAGTGCGTTCGAGGGGCCTGACAGGGCATAGCTGAGACCCTCGGTCTGCTGCGTTGCCTGCGAGTCTTGCAGCGAGTTGGAGAGCGATTGAAGGTAGTTCGTCGTCAGACCAGGGATGGCCGTGGTTGGGGAAGCGGACAAGGGGGTATCAGATACGGCAACGGTGATGCTGGGTGCCTTGGGAGAAACAACGCTGGAAGAAGAAATGGAGTAGTAACGCGGCTGGGATCTAGGCAGGGTCTCGATGAGGTATGACAGGGGGATTCCCGACCATGCAGCCGATGTCGCGTTGCCATCGGCCTTGGCTGCGTATTCCAGAAGTTTGCCGATGGTGAGGTGGTTAGAGGCAAGGAAAGCGGCGTAGTTGTCTTTGTCGCGTCCTAGGTTCAGGAGAATCTCCTTTGAGGCGGGAGATGGCGCAAACTGTGCGAGACCTCGGACGGCATCTCTGGGAACTGCGGCGCAGATCTCGAGGTAGTATCTGAACAACGTCTCGACGTTCGTCGGCGTGGGAATTCTGACCTTAACGGCGGCGTCAAGGGCGTTAATGCTGATGGGGATGCTTCTGCGCTCTGAA
This sequence comes from Colletotrichum simmondsii, assembly GCA_001563135.1. Lineage (NCBI taxonomy): Eukaryota > Fungi > Ascomycota > Sordariomycetes > Glomerellales > Glomerellaceae > Colletotrichum > Colletotrichum simmondsii. The sequence continues at coordinate 43,462 of JFBX01000431.1, read as the reverse complement.
AGACCGAGGACGTTGAGGAGACGCTCAACCTCCTGGTCGGGGTTGATAGGCCAGACGGCAAGATGATCGCCGGTCTTGTATGTGATCTGGGAGCTATTTCCCAGATCAAGGTCCAGGTGAAGACAGCTGCGTCCAGGAGATGAGAATAAGCTGCGCGCATCTTTGATCTTCAAGGCCTTGATGGCTGAGTTGGCTGTTGACTTTCCAGAGCCCTCAATCAGGTGTACTGGCTCCCCAATGTGAAGATCCTGCGGCTCCAGAGACTCATCCTCGACGACAGCCAGGGAAGGCTCGTGGACCACTTCGTGTTCCTGCAGCTTCAGTTCATCGCGGAAGACCTTGTACAAGTCATCCTTCCATGAAAGGAAGTCCTCCTCTGTAGCCCCGACCGCATCGTCTGCGCGGCCGACGGGCGCCAAGCGCGAGGCGCCACAGTCTACCAGGGCCTTATCGACGACGTCAACGACCTTGTTGTAGTATCTGTAATTGCTGTTGCCCAGACCAAAGGCTGCGTAGCGCAGCGATGCAAGTGGCTTGTCTTGCAGCTTGGTCAACCAGTCCCAGAACAAGGTGGCGTTGTCGCTGGGGTCTCCCTCGCCGTAGGTGGAGATGATGAAGATGGCCAGCTTGGTCTGGGGAATCTGTGTGATTGTATCGGCATCGTAGTCTGAGAGGTCTGCTGACATGGTGTTGAGGTGGAAGCGCTGGTGCAGCTCCCGAGCGAGGCGGTTCGCGAAGCCCTCTGCTGTGCCGGACTGCGAGCCCCAGAAGACGACGACATCTTTGCCCTGGACATGAGACTGTCAGTAAAAGATAGATCACGAAAAGGAGCTCCGGCTTGACTTACGAGCTCTTCTAGCCTCTCAGCAATGTTCTTTGACTTCTTGTTCGCGGCATTGCCGTCAGCGCCTTGTTGAGGCTTCTCGTACCAGATGTAATTGTACGGATCGGGCCTGTCCCAGGCGTATCCGCGCAGGACATATGCGGCAGACAGAAGACCGGCAGCAGCAAGAGCGGCTGTATCTGCGACTGTTCCTGGCGCGAGCTGGCTGAGGAGCTTCAGCGTGCTCTCTGGCAGAGCTCCTGGAAGAGACATGATGAGATGAGATCAAGAAGCGCAAAGAAGACGATTGAACTGTCAATGTCGAATATGATACAGTCACAATGAGCTTGCCCAAGTTCTATCCCTGTGGTAAGAGAACAGCGAGTTTCGAGATGTTAAATGTGACCAGAGACTTCTTCTGAGTATCGTGGAAGTTTCCTAAATCGTACATGTGAACTACAGCTACCAACACACCTAGCCCCGTCAACCTACATTGCGCCAAAGACTTTCCTAAACCGATTCCAAGAGGCAAGTCGCCGCCCCCAAGAGGTGCGGGGAGCATTGCCAACTTGAGACGGACTCAGATTTTGGCACAGAGAAAGTTGGGGAACGAATCCACTTCCCCGCGGGGGGGGACACGAAGGAGCAAGCTGGCACGGCTGGCAAGGTCAGATGTGTTGCAGTCTAAACTAAGATAGGCGACTTATCCCGCGGGATCGAGATGTCCATTCAACAAACTGCGAGATTACCGAAGAGGACCCCGTATTTCCCCAAACTTCGCCCCCAGCCTCTTGATGTCTCCTCCATCATCGGCTGGAACACCGAGCGCCTCTTGGCATGCCCCATTGCGACTTTGAGGTCTCTCCCGCGGTGAAAGTTACCACATCAAGACGAGAACCCCTCGGATCGCGGGTCGGTCCAGCCCAGCAGAAAGATTTCATCTCCCCCGCGTATGGATTCTGTGGAAGGTATGTGACGGACCCCGAGATAACCCCAAGATCTGTCACTACAATGCAGAACTAGCCAATGGTGCAGCAATTACCCATCAGCCATGCGTATGTTGCCCACTGCGTTTTCCCCGCGGGACTTGGCCTTTGCTTGTCTTGGTCTGAGCGAGTTAGTCCCGTCTCTGTTCCAGCCTTGGGCAGAACCCGCCCGCCGTTCCTGGCTTCGCGCCCCTCTTTCCTATCCGGGATTCTCTGAAAGTCTCATGAGCTATTCTTATTGACAGCTCAGGCGAAAGGGGGGGCAGGTTGAGGTTTGTGACGTGCAGAGGTGCGGAGAATATGTCGTAGCTAGTGGAGGGATGGACTATCGGTTGTGAGCCGCGAGCGAATGCGATGTCGCGGCGAAATTTTCCTTTCTCGAAAGCCAGACCAAATCAAGTGGGCTTTGGTTTACGGTCGATTTTATCCATTCTCGTGACTTCCGTGGCTGATTAGTGTTCCACTACGCGGATGGTTATTTAGTTGCAGAAGACATCCTCTCTTTCAGCAGAATAGAGTAGGCCGTGATTCAAAGCTCTTCATTTTCATAACCCATTGTTTGCCTTTTTCCATCCCACAAGATCTTCTGGGATCTAGCTAGCAACATGGCACTCGAAACGTACTCTGCCCTCTCGCAGGCGCCATACGCCGCGGGATTTCTCTTCGTTGCCTTGTCTTATTTTATCGTTTACCCATTATTTGTATACTTCAAGGACACAAAAGGTGAGCTTCCTTCAGCCCTAGGCCCATTATTCGCAGCCACTAACAACAGTGCTCAGGCATGCGCAAGTTTGAAAACTTGAGTACATTTTCCGGCGTATACAACATCCCCTTCATGATTCTCGCCCGCACCGGTGCTCGATCAACTCATCTCGTCAACCTCCACCGGGAAAAGGGCCCGATCCTCCGCACCGGTCCCAATACCCTCTCCTTCAGCGACGTGCGCGCTATCAAGGACATCTACGGTCATGGAACCCCTTGCATCAAGGACGAGTCCTATGTCCTCACGGCCGGATCCCACTACCACCTCGCCGATGTGGTCGACAAACATGACCACGCAAAGAAGCGTAAGGTACTATCCTCCGCCTATGCCCTGAAGAACCTCGAGGGATGGGAGCACAAGGTCGCAGACAAGGTCGAGAGACTCTTCAAGCAACTCGACCAGCGCTGCACCGACCCCCTCCCCAAGGGCCAAATGTTCCCGAAGCCAGAAGATTTGACTGTCGACTACCGCAAATGGGGCAACTTCTTCACCCTCGACGCCATCGCCGACATTGGTCTCTCCGAGCGTCTCGGCCTGCTTGACCGTGGCCACGACCGTGTTCTCGCCCGCCGTAAAGACGGCTCAACCTGGGAGGTCCCCCTCCGTGACTCGCTCTACCCCACTGCCCGGAAACAGTCCCTCCTCGTCTGGAGCTACGACAACTACAAGCTCATTGACAAGCTCTCCAACATCATCCCCCGATACCGCCAAATGACTGAGGCATCCAAGGGCTGGGACGGCATCGTGCTCGAACTCGCCCACAAGCGCCTTCAGCGTTACAACAAGGGTGACGAAAAGCTTGATGACTTCTTCCAGGCTCTGATGGAGAACAAGAATGGCGAGGCCAACAACCTTGAGTGGGGCGAAATCGTCGCCGAGATCAACATCATGATGAACGCTGGCAGCGTGACCACCGCTATCGCCGTCACAAACGTGCTCTACCAGCTCCTCAAGAACCCGAAATACCTCCAGCTCCTCCGTGAGGAAGTTGACAGCGTCCTCGACGCAGATGAGATTGTCGCCCCTTACGACAAGGTGAAGCACCTCCCCTACCTCCGCGCCTGCCTCGACGAGTCCCTCCGCCTGTTCCCTCCTACGCCGCAAGGCCTGCCTCGCAAGACACCTCCCGAAGGCATGTACATCATGGGCGAGTGGGTGCCGGGCAATACAACTGTCAGCATGTCCGGTGTCGTCGCCCACCGCGATGAGACTGTCTTCCCTGACGCCGATAAGTACGTGCCAGACAGGTGGCTCGGTGACAAGGGCAAGGAGCTGCAGCCGTATTTCCTGGCCTTCTCCGCCGGCGCGAGAGGATGCATCGGCCGCAACATTTCATACTTGGAGCAGGCTGTGCTCTTGGCTTCGGTCGTGCACAGGTACGAATTTGCTCTGCCGCGGGACTTCGAGATGGCGCGTGAGGAGACGATGAATTGGTTGCTCGGGGAGATGCCCGTCAAGGTTTGGAGGAGGCAGTTGGAGGAGGTTGAGGTACACTAGATTCCCAAAAGAGGACTTAGATTTTACGACTTATGGTAGTGTATTTGGCGTTAGCGTGATCAATATCAATCAACTTGAGGAGTTGTGAACTGAAAGTATGGATCACGAGTTTCTCTCTCATTACGGGTGTAAAATTGTTTGCAATTGAATGTGAGTGGGGCTAAGCAGGTATCATTGAGTGCGATAGATGTTTCAACATCATCGACAGGCACTGCGCATTCGTGCAAATGCTATGATCGGAACTAGACTCTATGCAGAAGTTGTCGGGCGGTGACGTATCGCCGTCAAGACTTAGCTGTCGAAGAAGAAATCCAAACGCTTGTTTCCTTCGTCGCTAGTGTTAGCCAGATACGCCGTCTTCTCCTGTTCCGACATGCTGTTCCATTTCGCCCTCTTAGACTTGTTGCGAAGAGTGTAGTAGGTCTTCGCAAAAGCATACGCAAATATCGTTGCCACAGTGATTGCGATCAAGTTCTTGTTTCCTCGGTGGTAATGAGGCTTATCATCCTCTCGATAGATGTTTGACGAGGCGATTCCGGACAGCTGAATGGTGATGTTGTAGAGCGCAGCACTAATGGCTCTCGTCCTAACGGCGTTCGAAAGTCTAGAACACCATCCGACGTGCGCAGCATGTGTGGACGGCTGGCCAAGAATCATGAACGTAACGGCATACTGCGCCCACGGCGACAGGCTCTCGATGGAGGTGTATTCGATGATGAGCAGCGGCAACACCCACACCTGCGAGAGCAGACCGATAATGGCGATCTGATGGAATCTCTCAGTGAGAAACGTAACCCAAAGCATGTTCACCGCGGCGAAGACAGTTACGGGGATGGCGAGCAAAGTGACGTTGAAGGTGCTGAACCCAAGAGCCTTAAGAGACAGCGTGAGGTACGTCTTTGGCGGCGCGGTGGGAATCTCAAAGAGGATGCCAATGAGGTACACCGGCCACAGGTCGTAGTCCTTCAAACTCTTCCAGAGCATGCCCAGAGACAGCGATTCTCGATTATGCATGTCGCTCTTAGAAGGGTCGTCACGGAGAACCCGGTTGACGATGATTTTCTCCTCGCGCTCGTTGAAGTAGCCTTTGGGATTCCACCACGTTTTCGTTTGCGTCGGGCCAGGAACGAGGAAGAGGAAGCTGGCAGCGCCGATGACGAAACTCACAAGAGCCTCGATCAGGAAGAGCCATCGCCATCCTTCCTTTCCTGCAACGCCGCGCAAGTGCAAGATTCCATAGGCCATGAAGGACGCTATGACACCAGACATGGAGTCGACGAACCAGAAGAGGGCCAGACGAATGGGCATCTCAGTCTTCTTGTAAAAGTAAGACAGGTACAGAATGGAGTCCGGAATGAAGCCACCCATGAAGAGACCGATAAAGAACCGGCAGGCAAAGAAGCCGGCCCGATTATGCATGAAGAATTGCCCTCCGGACGCCAAACTCCAGAGCATAATCTGAACGGGGATCCATCGATCAGGTCCAAGCCGTTTCCCAATCATTTGAGACGGAACTTCGGCGATCAGAAATCCGATACGATACATGTTCTGGGCGTTATTGTAGTCGTTGGTGTTGATGTGCAGGTCCTTGAGCAAATTATCTGCCGCAGCATTGCCGAGATTGCCTCTGTCGATGTTGAGGCCGAAGAACATGACCAAAATCCAGGCAAAGATCTTGAAATCTGTCTTTCGGCGGACAGAACGTTCTTCGCGATGTGTCCATCGCTCCTTCGGATCAAAGCGATGGACGTTCTCGTACTCTGGTGGGGGCTGGTAGAAGGGCGCCAAGCTGGGATCGTCGAACACGCTTCGCTCTGTGGCGATAGCGTCAAGATCTCGCGGCGTATTGCGGCGGGTGATTGCCTCCCAAAAGCCGACGTTTTTGGTTGTATCCTGGGGTTCGGCCAAGTCGCTGACCTCGTCTTTGGGCGAGTCGATCTCGAAAGAGGGGGTCTTCGTATCGATGTCGTGCACACCTGATGAGAACCTCTCCCCGTCTGAGGGGACTTCAATGACAGGAGGCTTTTGCGAAGTCATGGCGGCAGCTTAAGGAATGAGTCAGCTGATCCGAAAACTTTCCAGTGAATATGATATGGGCCTACGCTTTCCAAGGTCATCTTCATCGCTGGATTTTTGAAGGATTGATATACATGGTGTTGAATCGCTTTGACATCTTGCGAAAAACGGCACAATGAACACCGAGGTCGCACACCATCGACAACCAACTCGACGTGATTTCCATCTTCACGTACATTTCCTTACCGGAAATAACCGCTCGTATCATTACATTTCCTTGTCAAGGTGCGAGATCCATGCCCTGCCAAGACTTTATTGTGAAGATAAGCTTTTGGTAGGTCTTTCGGCAATGATCATCCGCAGGCCATCACGACATAATGGGGAAAGATGGTGAACACACCGGCCTAGCAATCCTTCAGGCACCCTTGTCTGCCACAAACGATTAAGTGCTTGGCAAGGCTCGGGAGATTGTCTCTTTCCATCTTGGCGAACCGCGTGGTCGGGAGCATCTGACCAACCACAAATCTTTCAGTTTGCATTAGCACCGAGACCTTTGGTGATTGCTTTCGTATGTGCCTAATCCTTCGCGCCGGATCCATCTTTCAGGTGATAACGGTATGCTAGAATGTTTAGAGAATGGTGTTTCTTGTCTCTGGGATACCAGCTGTATGGTACAAGATCTGCGCCGATGTCACCTTCAACGTCCCCTTGCCAGGAATCAAGCCGAGGCACTTTCACTTCAGTAAGCACTGCTCCAGGGTCTGGGTGAGTACTGCTGGCGGGGAGTTCCACGTTTCGCCTGGAATGTCTTCTGTCTTACAGGAGCCTGCATGAAATGGGGCAACTTGCCAGGACTTAGGTTGCAGGGTATGTCTCTCGAGACATCAGCTGCCAAGCCTCAATGAGCCGTGCCCTTTGTCAAGAAACTACTGGTAAGAAGAAACAATATCAGAAAATCGATTGAAACGTTTGCATCACGGCTTTTATTTGATGACAGCGAAGTTCTATCAGGATCTAGGGCCAGTGATACCAAAAGGCTGGTTTTGATATCTCCGTACATTGTTGCCCTTTGTCTCGGGGTGCTCAACATCAAGGTCCCATTGATCAGGCACCTCGAGACCAGCATCAAGATGATGCTTGTTAAGGAGAACCGATATGCCGTCTCGAAATAACCAAGGGTCGTTCGTCCTCCTCTGCCAGTCTTCCAATCTCGTTTGCAGCTTCTTCAGCACATCTTGATAGTCCAGGTCCTTTGCCAAGTTCTTGACTTCGTTGGGATCATTCACCAAATCATACAATTCTTCTGCAGGGCGGTAGAAGTAGTCCTTGAGTTGTCTCTCGCCGATCATCTTTGGGTTCTGATCCGCGTTTCGAATATCTTCCCACGTCAGCGAGCCGTAAATGTCGTTGGCGAAGGGAAAGTCAAGCCTCCAGGCAATATTGCGGTGATACTTGTAACGCCTGGTTCTGATGTAACGTGTTGGCCAATAGTTGGTGGACTCATGGAATGTGTGAGATCCAAAGACATGATCCCAGTCGGCGAGATCGTGGTTCTTGTTGACGATGTCGAAGAATGAGCGACCGGCAAGCTGTGACTTGGCTTCGCCTGAGGCATCGCCTAAGATCCAGTCCAAGATTGTAGGCAGAACGTCTACATAAGATACAAGATTCGGGTTGACGGATGAAGCTGAACCTGGAAGTCTGGCAATGAGAGGGAGCCGAATACCAGCGTCATACAATGTAGTCTTGGAGTTTAAGAAAGGAGGGCCATTGTCGCTCATAAAAATGACCAAGGTGTCTTTTGCATAGCCAGATTCTTCTAGCTCGTGAAGAATCATGCCAACGCCTTGGTCAAGACGGCTGATGGCTTCTGCGTAACTCGCAAGCTCCTGTCGCACACCGGGAGTATCGGACAGAAATCCAGGAACGATCATGTCCTCCGGTCTGTACGTAATACTCTTGATTTTCTCGTCGACAGGTTCATCATTGCCGAAACCTCCACGTGTGCGGTCGCGGTGAGGATCATGGTATCCGACTGTGAGTACAAACGGCCGACCATCTTCCTTGGAAGCACTGAAGAACTCTGCCGCACGCTGAGAGGACCACCACACATCTCGCGTCAAGCTCTCGGCCCGCCAATCCCAGGGATAGACGGCATCAGGCCCGACATGGACCTTGCCGATGATTCCGGTGCGAACCCCGTTCTTGGCAAGCAGAGCAGGACCGGACTCGATGTGATCAAACGTCATGAAGTGATGCTTGCCACTGTTGAGTCCGTACTGGCCATTCTGGTGAGTGTGAAGGCCGGTGTAAATGGTTGAGCGACTTCCACTGCAGGATGCGGTGCTTGCAAAAGCATTGTCGAATCTGGTGCCTTCGGCGGCGAGTTTGTCGATGTTTGGTGTTTTGATGTAAGTGCAGCCATAGCAGCCGAGCTGTTTACCCAAGTCGTCTGCGACGAGCAAGAGAACATTTCTTGGCGCCATTGTTGGGAGCAAAATGACCAAGAGTTGAAGCTGGGCTTGTTGAGGACGGGAGGATCAGATGCAGCCTGCGAAATAGCTTGAAGTTGCATAAGACAAAGAAGTGTTGTCTCGCAAGAGACGCCCACGATGTCAGTTCGAACGCATACGAATGATGTGAAATTCAGGATTATGACGTCTTCAAATATAATGATACCCTTACCGTTCTTATCTAGTTGTACGCGAAGCAAAAGTACTCGAGATGCCGGTTTCCCGGCCCAGCCACACATTATGTCTCTCCTCAGAGTGAGGCATCATGACAACCCACATTACAAACTTAAAGTATGGTCCCACTCGAATCCTTCCACCACAATATTCATTGTCGGATGTCGGCAAGTGACAGCTCAAATTCCACCAATACCGTGAGTTACGTTCTACAATAGCTTCGGAAGCTTGGGGATAAGCCGGTCGAGAGTTGACTTGATCACGCAATCACAGGGGGCAACTTTAGCTTGGCAGTTTTGGGATTTGCTTGCAGACTCCATACCTTTTCCGAGCTAGTAGGACGCTCTTTGTACCAAACCTTTCGGTATCATTTCTGAAGCTCTGTTGCCTGGATAATCGGATCGTACCCTCACTTGATGAACGCATGTTCATTCCTCACTTCTCAGCTTTGACACCAGCCGTCAAGGCCACATATTGATGACATTCACCTGAGGCTGACAAGCTCCAGTCAACTTCCTTGATAATAGTCTAGTCTTAAACGAGACGAAAGCCCGAAAGACTGTCAGACGGGGCCTTCGTGATGCCCTAGATCTTTCCGCGGTACCATAAACTTCGACAGGTCGAGCAAGGAAATTTCCCTCATGAGTCAATACTCGGCTGCTTACTTTAGCTCAGGCCCCAAGCAAGCTTCAAGAGCCTGATCGGCAAGCTCATCCGATAGAGCCCATCTATCAGGGTATTGTGAATAGGGTCATCAAATGTCGTGATTTGAATTGAAGGATTGTCTTTCTTCTTCGAGATAAACAAAGTCAAAGAGACGTTCTGTTTGTATTTAATCCTCGCGTTTCAACTTTTTAGTGACTGAAAATATAGAGCATTCTACGCAGTAATACTCTATCATAGCGAGATCAGACAATGAAAGCCACTTATCCCTTAGGCTTCCTCTCAGCATGGCGGGCGGCAGCTCAGCTTACTGGTGCGGTCGGGCCAACCACAAGTTTGAGCCAGAAAACTACAGAGTGTAATATCTTGAATTATGGGGCAGTTAACGATAATTCCACAGACGCCGCCGATGCCATAGAGAAAGCCTTCAAGGCATGCGTCTTACCTCATGCAGGAAGCCGGCTCATTGTCCCTGATGGCCAGTACCTGATCAAGCGCACGGTGATTCTGTCGAATGGAACCAACTGGGCTTTCCAACTCGACGGTCTCATAACTCTAGCGTACGGTGGCAACTGGACTGTTGATCGTGAGTTGATCTTGCAAGGCTTCGCTGGAGTTGGGCCGCTGAACGCAACCATCAACGGCGAAGGCGATGGCCAATTTCTGCAGAACGGCATCACAATCATCAATCGTACGTTTTCTTCTCCTCTCCAGTCGTGAGAGTAACTAACACTAGTAGCTGTCGACTTCGAGTTTTACTCCAAGAGTGGGAAGGGTGCCATTCAGGGCCAAGGCTACTTGTACAGAAACCTCGCCAAGTACGGAATCTAATAAAACACCCATTCACGATGATTGGTATGAATGGCATTTGCTAACGACTCGCAGTACACTCCGTCCCCGACTGGTCCGCCTGATTTCTCCCATCAACACTGCAGTCCATGATCTCATTCTGGTTGACAGTCCTAAGTTCCATATTGTCTTCGATTTTGCTGTCAACCTTGAGGTTTACCACCTGACAATCCGAGGCGCTAACCTTGGCTCATATGATGGCGTCGACGTAGTGGGCACGAATTACTGGATCCACGACATCGAGGTACACGCCCCGCATAATCCGGTTTCGAGTCAATCGCCGATGTTAACTCGCTCTTAGGTCACCAACAGAGACGAGTGCGTTTCCGTCAAGAGTCCTTCTAACCATGCTTTGGTAGAGAACTTGGTCTGCAACCAAGCAGGATCTGGAATCTCTATCGGCAGTCTGAATGTCTCTGCTTCCATCGCCAACATCGTAAGGATCGAATCAGTCATTTCCGGTTATGCCTACTAAGATTGAACAGCATGCACGTAACATCAGCATCATTCAGGGAAACAACATCGCATTCATCAAGACATACCCTGGAGGCTCAGGGTATGTCACAAACGTGACCTTCGAAAATTTTCGCTCCAAGGCATCTCTCTATGGGTTGGACGTCAATCAATACTGGCAAAACACATTTGAGCCAGATACCGGTGCTGTTGCTCTGAGCAATCTCGTCTTCCGCAACTTCTCAGGTGGGCCTCCATGTTGTGTTCCGGCACTGGATTGATCATTGCTAAGAGCAGGAATCTAGGCTCCGTCGCTGATGGTGCCAAGCGGCCACCTTTGTATCTGGTCGCCAATGACCTGACATATGCTACAAATGTCACGGTGGAGGAATTCAGTCTCTGGACAGAGTCTGGCACCAGTGTTGTCAATAAAATCAGCAACATCTTTGGCGCCGGAGATAATTCTTATGGGACAGGCAATGGTATCAAATCACTTGCAGCAAAGGCGTCACCTGCACCCTACACCAGTACTTATACTATCACGGCATCACCAACAGGTTGGACGGCTCCTCAGTCGCCAACTTGGGCCTTGCCAAATACTGGATATGGAAGTAAGTCGAATCTGAATGCCATCACCCGCTGCTTTCTGCTAACATCTAGCAGCCGACGTCGCAATTCCGGTCTACACTCCGGCACCGCTTTGGAAGCCCGAAGGCGAGTATGACAAGCATTATTGGGGGTCGTTCTGAGAACTGTGGCTCCTCTTGCCGCATATCACAACCGTAAAACCATGGTTTTAGGTTCTAATCAGACTGTTCACGCCTTGAGTCGCCGTCAAGATGTAGCTAATAGTAGTCCTTGAACATACTATTGATTTTTTGTTATGTATGCCTATGTCTAGATTCGGACTGATATCTAGAAGCATATGATCCCAATTACCGCATCTCCTCTTTAGTCATTGTGAAAAGTTATCTTCCTTGCCTCGCCATGGTTCATTCCTGCAGCAACTCACGGGTGCTCTAAATTCGACAAGTCCACTTTGAGTACAACCTGAGCACTGATCAACTTCATGGTAGTATCGATACATGTAGTCTCGTCAGGAGCTTAGCAAGAGACAATTAAGTCTTTGCTAGGAAGGACCTCGCGATGATGATGAAAAGCATGCCAAAGCTATCGTGTCAAAGTGATTGAGTAATGCCAATGAACGAGACAGCATCGAAAGTTCTTCTACCTAGGCAGGAGTAGTTGAGTCAAGCAGCATATCTGTAACACTTTCCTAGAATTCACTGTTAGCGCAATGTTTAATTCAGACGTGCTCCTACAAAATCAAGTTGGCCGTCACCTCGGATGAGCAAGGATCTGTCGCGTGTCTTTCGGCGCGAATACGAGACAGTTTAGCCATAGGTCCAAATGTTTCTTGGAGCTGAACAGACATAAAAATCTGGTTGGACTCTTCCAAAGAGCCCAACTCTCTTAGCAAAAGAGGATGGAACAAGGCGGTGGGACGATCGAACAAAGTTTCTAGATTTATTCGACAGCAGTGCGTGGGTATCTTGGATCTAATCAAGCATGCTGATGCGGATAGCACTCGAGAGAAGCAAGGAATGACACCGATTTGTCCTGAATCCCGGGGGAATCATATCTTGTTCATACAGGAGATCCAGTGTCCAACTTGAGATCATGCGAAAGAAACTTTTGATCCATTGCATGCAGTCCCACACCACTTATGCCAGACTTCTGTAAAGTGGCTCTTTCAGCTCGATCCACAACTGTGGACAGTACGAACACCACGCTCGAGGCCCTGAACAGCAGTAGTCAGAAGTTTTGACTCCCATATCACCCAGAAACAGAGACACGTACCACGTAACCATTCCATACGCCAATGAGGTCCGCCATAACGCAGTGTCGAGTTTTGAAAAGTCGACATAGTTACCAAGGTCCGTTAACACACCATTATGCGCCAAGTATTGTCGAGCCGCCGGCCTGGAGGCGTAAAAGCAGAGACCCATTGAGTAAGTAGCAAGGCTTATTATCGACAAACGCGGATCCGATGGTTTGTTGAAGTCTGAGTTGATGAAGATCTCGATACCAAGGGCAGCGCACTGCCGAAGTCAATGTTAGGGTCGCCCATTATTTGTAAGTCTACCACTGGGGACACAGTTACTGACTGTTATGATCATGGCGGCTTCCTTGATGTCAAGGAGTGTCTGATTCGACCCGTCATAATACTTCATAGCGTTGCGGTACTCCTGGCTTCGTAGCCATGCTGCGAAACATATTGTGTATGTGGTAAATGAGAGGGTTGCCATCTGAAAGAATCGGTTGACGTGTATCGCACCACGGAAGAGAGTTCGGAATGACATACTTCTCGATGGCGTATGGTGTGTTTTTTTGCACTTTGGCATCAGTCAAACGCACGAGAGCAATATCAGTGTCAATAGACTAGGTGTCAGCAGCAGGCTACCTCTATATAGATTGGCAAGATCCGGAGTATTGACTCAATGGGTACGAGCGGGCACTACCTGATGTTTGGTAACATCCGTAAACGTCAGCCAAAGTCGTCATGAGAGGTGGCCCGACTTAATTGCGTCCATGAAGAAGACTGTGTACCGCGATCTAAGCCCGCACCAGCAAGGCGGAGCGGTGCTCCAAGAAACTGATTCGACCTTGGCACGCCCACGCTCCGAACGAATGGGACCACTGCCCTCTTCCGGCCGGAAGCGTTACAGAGCAAATTGACGGTGTTAATCCCGACTTGCGGTGTCTCAGTACCCTTGGCACTATGGGCTCCGTGGCACGGTTGAATCTACCGCTGCTCGCGTACCACGTTCATCCCATTCAGACATGGAAGAGTCTTCCACCTAGTTGCGACTGCGGATGTTGGCCAAGGCACACTCACCCATAGAGCTTTGATCGGTATATGAGGCCAAGATCATATCCTCTCCCCGAGCAGAATTTCTGCGCTATGTTCAGATGCTGGTTCTCCCGTTCTTTCAAGATCTGGCGCTAGAGTAACCTTCTGACTCGAGAGTTGACACTTCGGGATGGAGTTCTATCACGATTTGGAAATGTCCATATCCAGACAGAACTTAAGTCAGCTGATACTCTTTGGCCAACATTCACAAGACCAAAGTGCATCACGCCGGTCGCTGCTATGCCTCACATTCAGATGTGCACTTGGTGGTGAGTTCCATTTTTGGGCGCCATGAGAAAAAGCATGCACCACTAGTACTGACCCTACTTGATTGGAGGATTGGTTGATTTCACTGATGATGGCACTCTTGGCGAAACCTCTCACAGAGCAGCCGACTGTCGTGGGGGTTAGCCGCCAAAAGCTGCAACTTAGGCGCCTGCATGCACGTTGGTTGGACCTCCTGAAAAAGGGGACTCGCTCGCCACCTATCAAGTCGTAGTAAAAGCTAACGAAAAGCATGTTCGCATCTTGTGTGTGGGCGTTACTGCAAAGCGCATGCATAAAGGTGCGCAGTGATCTACAAAATGCCCCCCAAAAAGCGAGGAGGAGGGATGGAAATGATGGAAATGAGCAACACTGCCTTGGTTTTCTGGTCGCTTAAAGCCTTCCACTGGCAGGGCTCAGCAGCAGTTGCCTTTTTCGCATAAAGTACTTGGCAGCAAGGCTCAAAATCGGATTCATCTAGGACACCTCCCCAGGCGAAAGTTCCCACTCCAAACACAATCATCTTCTTCACACCATAAAGCTTTGGTTATCAGGCGTTCAGTATGGCCGTCGACGGCTCGAACTGTCCCGAGGACAGCAACTCAACAGACTGCCTTCTTCGATCTTTGATGCATCTTCTCAACGAGCAAAAGAAGGCTGAAGACAACGAAACCAACTGGGATCCCATCACGTTCTTCTTCACCCTTCCAGTCGGAATCCTCGCAACTATTTTTGCCGTTACTACAGTCTTTCAGGGAATTTTGGTTGCTGGAAAAGGACGGAGGAAGACAAACAAACGTGCCATCGGGAAATGGCACCAAGCGACCGAGTGGCACTGGAATTGGCAAGATATGTCCTTCGAATCTAGGGCATGGGTGCCCATTCTACGTGAAGATACTTGGAATATGCGGTCTGATTTGAAGGATAATACCGACAATGAGGAGACGGCACAAAGACCCAGTCACTTAACACGGCTTACCACCGTTCCCGTTCGAATTACAAGACACCTCGGCAAAGCTCTGAAGAGTTGTTTCTCCTGGCTTCCTCATTCCTGGACTCAGAAGCTTTTGACCTGGAAGCAATGGGCTCAAAACTCCCAGCCAAAGTACCAGGCTAATCCTGCTGCCACCTGGGTTAGATTTTTTGAGAAGGTTGGCCTCGGATATCTTGATAACCCAACATACAAAAGCCACCTGCAGTTAGTTACCGCGGACTATCTCCCAGATGATCTTATTGCTGCTCCTGCGTATGGACAGGTTGGAGCTATCATTGCAGCTGCAGCAGCAACAGGTGCTCAGGTCAAGATGACTGACGACAAGTCTCTTTACCCAGTAATTCTTGGGCGGCAATTCCAGTTCGACTTCCGGCAGCACCCTACCCTTGGTACTATCGGCGCATACGCACAGTTTACCCAGAGAGACCGCGATGGGAAACTATACGCGGATAGAAGTTGCAGCTCGAGAAACATGAATTTAGAAGATTCCCCGCCGCCAGAAAAGCTGGCCATGGCCATGAAACACTGTCGCGGCGAGATTTGTCTTGAAGATGGTGTGATACTCTCCTTCAAGGGGATCCCACAAACCACACTAAACCTATTCAAAGAATCTCACCGCTTTCAGCTTATTGAAAGATTGGGAGACCGAAATCACAATGGGGATCATTCCCCTCCCAGTCTTAACGGTATCGACGACGTGGACGTTTACTGCCCGATCATCATCTTTTTTCTCGCTGCTACACCAATGTGCGCTCCTGCGCTCTTCCCGGCTTCAATCCTGGAAACTAAGTTGCCTCTCACACCGGTGGGACTCAATGGAAGATATTGGTCAGCACTATGTCTGGAAGCTTTTGACAGTGCGACGCCCTCTGAAAGGCCGATTGGTTATGAACAACCACAATGGTCTGGGTTCCGTAAATATTGGAATACTGTCATGCCGCTGGAAATTCACGATGTCCTCAAACTCGAGGATCCAATAGCTTATGTTTCCTTATGGGTCAGCTACATGCTGAGGGAATCTGATCGAATATTAGCGCCAATACCACGACAACGAACGAGACATGTCGGTGCCATAAGCCAACAGCTTGAGATTGTTCGAAATCAAGACGAAGAGATCAATTACGAGAAAATCGCCAAGAAAGCTATGGACGACACGATCCCAAGAAGGATGAACGAACAGGGGCCGATTTTGGAGGCTATTCAGGGCGACGAGCTGGTGCTTCAAGTTTGCATCAATTTTCTTCGGAACCCTCCCGCGCTCCTGAAATGGTTTGCTACTTCTTCAGCCGGCAACCAGAAAGAAATTCGATCCAGGACTCACAGACAGCTGTTGAAGGTTCAGGGATGGCTCGAAAAGAGAGGGAGCGAGCATTTCAAATCTCGCTCAATCTTACTCTCCAAAATCACTGTCATTCTTTTGAAGGCGCACAAGGCAGTGGATGGAGACCATGCCCCGGAACGTTACACAGCCCCAGATAATCCACGCTTCGTGGATTACGGCTCACTACCAGACATGAATCGAGATTATCTTCGTTCCTGTCATTCAGATGCGCTATATTCTCTTCGCACTCTACTCGAAAGTTTCGGTCTCGACGAAAGCACCTCCCACCACATCAATGAAGTTAGAAAATTCTCCGAACACAATGACATCGGCTGGCTAGGCACCAATGTGCCGCAAGAGCATCAGGAGTCTTTCCAGCAAGTTCGAGATAAGATAAAGAAGCATCGGCGAGATCTTTTACGCTACTTCAGCTTCCAAGACTTGCGCCTCAAGAATTGTGTCTTGAACGTTTATTGCCTGTTGGAAAGATTGGCCATTGTGGTAGCTCGTAATTCGTCTCCGGAAGACAACTGCCCAGAATGGGAACGACTGGCGGAGCTTGAAAGTCCGCACAATGACACCGACGATGTGATTGTATACCGGTACCTAATGCTGGCCGTTTTGTTCCGAACGGCTCCTGATAGTGAAAAGATGCTTCACTCAGGGGTATGGGACCAGGTGGTGCCCATAATTTAGACCTCCAGCTAAGAAATATTGTGTTATTGATTATCTTAGCTAGATACTCATAAATTTCAACACGTTGATGGGTAGGACTTTGGACGAGAGGCAATTTCGATTTTCGTTTCCGAGTGCCTCTTGGATCAACATCCGTCTTTGATCCTTTTCCGTTGTGATGGGTTACAAAACAGCCTGAACATGCACGCCTTTCTCGTCATCCGATTCATGTACCATTCATCTGGTGATAGATGGAAGCCATATTATCTTTCTGACATGAGGGGGGAACACGAAATCACGTCACAACTCGTTAGACGACGTCCGGAATGGCCAGCTTCAAGCTGAAGCATAGCCTGAGCATTATTCACGCGCAGATTTCATCACACTACAAGTCTTTGAAAGGAGACCGTCAAAAACGCTCGACATACGTGGAAAGTTTCATGAAGAATCCGAGTGATTTACAGGAAGTATCTCGACTAACATAAAACTGATCAGTCCACACCGAGAGCTTCTTCGCAGCCCCATTTACTGCCCACTGCCGTTGTTGACCAACAGATTGGGCGATCCCTTCGGGTCGCCAACAACGTCAGGGATAGCAAGCTCCAGGATTCTGTCAGTAACCTCCTTGGGCGTTACAAGACCGCCCTCCAAGGCTCTGAGGTAGCACACGAGACCGGCGACAAGCGGTGCCGCCATACTGGTACCAGTCTTCGTCGCCGTGCCCGTGTCAGAGCTATAGCTAGCAGAAATAATGTCCTGGCCGGGTGCGAAAACGTCCAGCTCGGGGCCGTAGGAGCTGCCGTAGATGCCCTCAATGATATTAACACGACCGCGGTCAGGGCGCGTCATGCCGACGGTGAAGGACTCGGGAAGTCTGGCGGGGGAAGTGTCGGTGGCGGGCTGGTTGTCGTTGCCTGCCGCAACGACGGTGAGGATGCCCTGGTTGTAGGCGGCGAGAACGGCGTTGTCGAGGGCCGAGACGTTCTTGGCGCTCAGAGACATGTTGAGGACGGACTTGCCCTGCGCGCCCTTAGTCGTGATGTCGTTGACAGCCCAGTTGAGACCGGTGAGGATGGCTGAGGTGGAACCCTGAGGGAAGCGTTAGCACGAAGAAATGTGGACAGGAAGATGCTGTAATTACCGTAGAGCCATCGAACACCTTGATATCAATGACCTTGGCCTTCTTGGCGACGCCATAGGTCTTGCCGACGATGGTCGCGGCAACGTGAGTGCCGTGGCCGTCGGTGTCAGAGTTGGAGCCAGGAGAGACGGTCGACCCGGTGACACCGTTGATACCGAAGCTGGCGCGGCCCTCAAACTCGGAGTGCGACGTCCGGATACCCGTGTCAAAGACGTAGGCAGTCGTGCCCTCGCCGGCGGAGCTATCGTAGACGTACTCAGTAGAGCCAGCCGCCTTGTGAGACAGGTCACCCAAGCTCCAGATGCTGCTCGCCTGGGTAGTCAGGTCGCGCTTGGAGAGCGTCGACTCTTGCTCAGTGGGGTCGACAAAGATAGGCTGGTCGATCTCGACGGAGAGGACCTCGTCGAGAGCGGCAATCTCCTCGAGAGTCGCGTCGTCGAAGCTACCGCTGTAGGCGTTGAAGTCGCCAATCTGGAACGTCTTCTCCACCGTGCCCGCGGACCCATCACGGCGGCGGAGGAGGCTGCGCACCGCCTTGTGATGCGCGGTGACGGCCTCGGGAGTAGTGCCGGGCTTGAGCTGGATGATGTACTTGCCGGACATGAGGTCCGTGTCGGCACGGCGGTCGATGCCCTTGGGCGCCGCGAGGGCAGGCACGACGGCGCCGAGGATGGCGAGGATGGACGATGCCTTCATCTTGGTCGATCACACGAATTGGCACTGGGAAGTCGATGATGATGACCTTCTCAGGAAAGGGGAAGGGTTGTCGGATCCTGGATCACCTTTAAATGCAGCCATCTTGCCCGTTGCGATTGCGGAATCTCCTGTTCATGAGTCGGCCGAGTCGTCCGGGGTTGTTGAACGACTGCCATGATTCTCATTGCGTGACACGGGGCCGATGCCCTATTCAGGAAGCTCGACGGCGCCGTTGCCGCGGGTAGATCCGACCCCGGCCGGCTCCTGTCAATAGTGAAAAGCCGGTATTCTGTCCTCACTGCCAGTCAGGTCTAATTTTAGACTGGTTCACCGTTGAGGAAACTGGCTACAAGTGCCCTATCACATCCAATTCCCTTGAATCTCTTGTTTTTTCTCCTGAATGAAGTTATCGCAAACTTGTCAAAGACTGTAGATATCGTATAGCTGCTCTGTTAACCTCGTATTGATGCTTGAAGCATCGCCATATCCGGACAGCCAAGACAAAGCCCCGAAATTAGCCATGGGTCGCGATGGAACCCTGGCCATGGCGACCTTCCCCATTCTTCCTAACGGCTCTCCCCGCCAAGCTTAAAGATTCCTGCGTAATCGGCCACTGCCGAGCCCCAACGATATCCAGCCCTAGCTCCTAGCCATGCGGTCGCATGAGTCTCAGACTCTCAATTCTCGATTCGTAGGGGTCTTGTCCGCGATATCCGTGGATCGCAGCTCTGTGTGTCAGTATCAGCTATTTGCAAAGCCAAAAACTACAAGGCTCTCGGGCAACATTTCCGAATCGCGAAAACGAGAATGTAGCTCACTAGACCAAAGTCAGCAGTTCACTTCAACGCCAAGTATTGCGACTAATCCATGTCCCAATTAATACAAGCCTATTGAGTTTTCCCACCTGCGATATCAAGCTTAAAACAAGTTTAAACTTTAATGATACGACTTGGAAATACAGAAAAAGTTGTCTTGATAAATATTTCCATTCGTTGGGGTCAGTTAACATTGGCTCAGCGTGACGCAGTGACACCTTTGCAACGACCGACGAGCTCGCCATTTTCCCATTTAATCAACTTCTCAATCGCTTTGAACCAGCCACATATCGAACCAGTCAACCATGGCACGAAGACTCTGTTCCTTGCACCAACCTATTTTTAGTTAGCTTAGATCATCCGAGATGACGCAAAAGTATTTTGGCTGCTGAGACTCACGCTGGTAAGGGTCCGTTGGATCTCCTTTCACGGCGAAACCGTGTGACACGCCTTGGAAAACCTGAAGGTGATAAATCTTCTTCTCTCTTTGAAGGTAATCAATTGCTTTTCTTCTTGCCTCAGTCGGGAATGCTTGGTCATTCTCGGCGCATGAAAGTAGGAGAGGCTCTGTGGTAAATTGGGTCAGCCGTTTCAATCTTGTAATGATGTAATAATAACGCGCCATAGCAACGACGAAACAGTTGTGCTCATACATGCCAAGTTGGCTGCTTCGTGGACGATAATGAAAGCCGAAAAGTCCTCGACTTTTTGAGGGCCAAACTTACTCTTGATGCTGGTGAAATGTTCCTCCTTCAACGCCGTCGGGTGCGCAAATGCACCAGCGGAAACCACCGGCTCCCCACCGCCACCAGCTCCAGCGAGCAGATTGCACACAAAAGGCGCACCGAAGCAATATCCAACGCAAGCGAACTTGGTCTCTTTGCCCGTCTCAGCCTTCAACTCGGCACCAAACCTCTCTTTGACGGCCGCTGTCCACTTGGGAACATTTTCCGTGGCAAAGTTCCAGTGCTTGGAACGCCAGGCCGCCATGTCGAACCCCTCCGGCAGCGGGTCGGTTTTGGCGTTGCGGTACTTGGAGATGGGGTCGCCGCGAAAGAAGTCCATGCCAAGTGCCGTGTATCCCGAGGACGCGAAGCCGTCCATGATGCACTTGGCGTTGACGGAGAGGCCCCACACGTCCGGGAAGTAGAGGATGACATGTCCGTTAGGCGGGAGGGCGCGCTTCACGTCTGACGGGCGGACGACGTAAGTGGGCACCTCCAAGATGTCTTCCACATCGCCGCGGGGGTTGCCTTCGTGGAGGGTGCCTGCCCAACAACACGGTGCCGGGGGTTGGGCGAGGTATTCTTGATTGCTTGATGATTTCTCCGCCATTTTATGTTTTGATGATAGAACTTGGGTCTTCTGTAAACGAATATGAGTGTTACTGGATGCGACTGAGCTTAATAAATCGGGGTGGAAACGGGGAGATAAAGGAAATGCCGCATCGGTACCGACTGCACATGGAGTTAGTGCGGCCCCGCGGGGTTTCAAACGGCTGCACACAGACCAGAAGTTCGGTCCAGAAACCTTGTTTGTGAGAGAATGGCGTGCTTCGTTCAGCAACTACTGTACCCAGAAGCTTTCCATGGTCAAATTCTGCATTATAGAATTTCCTAACGCTGCGGATTCAAACACATGGTTTCTACAGTTGACTTTTCACCTACTTTTGGCCTATATTGAGCTGATGCCGTCTCCATAAGTCACCTTCTCACGGTCAACTCCCCCTCTATCAGAATTTAGTGCATGATATTGTATGTCTCCAATGTCAAAGAAGCGAGCTCCTTACTGCAACAAAGATCCCTCACTTATACGTAATGACGTGCATCCGTCAGCTGCATGTTCAAGAGCTATTTCCCATTAGACCTTTTCGAAATGATAGTGAGCATGCTTGATCGGCACCATGGTCATTTGATAGGTTTATGGTTGCAATTCGAAAGTTGACGAGAGGTCTAAGCATGTCCTAGCCATAGCCCATATTCCCTGAGATCTGTTCCTTCCACGCAAATCTTCAACACGGTTGGCCTGATACCCAATAAAATGACAAACAAGAATATGTATGTACATAACTACATATAATTTCCCACGCAGATACACAATGGCTCTACTCAAGTATGTCCCATAATAAGGTAGACCATCTAATCTCTACAACATACTTAAGGACGAACCAGCACCCGGAAGGTAGTTGAGTGAGTCTCCAGCACTCCGCTTCTTTGCAGCGTCTTTGCCATTTCATTCCCATAAGGTTGTGAGGAGCAGCTGATGAGCACTGTTGGTTGTGTTTTGTTCTTGTCTCGTCCCATTTCGTATGCCTCAGCAACGATGTGGGGAGTAAAGTGATATTCGTCGACTGGAGTTACTGCGATGAAAGAATCTATTGTCTTCTCCAATTGAATCCATGAGGTCTCAGCGTCCGATCCTGGCTTCAGCGACCACATGGTCTCGCCATTGACAAAGTATTCTTCTTCGCTCTGAACGACATGAGGTTGGACATCTTGGTATGCGTCTCTTGTTCTGCAGCATAGTAGACTTATGAGTCTCCGCCGCACAAGTGTGAAGAAACATGGTGCAGGATGCTGGAATTTGCCCTGTTTATTGATTCCCCGCCGGTCTGTTGGCGCCCCGATTTTCTCCTTCGAGTGAGGTACATAGCTAAAAGTCATGAGATGATGGATTACCACTCGAGGTTGGAATGCTCTCTGAAGTTGGGTGATGATAATGTTGTAGACTTGGAGGCTTTCATTGACAATGTGGTCCCAGGAAACATCTGCCTCCACAGGCGTTATATACATCAGGCCTGAAATATGCCTTGCCGCCCTTGCGGAGAGACTCCGCGAGACGGATTGATGAGTAACTAGGAGGTCAAATTTTTTTCGGTCAAAGACGCACATGCGCCAGCGCCACCGCTTATTGTGGCTTGCAAATTCCTCTGATGATTTGTTTGTGTGACGCACTGCCACCACATCAACACAACCCATGCAATCAGGCTGCGGTCAGCTGCACCCTGTTATGGATGTCGACTAACCATACAGACCGCGCTTTAGTGTCATTCGCCAAATAGAAATTCGGACCCGACACGCCTGAGAAACATTTTTCCAACGAGGTGCGTCACAACCCATGGCGTGACCAATTGACTGTATATTTTCAGAGCGCCTTTTGAGCAGGCTACTAACGTAATGCATGAAGTTCTCCAGTTCGTATCCCAACATTGGTCGACTGTTTCCGTACCAGTAGGTAAGTCTCAGAACTTCAGCGCTGATTTTCAATATTCATGCGGTTATGACTTCTATTTGCATATTGCATCAGTCCAATCCCGTCAAGATGCCACGGGTGGGATATCGGAGACTACTTCTTATGCTAGGTATTTGCTTGGTTTCTCACCGCGTGGTTGCGAAAGATATAATCTCCCTCAAGGTGCATCTGATTCTGCAAGTCGAGTTTTTAAAGAGCCGGATCAAATCTCTTGTGCAAGCAAGGATCTAGTTCTTCTTCTCGTCGCCTTCACCTCCACCTTCAAATGAGTCAACAAGTACTCGACTGCAGGTTACAAGGTGCCCACATCTCGGACGAGCTGGCCAAGGTTCTAGCAGGTCGTATATGGCGATTGGATTACACTAGACATGAAGGGTAGTATAACTCAAGGAACATTTCCTCTCTAGACTTGAGTTGACTCTTAGCTATGTGATAGACCGGCTTCCGAGCTTGACAGCTATGTCTTTGCCTTAGAGGCAAAGCTGCAAGTCTTTTCTGAGAGTCTACATGTCATTCGTCACTTCCGCCACCTGGTCGATTTGATCGATTTGATTCAACAGAACCGAAATCAGCCTCGCGAAGAGATCGGGCAGTATGCTAGGATTTTATGCAATCGATGGTTTACAGATCCATTGGAACTTAATGTGCCTGTAGTATGTGTTCCCTCCCAAGGTTTTGTTTTCAGGTTCAAGTCTTGTGACAACTGCTGTGCTGGAGTACCACATTTGTGCTAACCCTGTTCCCAAGCCTCCTGCAGTTTACAATTCCATCGACTTCGCCGTTGATGTCTGGCTATTGCGTCGCTACAACACAGCTGGCTTGAGTCGAACGCCAGGTGAACACATTTTTGCCTGGGAAGGTGCTCGTACTCCCATGACTGACGCCTTTCGACTCATTTTGCCCGGTCATCAAGACATAACTTCGCCACCACCTGATCAAGCCTTTTCAAGCACACTCACTCTGCGCGACTTACACGCACTTGGGGATTTTGTCATACAGCCTACCGACAATCTATTTCAACATCTTTTAGTGCAAAAACACCGGAACAGGAAGATGCGGCCCACGGTGTACGTTTTCTTCACTGTATCTGCTATTTCCAAGCTACAGACATGGAATGAGCCGTCAAATGGGTTAGTTAATGGCCTGTCTTGAATAGCAATTAAGACGACATGATTATGAGTACTAATTGGAGGGCAAAGCGTTCATTTCGACGACCCCAAGTTCCTTGAAGAGACTCTTCAAACATTGGCTCTACTGCTCCCATCTTACGATGAACATACCCAAAGCTGGTTTACAAAATATTGCAAGAAGATGCAGCGCAATTTGCCACGCAACAGTCTACCTGCAATTGACCGTCGTGCTGGACGACTGCCTTTTGCTTCAAGGCGTAAAGTTGATTATTACTACTGGCTCCCACGACTGCTAGATTTGGAAAAGGAGTTTGCAAACTCATCCCCGAGAACTCTGAGACAATTCTTGCGTGACCGTCGGCGTTACCGTGAACTGACTCTATACTGGGTAGCTGTCATCGCCCTAGTGCTGACTCTGATATCATCTTTGACTGGTGTGGTATCCGCCATTGTGGGTGGCTTGGCTCTGAGGGGGGGCAAAGATGGCAAAGGGTCACTCGATTCAGTTTGCTGTTGCCGCAACGTAGACCCCGTCACAAATATCTTAACGGTAGCAAGTGTGATTACGGCGTCTGCGCCTGGGATGACTCTTGAGCCAGCTCGAATCATAGATCCATCCCAGACAATGATTGTCACGGTAAGAATTACTACTACAATTACAGTGGCCGGGGCGTGATGTTGCCCAGTATCTGATTCTCAGGTCGTTATTACGTGGTACATCTATCTGGACCGACTTTTTTCACGGGCACTATCTAAACTAAGGTGGTCACCCTTCAAAACACTGTGGATTGTTACTCGTTCAATTCGTGTCTATCTTTTCAAGCTCTATAAGTCTATGTGTGACATGCCATTCACGCAGCTTCTAGCCTTCAGCCTATGCCGCGCTTCCATTCGTTTCAAAAAAGGTCTAAACAGTATACGGGTATCTATGAGCTCTCGTACTTGGCCAAGATGCTCTCAAAGTCCTTCCAGTTGTGCATAACATCAAAAGCGCCCAGCTCCTCGCTGAAGAGCTTGATCATGGAGTCCAGCTTCTCTTGGCCCTCCTCGTAGTAGGGTCCGACGTATCCCAAAAGGGGAATGCCGGCGTTCTTGGCAGCAGTGGCACCGCTTCTGCTATCCTCGATGGCGATGCACTCGCTGGGCTTGTAACCGAGCTTCTCGCACGCGTGGAGGTAGATGGCCGGGTTGGGCTTGGAGACAGGGGGGTCGATGCTGCTGGCAGCGGAGAAGATGCCGACGTCGGGCTTGTCAAAGAACTGGTCCATCTTGGTCTTCTCAATGGAGGCGACAACGCGGGGCATGGCGGAGGAGGAGACGATGGCCATGTGGTACTTCTTGTCCTTCTGGAGCTTCTCGAGGACCTCGATGACGTTCTCGCAGGGCTCGGCCTTTGCGCGCAGATTCGCAATGGTGGTGTCGAGCTCCTTGGCGACCCACTGGTCGAACTCGTCGGCGGGGATGGTGAAGCCGTGACGGGCGCAGAGGCCGGTCATCATGCTGCGGAAGTTCTGGCCGACGAACTGGTGCATGAGCTCGGTGCCGCCATAGCGCTTCTCGAAGCCGAACTTCTCGAGGATCTGGTTGGCGAGCTGAGCGCAGGCCTCGAACGCGGCGTTCTCGGAGAGAACGAGCGTGTTATCGCAGTCGAAGAGAAGGCACTTGATCTGATAAGAGAGCGGTTAGACGGATTGATCTTGAGATAGCTCATGAGGCCTACCCGTTGAAGCTGGGATTTTACTTACTTGAGGCATCTTGAAGGATATGGAATGAGAATTCTAAGAGGGAAGATGTGAGGGAGAAAATAGAGTGAAGAGAGAAAAGAAAGAAACTTTGTTACTGTTGGTGACAGATTTTCAATGATCGGCGAGCTTGTGAAAGGTGGGGGGTCATCTTCAGGCACAACGCGACGGTCCCTGGGCGGATCATGGATGGAGGGGCAAGTGGGTTCCAAAAAAAGAGCGCAGACAGGTTTCAGGAATACCGCACTGCATTTACTTCCCTGTCGAGCATGTCTTATCGCAAGCTTCGTTGCCAATGACAGCGAGGCGTGGGCAGGAAAGCTCAAGGATGTTCCTGACAACTCCTCCGAAACTGCACACAGTATTCAATCACCTGGTATCAACGGCACTTCTTCTCTTGATCTGACACTTGTCTACAATATGAGGCTTTGAAATGGCATTCCTCTCTACGCTTCTTTCCGATATGACCCACATCGAGGGGTTGGAGGGGCCGACCTCGAAAGAAACACTCTATCGGCCCGCCCATTGATTCTCTTCGGGATGACCAACGGGAGGCTGAGAAAAGGACCGAAAACCTTCGGTCAACGGTTCTGCGACGGCATGATGTCATTCGATGACGTAGGGCGCAGAAAGACTCCATCAAAGTGTGGATTTGGTGCAAAATGGATCCCGGTCTGACTCGTGAGCCGCGACAGCCGTCGACAACGGTAGACCCTCGACGGTGAGGTGGATAGTGGACCGTTTTGATTTTGGACAACATCTATTCTGGGGTTGGCAGCTTGGTTAACTCTTTGAGCTGTTGAAGTCGTAGCTGCGAAGCTGAGGCGTCGTACTCTCGTTAAGCCTTACTTGGTTGACCAAGACACATCCAACTTAATCTGCCTCGGGTCCGTGATTTGATTATCGAATTGGTCGCCAGCCCGTGAAACCAATTCCTCCATAATACCTCTATAGGTACTTGTATCTGAAGGCGTTTGCCTCTCCAAGTCCTTCGAGTCTTTCGAGTCCTGCTTTTGACCTGGCTTTGAAGTTGTGTTCTCTTCTTCATGTGAGGCTTTTGTCGATCGTGCAGAGCCGCATTGTGCAGCAACTGAGCTTGAGGCTTGGCATCGTAAAGATTCGGAGGGTCTACAGCGATTGATTCAGCTGATATCAAGGGAAAAGAGATGGGAATGGCGTTGAGGCTCACAGCTCTGTCCGTCGAGAAGGTTGAGGTTCCATCAAGCCTTGTGGTCTATCCGCCTCAACGTCGTTGGGCATGTGCTTGGTCGAAGGCTGGGCGGGCTGGGCGGACTGCTCCATCTCTGACGAAGTAATAAGCTTCTGTATATTTGGCAGTCAGCTCTTGCAGCTCAATAGGTAATTGACAACAATCTAGCTAGCGGACCACGATACCGCCAGCCTGAGAACTCAAGTCAAACTTATCTTGTCAGTCTAGTCGCATGTACACCGCTGGCTTGTACCTAGGTAAGAAAGGCTAAAGTCTTTTTGATTCGACAACTTTCACTTACTCGGGGTATTCTAGAAAGCGATGAAGGGTTGCGACATGCAAGATCACCGCGTCTTATCCAGGTTGAAGACGTGCAGAGGATCTGAAAAAGAGGAGAAAATTGAAGAAAGAGTGCGAGGCGCGGTCCTCCAAGTCCTAACTCGACTCTACAAAGTCAAAGGGGAAGTATGAAGTGGCTGTTGGCTTTTGGAGCCCTGATATTTCAAAGGCTAGTTCACAATAACAGCTACATCTAAAGCCCTAGTGGTTATTTGCTTCTATTCTCCTTCTTGGATCAATTTGGCCATTCGATTATCCATCTTCTTAACGGTATCGTGGAATGCAGAGAAATCAATGGCTCTGCCGAGCCGTAACTTCGTGAGGGTGTGGCAGGATGCAGGAGACACGTCGCATCGTGGACAGGGTCTCCTTTAGCCAGTACCTAATTACAACATATTGCCAACAGACTTCACTGAGAGACTGCCTATGGTCTGCCGTACTTATACACCCGATCCCCTGATCAGTCCCACGCCAGACTCTCTTAGTGGAAGGAAGGGTGGTTAGGGCACCCGAGGAAGGGAAGTGTAACGAAGATCATAGCCGCACTGGCGGACGCAACGTCCAAAACTTCCAAAACCACCACCGAGTTCCGTAATGTCCATTCAATCTTGTTAGAGGCCTCAGATTCCTGGATGTTGGAATGGAGTCGCCAGAAACAATCACTTCGATAACGCCTTTCGAGAGACTCATACACACGTCCCACAGTCTCCCAACTTTCGAGTCCTTCGGAAATCACCTTCCTCATGGCGGCAAAGTGCAGCAAAGGCTGGAACAAGACCCAGGCTTCCCGATCGGCTCTTCATTCTATTGGCCCCGAAGAAGAGGTGTGTAGGCTGTTGACATTTCTAGCAAGGGTATCTAGTACATCACGCGTGCTTGGTGGCGCGTCCGGGTCAACTCTGGGTTCCTTTCTTCCAGGGCTTGGCAAGGCAACCGGTCGCCTTGTCGTATGCCAGCCAATTACTCGGTGTGTACAGCTCGGTCAATCGCTTTCGCGACCGTTCCCTTGGTGATTTGGTGCTCCGTGTCTCTTGAACCTTCGCTCAGAAGCATTGGGGGCCGAGAACTGAATGATAATCCCGTTCCCTGCGGCCAACGGTTTTGGACGCCTCCCCCAGTATGAAACATAACACCAAAAGGTGCTTATTATTCTTTACAATGATCTATACATCCTGCGATGCATGGGATATCATAGCGGACGACTGGTTCATGGATCACAATAGTCCTGGCCTCTCTTCCTCTGACATAGCTAATCCAAGCTGGATGAATTAGCCGTACTGTCAAAGATGTTATCCCTATTGAATGCGATTTATCTCATATCTTTCCGCGAACGTGTGCATTCGACGTTGGTTCACGGCTTTGAAACACCTTTGTGCGGGCTACGTTACTTTAGGCAACCAAGGCACCCCCTTTCCGATTGCACTACGCGGAATTGGGCAGGCTACAGATTTATCGAGTAGTAAACTGGTATCAACCAAGACAATTTCCCAACTGTATCTTGAATCAATGCCCCATATGAGTTGTTTCATTGTGTTCATACTGATTAGATAATCTGAGATCCTTCTCAACATTAGCGTTGAAGTTTCCAACGTGCCATGTCCACAACGGGCTCCGTCAGCTTACACCCCCGCACAACGCCGCAAAAGTTCATCTGAAGACACATTCAGCAACTCTCCAGATTGACCTAAACAAGACTGTGAGATATGGCACCGCGGACTCGTGAAGAGCTCTTCGCCTATGGCATAGTCGATCCGTCAATCGAGGCCGTAAGTCCACGCCAGCCCACGGTCCACTAACCTCTATCTTCTCAGTGCATGCATAGTTGCTAACAACATATCTTCTTCTCCAGGAACTCGCTGCCCGGCCTCTCCGGGACCCGCAGCGCGGAGACCCTTACTTTGGACGAAATGACTTCTTCGCGATGCGAGAACATCGAGCGACGCGCTTGCGTGAGTCCCATCACCTGCGGTACCTCCCCGGCCCAATTTCGGAGCAGGTTCGCGAGGAAAACCGCAAAGTCATCATGAGAGACGGCCATGAAATCGCCATTCGGGTATATGCCCCCGTAAAGGCCCCTTCTGAAGGCAGTCCACTCATTGTGATGTATCACGAGGGCGGGTGGTGCATGGGTGATCTCTCTGACGAAGAGGTGAACTGCCGCCTGTTCAGTAGAGATCTCGGCGCAGTTTGCATCAATGTTGAGTATCGGTTAGCTTACTACTTAAGCCTTGATGCTCGGTATCAACACTGACTTAAGCAGGCTCGCTCCCGAATTTCCCTTTCCAACCGGTATCAATGACAGCTGGGACGCGTTGCAATGGGTAACTCACATGTACCACTTCCTCAATTGCGTCATGACTGACCAAGGATCGTGTCCCAGGCCGCTGAGAATGCAGCCGAACTAGGCGCAGACCCTTCCGAAGGTTTTATCATCGGTGGCGGCTCCGCGGGCGGTAACATCACGGCTGTCCTCGCCCACCTCGCCCGCGACAACAACCTCTCCCCGCCACTCACGGGACAGTACCTCTGCGTTCCGGCTATCATGTGCCTCGCTCCTCCCGAATCC
Organism: Colletotrichum simmondsii; assembly: GCA_001563135.1. Lineage (NCBI taxonomy): Eukaryota > Fungi > Ascomycota > Sordariomycetes > Glomerellales > Glomerellaceae > Colletotrichum > Colletotrichum simmondsii. The sequence continues at coordinate 13,666 of JFBX01000431.1, read as the reverse complement.
ATACCCGAAAAGTACCGCCCCGAGTATCTCAGCCACCCCTCCGTTACGCCGTGCAAAGACCCCGTCATAGGCAACACCGCCGGTGATGGGGAAGCGACACTGCGTGCTATCATTCAGCCCGATGTGGAGAGTCCTCTCTTCATTCCGTTTCACTATGGCAGAATCGGTCAAGGTCACAAGGGGCTGCCACCTACATACTTCCAGCTGGCTGGGCTGGACCCTTTCCGAGACGAGGGACTGATCTATGAGCGGGTTTTGAGAGAGGAAGCTGGGGTCAAGACAAAGCTTGATATCTATGCCGGGCTGCCTCACTACTTTTGGACCAATTGGCCACTCCTGGAGAAGAGCAGGACCTTCGTGGAAGATACACTCAAGGGTATTCAATGGCTGTTGGAACAGAATAAGTAGAAGAGAGAAACGCTGTTCTCAGGCTTCGAGGCTGAGGATTCTATTGTACAACGGCCCACGAAGTTACAAGCATCAATCACTTCACAAGTGCCGTTTGATTCAGAAAAGCTTGAGCTATTGAGAAGTCAGTGCCATGTTCGTATGTACTTATGCTTAAATACACAGCAATGCGCCTTTCGTATCATCTGCCAACTTGGCCCTCCATAATCGGTTCTCATTCAAGATGAAGATTTCTCCATTGCGGCCGAAGCAGAAGTTGGCAGCACCACCCTGAACAAGGATCTTTCCTAGCAAAACACCCCCTGCAGACCAGATGTTGACACCGTCGCCGCAGCCGCTGTACACGTTCCCGTGCACGTCGCACTTGATGCCATCTGGAATGCCGGTATCAGCCATGGCAAAGAGACGCCTGTTTGTCAAAAAGGGCTCTCCTGAGTAGGGGACCACATCGAATGCGTAGCTGTCAATCTTTGTCAGTTCATTTGATCTCATAGAGGTGTCGTATCCTGGCTGTTGGGGCCGTGCCGTAAAAACTCACATTGTTGACGCTCGTGTGAGATCAGTTGAGCCATCACCATGAATCCAGTCGGTGTCCGTAATGTACACAGTCTTCTCGTCGGGGCTGAAGCAAATACCATTCGGCCGGCCAAAGCCATCGGCCATGGCCCTAATCGACCCACGGATGGGATCATATCTGTAAACTTGATTGGGAAGCTGCGGCTTCGGCCGGATACCCTGCTCATAGCCATAAATCGGGTCGGTGAACCACAGAGAGCCGTCACTATGCACCACAACGTCGTTGACAGAGTTGAACTCCCGTCCGTGGAACGAGCTGACCATCATACGGGTCTGGTAGGGCGGTTCCGCCTCCATAAAGACCAGGCCTCCAGGCGCGGAGTGCGTGCCCTGGGCGCAGAAGACGACCCCGTCCAGGTAGTTGACACCTCCGTTGGCCATCGTTATGACGGCGGGGTTGATCTCCTCACATTTTGTCTGGGAACTGCCATCGGACGGCAGTGTGACGCGGCAGATCTGGATCTTGCGACCGCCGGCTGCATGGTCGTCGTACTGGTTGCTAGTGATGAAGAGGGTGTTGTTACGCTCGATGAAGACGCCTGCCTCGTGAGCGAAAGGATAGTCCTGGTTCTCGTGCAACAACTCGAGCGACGGTGCGGAGCCGAACAGCTTCTTGACTCGGTCGTCGTAGACCCTGAAGTTTGCCATTGTGAGAAGCGGAAGATGAGTTATGTGGTAAGCTAATTAAGACAATCAACGTCGTATTGCCTTCAATTGCCAAGAAGGTTCTTCGAGAAGCACTGCGGGAATTCTTGGCGTCGACGTTCAACGGTTGGACGGCGGTTGAAGAGCAATCAGTTGGGGCGTTTTTGTGTCTCCAGGCCGCACGGATGCGGGGCACGACTGCGGGCACGATGCACCTGTTCCTGTCACAGGATAGAGTTCGTGGGTCTGTGGCCAGCGTTCGGCCTGCGTTCGGCAAATGTCTCAAGAACTGTGTCTCCCTCACGTGCATAGTCACGGGTCGGCATTTGCACAACGAGGGACTACGGATATTGATCGTATTAGTCTACTCAAGGATTGCGCGTCAAGATAATTTCAGTTTTACCGGAGGCCAGCCGGCTGCTGTAGAGTGTAGACTATTACTATGCTAGTTGCAGTCCAACCCTCGACACCGAGTCAGGATACGGGAAGTTCGAGTCTTTTATGTATCGAGATCGATGAGCGTCAAGAGCTCTTCCCCTCGAGGGAATTTCTTTTTCAAAAAAATAAATCTTACCCAAAAGAGGGTATTCTCGCCAGTTGAGCCATGAAGATGGCCTTTAGTCCACTTTATGAGACTGGCTGCATGTGGTCGGGGCCGTACCAGCGCAATTACACGAAGATGGCGAACAAACGTTGAGGGTGCCATACCACAGATAATCGATCATAGAACACTTCTCTTATTCATACTAATAAACCCACATGAGCTTCACTCTGAAAATCTGTATTCAATGCCCCTTTTTCGCCGCAATGGCTTCCAATCTGTGCTTTGAGTCTTGACCCAGCACTAACAGCAACCACAACTAAGCCCTGCTGACGTCTTCGATATCCCAGACTTCGTGCTTGCTATCTCTATCATGGATCGTATTTTCAAAGTCCTCGCCGGCAAACAGGCGATCAACATCCTCCAGCTCCAATCCCTTGGTCTCAGGGAAGAAGAGGTAGATGACGGGCACCCACGCGGCATTCAAAACCGCAAAGATGATGTAAGTGCGCCATCCAATACTCGAGATGGAGATTGGAGTAATTTGAACGACCATCTACATATTGATTCAATCAGCAGCTGCCAGAGGACATCTTTCCATCCGCGGGGCACTCACGTAATTGAAAATCCAGTTAGTTGCACTGGAGATGGACGAGCCCAGTTGCCGAATCCGCAGAGGCAAAATCTCCGACCTGTAATACGAGCACGGCAGTTAGCGTAAAGACTCCACACGAAGGGCAGAAGAACTAGATGAGGAAACTTACGGGTAAACCCAGACAGTTGCTTGGAATCCGATGGTAAAGGCACCCTGGAAAACGAACAGCATGGCCGCAGCGCCAATGCCAGCTGATGTGGCGATGGCAGTAGAGTTCTGGACCTGGTAGATGAGAGCTGCTTGAACTGCCATGACGATCGCCATGACGCTAATCATGGACAAGAGCTGTCGTATCTCGTTAATTTGACTTTTTCCCACCACACTTTGGGGAAATGAAGGGGGGAGGTAGTATTTACCAAGGGTCGTCTGCCCACGCGATCGATCAAGAACCATGGGATAAACGAGGCAACGAAGAACCAAGTCTGTAAGAATCCAGACATGAGACTCGACATGTGACTATCGAACCCAATGCTCTTCTCGAATAGGGTGCCGCTGTAGTCTTTAGTAGGCACAGCCGTTAGCATACCTTCATTCAAGAAAAATGATTCCGATCATTAGTGCAACTCACAGATGATAGCATTGATTCCTCCAAGCTGCTGTGCGCCTTGCAAGAAGCACGCAATGAGGAATCTCTTCTGGCTCTGGATACGGTCTTGTACCAAGAGATCCCGCCACGAACTCGCGCTGTTCTCTGCCTCGTACGTTACCGTTTGCGTGATTGAGTGGTGCAGGGCAAGAATCGTGTCCTCGTCCTCGTCACACTTGAGGCGCTTCAGGACGGCCAGGCATTCATCTGATCGCTTGTGTGCCGCAAGCCATCGCGGAGTCTCTGGTATGAACTGCAAAATGATAAACATTGGCAGGATGCAGATGCACTGCAGAGCAACTGGGACTCTCCAGGCGTAGCTCTCAAGGTGTGACGAGAAGGCGTAGTCGATCCAGTAGATGAGGAAGATTCCAAAGTTCAGGGTAGATAGTTGTGCGCAGACGTCTGTGATTCTTGAGGTTAGCGAAGCTCGGTCGAGATGCCTGACAACCTCAAATGCACCAATGGGAAAGTTCCAACTTACAAATGCCACGGCTTGCCTTGGGGCTGAACTCGGCCTGAAGAACAGGAACAGTGGAGTTGACGATACCCATTCCGACACCCGAGACGATTCTCCCGACAATCATCTGGGCGCGTCCATATGAAGCTGCTTGGATGATGGCACCGATGACCATGATAGAGCAACCAACTGCAATGGTCTTTCGGCGTCCATACTTCTCGCCGAACATCGCTGTTGCAACGCAGCCAAAGAAACAGCCAACTGGAGATACCAGAGTCAGCTGACCGTAATCATAGACTTCGAGTCCCCTCGTCGAGCCTACTTGCCTTCGTAGATTGCCACGATGAGGCCTGTCATGGTCGGATCTGGAGAGTCGAAGGTCGAGTTGAATGCCGGGGCATTGACTAAAGATGGCTGTTAGAAAGTGATCCAACTCTTGGCATCTCGGTGTAGTCTGTAGGGATAACGTACCCAATCCTCCCATAAGGCCATTGTCATAACCAATGAGCATAAAACCCAACGATGTGAGAACGCTTACGGCCAAGACAAGCCGCTGCCCTCGAAGTTCACCCATCTTGGATAAGAAGTTTCGTCTTTGTAGGCTCGAGAGTTGAAAGAGTATGGCGTGTAGTAAAGAAGCGGCTCTTGCACCTCTGAGCGTGCGGTAGGCTCACTGTCTGAACTGCACGAGAACGCTTCCCCGCGAAAGTTGTCGTCTGAAGGTTCTCTGTGAACGTTTATAAACACATGGACACAATCCGAGAAACGATCGGACAGTTCGTGATCATACGCCAAGTATCAAGATCGACGCGGTTAGTACCACTTCCCCGGGAATCCACACAACAACACGGGGTAGAGCATTTCTGCGGGGGTTTTGGGGTTTCACTGCGGAAAGGGGAGACGTCGAATGCCGTCTGAGCCGCCTCGAGACCAATCGCGTCAAAGTTTTCTTAGCAACTTGCTTCATCGGACGGCAATTCAGATGTTGACACGCAAGCAAGAGAGTGGTTTTCTGGATAACCGACGCAGGCAGAGTTTCTGCTGGTGAGACGCGTCGGCTACTGAAAGTTTGGACTTTTGGTACGCTTTCGTGGCGTTGTAGCTTCTTTGTGACCGCGTCACGACCTGAAAGTCGGCAATTGACAAATACTCAAGAGACTTGAAGGTCGGCAATTGCCAATACCGTATAGAATGGATCTAGGTCAGCTGTTCAATGTTCGTTTGCCGAAAGTTCTCAATTGCCTTGCAGTAGCCATCAAATAGTGTCCCTAACTAGAAAAGGGCGTCTTTGCCATTCCATTTACACGAGAGTAATACGATGCGCTGTGGCATGTTTGGTGCCACCCGCGATTCATGCTCCAGTTTACTGTCACCGATAGCGGCGGCAATTGAACATTCTCGGCTATCAAAGCTCGGCCTTCGATCCGCGCCCTTCTCCCAACCCCTCATTCAGGGCCTTCTCAATCGACCTTATGAACCAACTCATCTAAACCTTTGGATGTCTACCTCCGTACCTACGGTATAGCCCAGATATCCCAGTCCAGACACGACGCCGACGAGTACCTCTCGAACAGGAATAGCCCGTGCTCTGTTACCTACCTATCATCAAGGTGCATACCAAAAGTCTCGAACCGTCCGCAGGTCTATTACAAGGGTCCAACTGTCAAGATGGTCCAATACAGTATTAGAAGCACAGACAACACCACCAAGGGCCGCCTAGCTCTAGTGACAGGGGCGAGGTAAGTGGCCATCCCACCTTGGGCCCCCTCCGCTAGTGAGGCTGTCATCGTATGTTCCCGCTGACCAGATAATCTTCACCGGCGATCAGTGGTGGCATAGGCTCATCCGTTGCCCATGCTCTCGCCGCAGAGGGCTGCGATGTCGCATTACATTATTCCTCAAGTCAGGTACGGCATCACCGATGACAAGATGGGGAGGGGGCCACGGGGTGTACGGCGGACCGTACGGGTCTACGGCCCGTGAGGCCACCCACGCAAACCACGGGCCTAATCTCTTCGGTATATTAACATCCAGAACAGGCGAAGGCGGGTGCTCTGGCTCAAGAGCTGCGCGATAAGTATCCATCGCAGCTCTTCGTCCCCTTCCAGGCCGACCTCTCCTCGAGGGAATCGACGCGGAACCTGGTGCCCAGCATCTTCGCCAACGGCGAGGTCGCGCAGAAGCACAAGGCCGTCTCGGTGCTCGTCGCCAACGCCGGCCTCGGTCGCCGGATCCGCGACCCGGCGGATATTGGCGAGGACGACTGGGACGAGATGATGGAGGTCAACGCCCGCAGCCAGTTCGTCGTGACAAAGGCCTGCCTGCCCGGCATGCGCGCTCAGGGGTGGGGCCGTGTCGTTCTCGTGGGCAGCATTGCGAGCCGCGGTGGGGGAATCAACGGGTGCCACTACGCCGCTACCAAGGGTGCTCTCTGGTGAGTGTTTTCCCAGTCATCTGTTTTTCTGTGACCTTTTGAGATGTGCCCTATCCGCACTTGGCATGTTCGTATATCTTTGTTAATTAGTTTCCTGGCGGGATGTCCCGGTCTTCTGGGGTCGTTTACGGCGAGACCGAGAAATGGGGGCCGAAGCTTGTCTAACTCTAAGCCGCAGCTCAATGGGTCTTAATTTGGCCACGTTCTTGGCACCGGAGGGTGTTACCGTGAATATTGTAAGCCTCAACTTTCATCGTCTTCGGGCCGAGGGTCCAAGTGAAGTATGGACTGTTGCTTGAGCTGTGCTGACATTGCTTCTCAGGTGCTGCCCGCCATGATTGGGGCCACTGGCATGATTGCCACTCCAAAATCAACGTGAGCAGCAGAAATCTGTCGTGTACAGTCACGTCTTGGCATTTCACTGACATGAGCGCCCTATAGAACCTGGGATAGTAAAGATGACCTTGAGGAGTTGAGGTCCACAGATCCGGGGCTGGCCATTGCTGCCAGCGTCCCGGTCCACAGATTAGGCGCTCCCGAGGAAGTGTCAAACGTTGTCGTAATGTAAGTTACCGAACTGACCGGCGGGAACTATTGTGGTGCCCTTTTTGTGATTTTCTCAATTTGTGCTGACCCGTGATCGCCGTCCGCCCCCAGGTTTGTCAAGACTGGATATCTTACTGGCCAAGAGCTGGTCCTCGCCGGCGGGTTGAAATGAGTGCCGAATGAGAGGGAGGAGACTCCGAGACTTTTCTAATTCACCGAGGCAAGATAGAGATTGTTCGCCGAATGGAACGCTATTACTTGGGAAAAGAAAATGGGAACTTTTCTGCTTCGTCACAGATGACGAGCAGCAGCTTTTGTCTCGTTGGTGATGTCCACGCGATTAGACATGGATGTTGAGACCAACCTTGTAGAGAGTTTAACAGGGTCTCGAATCCTATGCAGCTACCACTATGTTAGTTAGTACGGATAGTATTAGTGCAGACTCTAGAGTGCCGTCAAGTACTCCCTACCGTTTCCCCCCTTAGAAGTCAGCTGTGCCGCCATAAAACTCAAAGTTCAAAGGAAGAGGGGATTTGGGACGAGCTAGCTCTCGATCGGTAATACCTGCGAGTTATACCCTACTCCTGAAAAGTATACATTTGTGAAGTCTTGAGAGTCGCAAAACAGGGTAGTGCGTAAACCTTCACCATCAAAAGGTGCGTCATGCATCGAATTTTACGCCGACAATACCACCGCTAGACAGAAAAAACATTAAAAACCCCCCCAACTATCGCCGAAACAAGCCAGCCACATTGCCGTACTTCCGTGGATGACGGACGACCAGCCCTGGATTGCCGTGCCGATGCTCTCTTTACCCCCTTTGCATCCGGGCTCTCACGCCTCCAGAGTCCCCAGAGTCCCCCCTCAGTTGTGCTCCACTCAGTCCAAAAACCATCGGTCCATCACCAACCGCCGCGTTGGCCCGACACTCACCGCGCGCTGCCGTTGCCGCATCCGTCGCCGCCGCTGCCCCCTCACGCCCACACGCTTGGACCGAAGAGGAGGAGGAGAAGAAGGAGAAGGAGGAGAAACCGAGCACACCGAGTCGCCGACGTAATAATCGCAACACCATGTCTGTGGACACCGCTGCCGCCGCCCCCGTCACCGACCGCCGGCCTTCTACGACGATGGTCAGTCCCCCGCATCAGCAGCACCACCGTTTGCCTCACGCGGTGACGGCTACTGGGAAAGAGAGGCGGGTATCGCGCGCTTGCGTCTCCTGCCGGCTCAGGAAGACGAGATGTGATTTGTGAGTAAACCTCTTCGTACCAATACCCCTCTCTCTCATATGAGTTATGCCCATGAAAACATGTACATCGACATGCCACGGCGTGCAGGCCGGGAATTGGATTAGAGATATGAGTGACTGGTTGGAAACTCATGAGAAACGCCTGCCAAGGCCCAGCTCATCTTTTGACTAACACCACCTTGTGTCCCCCTCATGTAGAGACTATGGTGGTAACCCAGGTATACCACCCTGCCGTCGCTGTGTAAGAGAACAAAAAGAATGCGTCTTGGCAACATCGAGAAGAGGCGGCCGACGGCCCCGTAAGTTTGTCCGCTTACCACAAGGTGACGATGCCGTCTTCCCGCATCAACAACCACAACAGCAACACTCGGACACCGTCACCGGGCCGGCAGACTACGACTCAGGACCGGGAGCTGGAGACGTCGGCACTTCCTCGGCGACGAACCTCCGAGAAGACCAACATATGCACCACCAGCGCTCCACCAGCCCGGCGGATTCTCGGCACCACAACGACGGCGGCGAGCCCTGGTCGTGCTCCCCCGAAGAGGACGACGACGGCCCGGCAGAGAGGCCGGCGAGTTGGCCCGGCTCCACTTCGCAGCCGGACAGCCCCGGCGGCCGGTCGACCCGGTCCCTCAAGAGCTCCGGCGATATCGAGGGCCACATCACCTCAAGTGACTTGCTTAACCCTTCTGACGCACTGAATCTCCTGGCGCAGGTTGCTGATCTCGATGGGGAGGAACGACGTGACGATATGCGGCACCTGTCTGTGAGTGATGCGCCGGGTCGGGATAAGTGTAGTCCCAGGAAAGGCTCACGCAAGCCATCCACACCTGCGGCAACTCATTACCCTCCAATATCAGATGGAGTCCTGAGTCTACCTGTCGCTTCACGTCTACTCACATTGTACGTCATTCCTCACTTACTCAATTCTCTTCAAGACACCGTTATAGTAGAGCTGACCACAACCAGATACATCGATCACTTCCACCCCTTCTTCCCCGTAGCAGACAAATGCATCCTCACCCACACCCCCGCCACAGTCTCCTCCCTCATCGACTCAGAACCCCACCTCGTCACCGCAATCTTCACCGTCGCCTCCAAAGACGAGCCCTCCATGACCCACGTCCACGAGGCCTGCTCGCGGTACATGGAGACCCTCATCTCCAAGCTCATCTACAAGGGGTCCACCACCGTCGGCGCCGTCGAGGCCCTGCTGATCCTTGCCCAGTGGGCGCCGCAGAGACTGCAGGAGAAGCCTACCGTCGGGCGCGGCGAGGAGGACGAGGGCGCGTGGATGCAGATCGGCGTCGCGATACGGCTGGGGTACCTGCAGAGTCTGGAGCAGACGGGGCTGTTGTCAGATAAGACCAGCCCGTCGTCGGAGACGTTTCGGAGGAAGAGGTTGGTTTGGGCTGGTAAGCCTTTCCTTGGAGACAAGTGATGAGACAGTCGTGCTGACGTTCGTGTCTTTTGGGTTATCAGCTTGCTACATGAGTGACAGGGAAGTATCGATCCGTGTAGGCAAGGGGTTCTGGTCCCGTGGGCCGGGACCGTCGACAGTACCACGCTCTGCGGACTTCCCATCTCTAAGAATACAGGATGCCGGGGGAGACAACCTCGGACAGCTGTTCCAGGCTCAGCTTGAGTTGATACAGCTCTTCAGCAATGCTCATGACATACTATACTCATCATCAAGCCATAGAGCTCAGCTGTACCTCGGCGGAGAGTACGTGAGGTATATAGTAAGTCGAGTTCCCCCGACTGTCTCTTCATTATTCTTGGGTTCGCATTTCTCTCCACTGTCCTCAACTAACAATCACAGGATGACTCTTTCGCCGTACTTCGGAAATGGAAGATCGTCTGGGGTAGCCTTAACTGTAAGCCGACATACCTCCTCAAGCCCCCCCTCTAGCTCACACTTCATCAGAGAGCTTAACTGACACGCTCAATTCCCAGTCACGCCCCTAATAAAAGCGGGCCTCAACCTCTCCTACGAATTCCTCCGCCTCTACATCAACGCCTTCGCCTTCCAAGCAACAATCAACCGCGCAATCACCAAAGCCCGCCAACAGCAGCAGCAACAGATGCAGCATAACCAACAACAATATCAACAGAGCCAGCAGAATCAACAGCAAAGCATGTCCTCAAAGGATCAGAAACAACAACACAACGGACACGAGATAACGACGGCATCCCAAGGGCCAGGAAGACACCCGCCACCGCCACTGCCACCGCCGCCAACAACGACGACATACAGCAGCCCCCTATTCGCAGACCTCGCCAGTACCCCCGACGCCCGCTTCATTTACGAATCAATGGACGCGGCCAACTCTCTTTTAAACATCCTCAACTCCTCTGTAGATCCGGCTACCGGGTTGAGGTACATGCCGCTAAAGTACTACCTCTACGTAATCTACGCGGCTGTGTTTCTCTTCAAAGTATGAAAGCCATCTTACCTTCACTCCCTCGTACATCTTGCTGATTGATACAAATAGGCCCGTCTCGCCGGCGCTCTAGGAAGCGAAGCCTCAGAAAGCGTCCGACGCTCAATAAACGTCACAATCGAAGGCCTACAACGCTCGTCCCTGAGCCCGCACAGCTTAGGCCAGCGCTATGCACGCCTCTTATCCCTGCTATGGCGCAGTAAACCAGAGGAACAGCAGCAGCGGAGTCAGGGACCTACCCTACAATCCAACGTCACCATCTCCGGTCCTGACGGTCACGCAGTCGATGCCGCCAACGCGGGTGTACCCTGTCCGGCGTTCGGTCTCCATAACGGGGCAGGCGGCCCCGGATCCGTGTCGGTGCATGTACCGACTGTACCGAGCTCGGCCGGCGCCGGGAACAGCAATGGGTATGGAGGTATGGGTGGACATCCCGAGCATCATCAAGGGTTTGGCGGGATGTCGCATGGCCATGCGCATTCGAATATGGCTGCCTTCCCTCATCAGCCCGATCTTCTAGTCAGGGGCTTCTCGTGGCGCGATCTGGATGATCTGGGACAATTCATCGGGCCGGCGGATATGAACTTTTCTGATCCCGCCAATTTGGCGGTGATGGGCGGGTCGATGAACCTGGATGAAGGGGCAGGGTATGATGTTCTCTGGCCTGGGAATGATGTGGTCTTTTGAGCTTCTGTGGTCAGCGACAGAAGGTATTCCAACGATGAGTACAGGTTTCTGAGTGGAAATGTGCCATGGAAGTGGGTTGTAATTCTAGAACGAGACACTCGCGTGTGCATGATAGGACAAAGGTTCGTGGCGTTCAAAAATAAGGTGTGTGCCTTTATCACATGGGTCGTCTTTGGATCAAAGATATCAACAATGAAGGAAGATTTCACAAAGGCAAAAGTCTCAATCGCCGACAATGGTGATGATGTAAGTGACATCCATTCCTTACGTTAGTAAGATAACGTGAGCTTCCTATACAACTCCTGGGAGTGTGACGACACGTAATGTGACGATACAATCCCTGTAATGCATCATTTTCTTAGGGATGGATTAAGTTGGATAGATATCCCTCCTCATCTCTCCCTCACTCCATTTGCCATAGTCAAAGGCCTCTGGCAAAGGTTAATCGAGCATACCGAGAGACTCTAAGGTATCGGCCTTGTTCGGCCTACCGGTGGTGATCGGAGATGGTACCCCGGTAGTTGTATATAATGCACATACAACACTCTCAATATCCATCTAGAAGGGACTTAGGTCGAGGCGAGGGAGAGGCGGGCCCAGGCGGCTACGGCAGCTCGAAATCACCAGGACCAAAGGACGGCTTTAGAGTGAGCTCTAAGCAGTATATAAAGGACCTAGGCATTTGATGCGCCAGATGAATAGTATCTCAACCCCGTAATAATACCCTTTACGAGCCTCTGTGTATTCGATCTCGATACGTGATAGAGCTCTAATGATAACCGATGACAAAGGACGGATGTGTATGTTGAGGATAGTCTTACAGCAATTGCACTTTGCATACAGCCAAAGTATTCATTCCTGAATTCCCCGAGAACCTAAATCCTCCATCATTTCAACCATGGATCGTCTTCGTTATCTTCTCACTTTTCTTCGACTGATCACTCAGATGCCAATCCCAAAGCCAAGGTTCCTGGTTCGATACGCACAGTATCGTATAAGTACCTACCTAGTAGATTAGAACCTTCAGAGGTACCCATGACTCCGGGTCCTTGTAACTAGAAGTTTTCGCGAGTGGAAGCTGTCGCGAAAGGTAGGCAGACACCCAGCGAACCTATCCACCCAGAAAGACCACCGAGATTGTAAGCCAAGATAAACCCCTATAAAGAGACTGTCTATACTCCTGACTTAAATCTAGGCTTCCACAGGGTAACAGTTTCCGCCACCATTGTGCCACCAGGTAGCCACAGGCAATAATCACCTACCTTAGGACTCCCAGCTCGACTCTACGTCCATCTTATCCCAAATCCAATCCTAAAGCTATGCCTCATTACCACTTGGGACGCTTCTCTACCCGCTGGTTATTGCTCTCGAATAAACGACGGATGAGGAACTTTGCTTAGTACTGAGATAATGTCATCTGCACTTTGGGCAAGATGCGAGGAACCAGACGCTTATGCTTTCGCGAACAGTTCAGTTTACTGCGCACAACCTCAAACCCGATTATCAAGATTGCCACCTGGTTGGCATTCGACCCACGTTATGCCCCCAGAAGCAAAACATGCTCGACACGTGGCCGTTTATATAAGGTACACGCCCTGTTGCAAAGGGACTGGGTTGGTCCATCAGAGTTGAATCGCAGCAGCTCTCACGGCTGGCTGACTGGTAACAAAACCCGGGCCACACCTAATAAACGTCCTCACTCCTTATAAAAACAAATACGAATTTCGCGTAAGGCCACACGAATCAAGGATCAGATCACCAGTCTCCACAACCTACATCCATCTCGTCACCACCCATCCCGCCGGCACTCTCCACACCCTAGCCCAACCCCCCGCCCCCTCCGGGCCCCATAACCCCGGACCCCGCAACCACCCGCCCCGAAACGACCTCGCACCCCGGCCCCTCCGCGCCGAAGAATCTCGCCACCGTGATACCGCCAACCCCGTCCGTATCCCGCCGTTCACCTTCCGGACCTATGTAGACTAACCAAACTAAACGGTTTCCAATGCCGACGAGGAACCAAGAATAGAAACACAGTTGACAGAAAGGAAAGAAAAAAAAAACGGTGGTCTTTCTAGCCCCAAGCCACGCCGGTGTCTCCGATCAACCCAATTCCCCTCCCAAATCACCCCATCAACGCCGTATGTTTCAACCCAACGCCACATCACAAAGACCCTCTCACCTCTCACCTCCCATCTCAAATCCAGTGAAAGAAACCCCCCAAACAAAGAAATCCACGGAATCGCAACCGAAACGTAGACCAACGTCCACGTGCTGCCGTCTTTTCCCAAAAGTCGAGACCGTTTCCTCAAGGAACGATTTGGAACGGTCACCATCTATATGTCAGATCATCTCAAATCACGAACCCCCTTTCATCACCCCACACAACTCCCACACCAAGCCACACAGCCGGAACACACACCCCCCCCCCC